>VZRO01006249.1:503732-648442 GCA_013397915.1 Daphoenositta chrysoptera
TATATATATACTATGAGAACTTGTCCAATGTGAAAAGAATATTTGTGAATGTGCTGAAGATCTTCTACCTATTCCTTACAATGATCTGTGCTGATTAAATATTTACAACTCCATGGAAGGAATTTTGCTCCACAAAACAGTGGGGTGCTCTTACAGAGCATTCCATGTGCATAAAAGGAGGAGAAATTGTGGCAGAGGCCATGAAGAAGTCAAGAAAGGCTTTGGTGAGATAAATACTACCAGGTGCATGCATAGTAAAAACTAATGATGTTCTGAGCACATTTACCAAAACAGGCACATAGGTGGGGAAAGGTGGAAGCATGTGCATGTCTAAACAGCCTGGTGAAGGCAGACAGGAATATCCTTTACTTGGTGGGGCTCAGAGGTGCATAAACGGGAGACCCCAAAGAATCCAGACATGGAGCTAAGCTAAAAGAAAATTAATAAAAATAGTCCCCTTAACAGATTTTCTGTGAAAAGTTGGTAATACGAAGAAAAAGTGGTGGTGAAATCTTAAAGATCAAGGTTAGTGTGAAGACTACAGAGAGCAGCCTGATGAGGCAGGGTGGACAGAATGGCAAATGAGGATGCTTTTCCTGCACTGAAGTTGTAGACATTTAGCTGAATGGTTTGGAAGTCACAGGGTCTGCCTAAGATAGAACAAGAGCAATGTTGTCAAATTATTAAAAATATCAAACGAGATGAGTGTTGAGTACCACTGGAACTGGAGTAGAATCTAAGGTTTGTATGGCATAGATAAGGTGAGTAAGGAGGAACACACAAGAAGGGCTAAGTGCCAAGGAATTAACGTGTAACAATTCCATTCCTTTTCCTCCCATCTTTCTATTTAAAACCAAGTTTTCTAGCTTCACGTGGCAGTAATAATTATGGTCTATGTTTATTCCTATTCTGAGAACTCATCCTTTACTTTACTGTACCTAAGCTTTCCTAAGTATTCTGGTTTACACAGATACTTTTCTATACAAATGCATTTCTCAATTTCTTTGCACCAGTACAAAGTTTAGTTCACAGTATATAATTGGTTAGAATGCAAAACACATAATTTATATCCATAGAAAAGAATTTGAGGCTGATTCAGTATAAAGAGTCAGAATGATGAATGGAGGTACAATCAAATCATGCTTCATGGGGTCCGGAGGGGAAAGGTTTTGAAAAGATTTGGGGTTTTGCTTCAGAAAAGTTTTGAAATCATAAAACAATTCATACCCCTAAACTGAAATGAGGATATACTCTGGTCACAACTCAAATTATGTGTGTTTTAAACATTATTTACATAAATCAAAACAGAATTTGTTCAAAATATCAAACCTCCATGGAAGTGAAACTATGACATTCTTTGAATGCTTCTGTGTTTCCTGACACTGAGCAGATTACCTCCCTGCACAGAGAGTAAATCAGAAACGGAAGCTAGACAGAAAGTACATGAGGTCAACACTAAAAAAAGGGCATATGGGAATGCAAGGAAAAAAAAAAGAAAAAAACCCCAAAAAACTCCACCCCACCCCAAAACCCACAACAAAACCAAGAGCAGAACAAGAAGCTAGGGTTTATCCTTTCTGATTATTAACAAGTCCCTTCTTTGCCATGTCTCCATTTTGTTTCGATTCCCATGGAGGGCAATATAGCAGAGGGCCTGTCTTTTTTCATATAAGATACTTTGCTCCTGTTTATCCAGCCATACTCTGACTGATGGAGAAGTAGCAAAAGGCTCATGAGGTTTAGAAGCAGCACTCCTGATATTATTTGTGTTAAGAACACTCTTAGAAGCCTCTACTCTTCTTCTCACCAGCTACATCAATGCTGAATGCAGAGATATACCTCTTACATCAACTGCCCCTTATAGTTTTTGTCCTTTGGAACCCCTTTTATCAAAAGGTGCTGCAGAAGAGGGGAAAAACTAGAGGGTTAAATTAAGTCCTAGTGGAATTCTCAGGTTCAGAGAGTCATGCCCATAATTAATTTGATGTCTCTTTTGCATATCAAGTACTCATCAATATGTACAAAGAGTAAAAGTTGCAAAGATAATTTTTTGGACTGTAAAAAACATGCTACCAATGAAACGCTCTACTAATATCTAGCAGAGACCTTGAAAGAATTTTCTCATTATTTTCAAATGTTATAATTTGTTCACACACCCATTTTCAAGTGGTCTTTAATATTTGAAAAAGCTAAATGCATCTTTTAAATATCTATTGTTCATGATGACAACCAGAGCTGTCAACATTTTGAACTGATACTGTGTTGTGTTTTAACCTCAGCCAGCCACTCACTTGCTACCCCACCAGAGGGATTAGGCAGTGAATTGGAAGGGTAAAAGCTATGAAAATCATGGGTTGAGATAAAGACAGTTTAATAGGGAAACCAAAAGCTGCACAGACAAGGAAAGCAAATCAAAGAATTAAGTCACCACTTGCCACGGGCAGGCAGGGTTCAGACATCTCCAGGAGAGCAGGGCCCCATCACATTAAAAGTGACTTGGGAAGACAAACTCCAACACTTCAAATGTCCCTGCCTTCGTCTCCCCAGCTTATACACTGAGCATGATGCCATATGGTCTGGAATACCCCTTTGGTCAATTGGGCTCAGATGTCCCAGCTGTGTTTCCTCCCAGAAAAGTCCTTGCCTCTGTGTAAGCCCTGCTCAGCAATAACAAAAACATCTCTATATTATCAACACTGTGTTCAGTCCCATACCAGCCACTGTGAAAGAAATTAACTCTACCCCAGCTGAAACTAGCACATACAGTTAGCTTCCTACTATAGATCAGTCTTTCATACCTTCAAAGCAAATAAAGAATGTGATTATTGGCATGATTTTGCATCATGGGCAAAAATTGTTCGTAATGGCTTTTGTAATCAGGATATATCCAGTAGAGGTTTGACATCTAGTTGAAAGAAAAGGAAACCAGCAGTTCTAGAACTGATATTGCACAATCAGCGCAAATTATATTTATATTTATTTCTGCATTACATATTTATACACGTTTATTAAGAAATATGGCTGATTTCTGTCTCAGACGTCCATGCACATGTACCAGAACAACATGAAAAAGATATTTGTATGACAGTATCTGTGAGGAATCGAGTTGGTCTTTACTTCCCTGTTGCTCCTTTTTATTGGTTGGATTTATTACATTTAGGGGCATGATCTTTCATTTTGGTGGTTATAATGGCACACCAAGAAGTTTTAATTAGTACCAGAATTTCTAAACAGTTTTTATGTAAAAACTAAGATATATATATATATATATATATATATATGTGTGAATTAAACACAAAGGGCTTTAACACTCTTTCTTTTAGCTGCAAAAAGTGTAAACTATCAGAACCACAAATTTCACTCGTGTCTCATCTGGGGTGAGTAAGGGGGAAGAGTTATTCTCCTTCACAGTGCAAATCAGGAATGAGACTTCTGATAATGTTATGGGAGGACTCTGTTTCCGCCCTCCTTCTTAGCACTTGGTCTTGCTCCCATTTCAGCCTTTTTGTTTGTTTGTTTTTATTTCCCCACTCTAGTATCCCTCCGTCTCTTTCCTAACAGTTTTATTTCAAACCAGGCGGTGGGAATTTTCTAAAGGCAGGTACTAACTTTGGCTGGCCCCTCTCCAACCCATTCTCTTCTTGGAATATTATATTTCTACTGCTTTTGATAATCCCATTATTATAGCACTTCACTGTGCTAGGTGTTTGAATACTGTTAAAATAAAACGCCAAAGGTCTTACCTGTCCTTATGTCATTTGTGTGTGCCCATCTGCTTTACTTTCCTTGGTTCCTCAAATGGTCTCATGGAAGGTCTGCAGAGGCATCTGATGGGAGAGCAGAAGAAAATAGNAGCTTCCTACTATAGATCAGTCTTTCATACCTTCAAAGCAAATAAAGAATGTGATTATTGGCATGATTTTGCATCATGGGCAAAAATTGTTCGTAATGGCTTTTGTAATCAGGATATATCCAGTAGAGGTTTGACATCTAGTTGAAAGAAAAGGAAACCAGCAGTTCTAGAACTGATATTGCACAATCAGCGCAAATTATATTTATATTTATTTCTGCATTACATATTTATACACGTTTATTAAGAAATATGGCTGATTTCTGTCTCAGACGTCCATGCACATGTACCAGAACAACATGAAAAAGATATTTGTATGACAGTATCTGTGAGGAATCGAGTTGGTCTTTACTTCCCTGTTGCTCCTTTTTATTGGTTGGATTTATTACATTTAGGGGCATGATCTTTCATTTTGGTGGTTATAATGGCACACCAAGAAGTTTTAATTAGTACCAGAATTTCTAAACAGTTTTTATGTAAAAACTAAGATATATATATATATATATATATATATATGTGTGAATTAAACACAAAGGGCTTTAACACTCTTTCTTTTAGCTGCAAAAAGTGTAAACTATCAGAACCACAAATTTCACTCGTGTCTCATCTGGGGTGAGTAAGGGGGAAGAGTTATTCTCCTTCACAGTGCAAATCAGGAATGAGACTTCTGATAATGTTATGGGAGGACTCTGTTTCCGCCCTCCTTCTTAGCACTTGGTCTTGCTCCCATTTCAGCCTTTTTGTTTGTTTGTTTTTATTTCCCCACTCTAGTATCCCTCCGTCTCTTTCCTAACAGTTTTATTTCAAACCAGGCGGTGGGAATTTTCTAAAGGCAGGTACTAACTTTGGCTGGCCCCTCTCCAACCCATTCTCTTCTTGGAATATTATATTTCTACTGCTTTTGATAATCCCATTATTATAGCACTTCACTGTGCTAGGTATTTGAATACTGTTAAAATAAAAAGCCAAAGGTCTTACCCGTCCTTATGTCATTTGTGTGTGCCTATCTGCTTTACTTTCCTTGGTTCCTCAAATGGTCTCATGGAAGGTCTGCAGAGGCATCTGATGGGAGAGCAGAAGAAAATAGGAGTATTGTGAATCTTCTGAAAGTGCAGGTGCTGTCCAGAAATACTGAGGTAAAAAAGGGATTGAAAAACACTGAGAAATTTCTTGCTCCTTATGATGTACAGCACAAATTAGCTATTTATTTTCACTTGCTTCCTGAATGCTTAGGGTTTACTTCTGGGACTTCTTTTCTGTTACTCTTTTTGTTGAAAATATAGTAGGAGTTTAAAGACAGAACTTTCTTGAATAATTTTTCATTTCATTTTCATTATCATTCTTTGACTTTACTTCAAATAGATCTGATAAAAATATGTGAAGGAAGGAATAATTTGCAGAGAGATGGTCTTGAAACAAGCCCCAAACAAACACGTTCTGAAAACATGATTTGGATCCTGTTCCAAATATCATATTTGGTAGCTTGCTTCAGTAGGTCACCATGCATATCCTGCTTATTCCCCTCCAGTGACATAACAGGAATAAGCTGCCAACAGGATGAGAACATATTTCTGTAATTTGCAGGGCAGTTCAGGCCACAGAAAAATGCTGTGAAGCTTGGTCTTCAATGTAGGCAGTAGTCAGCCAAATATTTTTACATATCCTGAACATTATAGGTGTCCTTAAGCTTATTCATTGAAGTTCTTACAGACTGACTGACAATGGAGCAGGTTTGTCTTCTGTAATGTGAAGCATCGGTTCCGTTGGGCTGGGGTCCTATTCTTTCATTGCTGGGGTTTTTAGGAGAGAGGGAGCTAAAAAAACCCAAACAACTTTAGCTGGCCTGAATTACACTCTGATTCTGAAGTCATGGAATCATAGAATATCCTGAGCTGAAGGGGACCCACAAGGATCTTCAAAGTCCTGGCACAGGACCTAAGTAACACACCATGTGCCTGAGAGAATCATCCAAATGTTTCTTGAGCTCAGACAGGCTTGATACCATGGCTGTTCCCTGGAGAGCTGTTCCAGTGCCCATCCATCCATCCATCCATCCTTTTCCTAATATTCAACCTAAACCTCCCCTGACTCAGCTTCAGGCCATTCCCTTGGGTCCTTTCACTGGTCACACAGAGGAGAGATCAGTGGCCACCCTCCACTTTCCCCCACGAGGAAGCTTTAGACTGTGATGAGGTTTTCCCTCAGTTTCCTCTTCTCCAGGCAGAACAGACCAAGTGACCACAGCCACTCCTGACTGCCAGGGCACTGCTGACTCCTCTTCAATTTGCCATCATCCAGAACTCCCTGGTCATTTTCTGTGGAGCTGCTCTCCAGCCTCTTGTTCACCAGTCTGCATGTACATATCCCATATAAGAGTGTATGGACATGTTTAAAAAGTGATTAATATGACAAATGATTTAGAGAAAAATCAGATCATATTATTACAGTGGTGAAAATTTTTAGAGCAATTCCACTTCCAAAAGTAGTTGGTTAGACGATAGGAATAACAGTCCATATTTTATGATCTAAGTCTGTTGATAAGTGGACAGATTTTTAAAATCTCTGCTAGTTCTAAGTAGTTTTCATGCTATACTCAGCTATTCATAAGGTCTTTGAACCATGTGTCTGTGCACTACTATTGTTAAATTTTAAAACATAAAAATAATTAATCATATTAGTTTTCCTCAAATTCTTTTTAATTTGTCTGGACTTCTTTGAGCATCCTGTGTCTTTTGAATGTCAAATACCTGCACCTGGTAAACCAAATATAGTCATGTGCTGTTACTGCTCTCCAAAATCAAATGAACTTTGTTTTGAAACCTCCCTGCCACACAATCCTTTCATTTATCTTGGAATAAAATCATATTATTTTATTTCTGTCATATATTCTTACTAATGCTATTATAGCCTGACTCCATGCTGGCAAGCCAAGCAGAGATAGATTGCATTAGGACCCGAAGCCATTACTGCATGCACTCCCCCAGCACACAGTCCTGCTGAGTGAGCTTGCCATTTTGTGGGACTGAGCTTCTGCTGACAGAGACCTAATGCCCTTAACACTGCAGAAGTCCTTCTTTACCCTTTGGCTGTGGGTGGGCCTCCCCATGCTCCAGGAAGGAGATCTATTAGGTGTGGTCAGAAAATTTTTCCTCTTTGATTCTTATTTCGGCACGATGTGCTAACAATCTGGCTGTACTGCCTGGGATTTAGCATTATTTGAAGAAGAATTGAGCATTATTTGAGGAAACAGGCTTTGCTGCCAGTTACTCCGCTTTGCAGTTCGAAAGCAAAATATCCCTACACCTTCCCTATTAATATAAATAAGCTGGAATAAAACAGAATTCCTTGAAACAGAAAGCAAGGCGGGTCTGGAATGATACCAAGGTTCTTTGAAGGCTCTTCGGGTATCCAAATATCACAAGTCAAGCAGCTGAGGCAGAACGCTGGCTTGTCTGAACAGGAATCTTCTCTTGGAAATAAGGCAAAAAAGGAAAATGTAAGTCCAGTGGAAGCAAGATCAGGTGACATGAGAAGAACACAGAGATGCTGTTTGTCACTGCAGGGAGAAGATTTGTGTGGCCAAAGCTGAACTGGAGTTTAAGCTGGCCAGAAATGTTGGGGATAATAAAAAGACTTTTTTCAAATATATTAATGGCAAAAGGCAGTATAAAAATAACAGCTCATTACAGGATAAGGGTGGTCACCTCAAAACAGGGACATGGACACATTCTTTGCCTCTGTCTTCAACATGAATGATGGAACAAGGGGGTCTCTGCCCAGAGCTGGAGGACCATGACTGTGCAAAAAATGATCAATTCCCGTCAACTCTGAAACTGTGCAGTATCAGCTGCTGCAGCTGGATCCCTGTAAACCTTTGGGGCATGATGGGATTCATTCCAGGATCCTCAAAGATGTGGCTGATGTCATTGCAAAATCTCTCTTGATGATTTTTGAGTGGTCTTGGGAATCTGGAAAGGTCCCAGCTGACTGAAGGCTGTTGGATATTTCCCTGATTTTCACGGAGGGCAAGAAAGAAGACCACAGAAACCATAGGCCTGTCAGTACCTACAGTCACTTCAGTACCTGGAAAAATTGTGGAGAAGATCGTTATACGGGGGATTGAAAAACATTTGAAAGACAAAGCAGTCCTTGGTCAAAGTCAGCACATCTTCATGAGAGGAAAGTTCTGATTACTGATTCTTACTTCCTTTTATGACAAGGTAACCCACCTACTTGACCAAGGGAAGCCAGTTGATGTAATCTTTTTGACTTTCAGTAAAGCTTTTGTTGCTGTCTCTCACTCTATCTTTCTTCGTATCTTTCCAGCTCACAGCTGGACAAACACATCCTGTGGTGGGTGAGAACTGGCTCATGGGTTGGGCACAAAGGGTTACAGTGATTGGGGTGACATCAGACTGAGGACCTGTGACCTGTCACAGGTGGGGCTCTGCAGGGCCTGTGCTCTTTGATTCTGCACCTGGGATGGGGCAGCCCTGGATGTACGGACAGACCAGGGAATGGGAGGCTGGAGAGCAGTGCCTTGGAAAGGGCCCTGGGGGTCCTGGTCAGTGGCAAGTTGAACATGAGCCAGCAGTGCCCTGGCAGCCAGGAGGGCCCAGCGTGTCCTGGGGGCATCAGGCACAGCATGGCCAGCAGGGCAAGGGAGGGGATTGTCCCCTCTGCTCTGCTCTGGGGCGGCCTCACCTCCAGTGCTGGGGACAGCTTGGGGTGACACAGTGTAAGACATAAAATGATTAGAGAGAGTCCAAAGGAGGACAACAGAAATGGTGAAGGGCTTTGAGAAGATGTATGAGAGCAGCTGAGGTCACTTGGTCTGTTCAGTCTGGAGAAAAGGAGACTGAGGCAAGACCTCACTGCAGTTACAACTTCCTTGGAAGGGGAAGAGGAGAGGCAGGCACTGGTCTCTTCTCTGTGGTGACCGGTGACAGGACCCGAGGGAATCGCCTGGAGTTGTGTCAGGGGAAGTTTAGATCGGATATTAGGGAAAGGGTCTTCCCCCAGAAGGTGGCTGAGTACTGGAACAAGCTCCTGAGGGAAGTGGTTGCAGCACCAAGCCTGAGAGAGTTCAAGAAGCATTTGAACAATGGTCTTGGGCACATGGTGGGATTCTTGGGTATGGTCGTGTGCAGGGCCAAGAGCTGTACTCAATGATTGTGGGTCTCTTCCAACTCAGTATGTCCTGTGATTCTGTGATCTTTTTGCATTAAGAAAAGACTCAGTCTTGAGGTACACAGAGGTGGCAGCAGTAAATTCTATAACTAGGTGCTGCATGCAGGGGTATAGCAGTGTTCCCAGAGTCAGGGAAACCCAACAGAGAGCACAGAGCCCCACCTGAAGCTGGCAGTTCTAGCAAGGGAAGCTGATGCAACTTGGGCTTGCCAGGAGCAACTGTCCCTGGATAGAGTTGAGACCAGGGAGGGCAAACAAGAATCAAGACGGTGCAGTGGTTTATGCAGGAGGGCATGTGAGAAGGTCCGTGCACACTGCCTACAGTGCCACAAATCAGGGAAGTGCTCTAGGTCCCTGTAAGGATGGTAAACATTCCCCTCAGAGTTAAAGCCAATGTTCCTAAAGAGAAAGCCCCTGTTAGATCTTATGCTTACACTCAGAGTAGATAAGGAAGCAGACTTGGTACAGCCAGTAGGTAGTAATAAGTGCACAGACCCTTCTCCTAGAAGAAAAGCAAGTACCTGCAAAAAATGTGCACATATCTGTTGCATCAGCTGTCTGAGCTGAAGGAATCAGTTAAAAGGCTGTGTCCTATGAGAGGGGACAAGATTGGGATAGATAAGTTTTCAGAACCATGGTCCTATGAGGGACACCACTGAAAATACAGCAACTTATGACCCACAATCTGCTTCAATCTCCACCCTTTGATTTTTTTAGAGTCAAAACCCGATATGAAGCTTTAACCTATGAGCAAGGTCTGCAAGGAGAAACTGTACCAGAAACACACATAGTATACTGGCAAATGGAACAAGAGCACATAGTGGGTGACTCTGTATGGAGTATTGAGATGTGTGTCTGCTGGCATGACAGGGAATCACAAGAGGTACACTGCCTTCCAGGAGATAAGGTCCAAGAAATTTTGACTACAAATCAATGGGCCCTGAAAATATCCACCAGAGTGTGTTAAGAAAGCTGACTTCATTGCGAGACCACTCTCCATAATCTTAGAGATATCAAATATATTGAGGGATATCTCAGAAGAATGGAAGAAGGCTAATGTCACCCCTATTAACAAAAGTGCTTAGAAGAGGATCCAGGAAATTACAGGCTCATGTCTTACTTCAGTCCCTGGGAAAGTTATAGAATGAATCCTCCTGGGGACTGCCGTAAGTCAGATGAAGCACGAGACTGGAAAAAGCCAGCATGGATTCACCAAGAGCAAATCATGAATGACAAACCTGATTGCCCTCTATGACAGAGTAACCTGATTAGCTGGCATGGGACAAGTAGTGGACATGGTCTACCTGGATTTTCCCAGGGCTTTTGGAGAAATGCTTTGTCACAGCCTGCTCCCAGAAAGCCTGCAGTGTTCCGGTCTAGCGAAGGGTCCGTGCAGGGGGTGGGGAGTGGCTGACAGGCAGCACGCGGAGGGGGCTGGTGCATCGCTCCTTCTCTCGCTGCCAGCCTGTCACCAGTGGCGTCCCCAGGGATCAGCTGTGGGCCCAGCACCCTTTGATTTCTTCATAAGTGATCTATGGTGGGATCCTGACAAACCCAGATAAAAGATTGCTGATGATACCAAACTGAGTGGGGAAGTGGACACTTTGTAAAAGAGACTCATCCTGCAGGAAGACCTTTTCACATGGAGTTGCATAAAAAAGAGCCTAATGGACACAAACTACTCCTGGGGACTTTCCAATTGGACACAAGAGGAAAATTTTTCTCAGTGAGAACAATCAGCTACTGGAACAACCTCCCCAGGGAAGTGGTGTGTTCCCTGATGTTGAACACTTTAAAGATTCATGTGAACAGGGTGCTGGGCCACCTTGTCTAGACTGTGCTTTTGCCAAGATAGATCAAACCATATGATCCTTGAGTTCCCATTCCAACCTAGTATTCTCAAAGGCAATTATCAGGTAGAGAGCATATTTTCAATTTCTGCTAGTGCCTTCAGAAAAGCACATTCAATTATTGGAAATATCTTTATATGTAAAACGTATTTAGAGATTTATACATTTTTTTAAAGAGAAAATACATATTGCCTGAAAATCATAGTTGAATCTTTTTTTTTTGCTTGTTTTTCTTTCCAGAATTTTCCCATAATAACCTGCAAAATCAGGTTAAAATATTGAATATAATTCAAAAATACAGCTTTTTTTTTTTTTTTTCTCGTATTTATGATCAGACAACTACTGGTTTTCCTCTTCTATTTTGTTCAAAATGTACTTTTTATTAAAGAAACCCTGAAATGTTCAGAAAGCATGAGAAATTGTACTTGATTTTTTGATTCTCCTTGATATATTTAACTTGTTCTATAGATTTAGATTTTTTCTCTCTTTTGAAACTTTCTTTGAGTTTTTAACTTCCTGCCTGGCAACTGCTGGCTACTGAAGTGCTGAGCACAGCACTTGCTGAGAACCAATAAAAACTCAAAGACTTGATGTCAGGCTCTCTTAGACTTATTTAATCACTATGAGTGGAAAAGAAGACAGATTTTGATTAAGACCAGCTAAACCGATCAATAAAGTCCTTGAACTTGCATAAGTCACTACTGGTTACTCTCAATAACGGTGATAGCCTGTACCTAGGAAGAATTATCCTTCTTTTAGGATCTATACATATGAGACATACATGTGGACAACTGCTGAATGCTCCTGTAAGAGAGTGCATTATATTTCTTAACAGTCCATTCTGTTACTCTTGGGGGTATAACTTCAGCCAATTTCTTTTGCACTGAATCTCTGAGAAAACTGAACTGGAAAATGACACTCAGATACTATATAAAAACACAAAAGGAGACTAAATATATAGTGAACAACATGACAACCTTGAAATGTGCAATTTTCACTAATTCCATTCTTGATATACTAGTCCAAGTTCTGACAGGGGAGAAGGTCAGGGTGGAGGTGCAGTACTTCAGGATCCTCTAGATCCATTGGATATGAGACTTAAACAAACAAGAAATTACTTTCGTTGATTAAATGCAGATTGAATTAGTGGGAAAAAATGACAGGCCCTGCTAAGGTTGTGTCCCCCAGTCATTGTTTAACTCAGCGTGACAGATTCAATCTGCTCAGCCCAAAGGAAGGCCAAAGATGTCACTCACAGACTCTGCACAATGCTACAGCCATAGAAGAGCAAAATCGAAAAGTTGCACTTTATCAACTCACAGCCTGGAGCCACTGTTCTCATTCGGGTTGTGTTAGCAGAACAATGAGCTACAGCAGGCGCAAGGCCGCTCCACATAATAATTATAGGTATCCCACAGGCAAAGCTCTTGTTGCTTTTAAGACTTGACAGAATGTGTCTTGTAGGCATGACCTAGCAGATGGGGGACTTTTTTCTTTCATCTTTTCCAAAAAGCCACCTAGGAGAAACATAAAGAGTCCTGATAAGGGACATATTTTCTCCTAAACAGGTAGGTTGATTACTATAAGCTGCTCTTCTTTTTCATTCACGCTTAAAATAATTGGAGATTACCTTAGTGGAAGGAAGTCGAGTATAGCAACAGAAACAGGGATAGACCTTTTGCTCTATCCTGCTAATTTGTGTCACCTACTGCACTGCCTTATGTATTGATGGTAGAAAAAATGAAGCAGAAAATTAAGTCTGAAAGGCATTTTTGTCCTGCTGTCACTTTGTACAACATTTAGTTCAGTTGACATGACACTGTGCCTTTTGTTACATAAAACTGTCACATTGTCCCCTTCTGGTTAGCCACAGTTGCCGGCCAAATCAATAATGTCTGTCAAAACTGTCAAATAATGAAAACAGCTAAAAATATCTGTTATAATAGATAACATTTTTATGACCATTATAAGATACACACAAAATTATGTGGCCAATAATATGAGCAAAGAAGTAAGATAAACTTAACAATTAGCACAAACTGAAAAAGGATTCTCTCAGATATATTGACATGGCTGGACATTTTAATTATTTCGTAATAATTTTTGGTGTTTTGGTATGCTACTAATCTTTGAATATAGTTTATGATTATTGCAGGACATTTTAAATATGTAAGTGTATGCATTTGTTTTTTTAAAGTTGTTAGGTACAGTTTGTTCTGCTTCAGTTTTTACAGATAAAACAAAAACTACTAGCAGCCTTAAAAAGTACAGAAGGAATCCAATGGAAATGCAAAGAAACTGATTGTCTTTTTTAATCTTCCACTCTTGCTTGGAACATGGTTGATACAGAAATTTAAGGACAAGAACAGCAAGATTTGCAAACCATAGTCAAGATCTTATGATTTCATTTTCTTTTTACCTTCCATCATTTCAGATTAAAATTCTTGAGATGCCTTTTTGTCTGTAGTTTCAATCCAGAAACTTTAGTAAACATGTAATTTATCTAGAATGTGGAAGAGAAGATTTTTGCCCCAAAAAGGTACAGTTTGTCCAAAAGACACTGCAGTGCTGGTATGTGAGATTGAACTTCCTGGCTGGATACTGCTGGAAGCTACATAGCCAAATTTGCCTACTGTTCCTCCAAACAGCCACAACCATAAATATCAGTCCCATCCATATAACTTTCAAAACACCGTCATTTTATTTAGTATATATTTTGAAGAGTGTCCTTGGGACTTCAGACTTTAAAAACTGTGGATTCTGTGGTTATTTCAGATTCTTTCTGGAAGACTCAGCAGGATATGCAGGACTGGTAGAAATGGTCTCAATTATGTCCTGCTTTGTAGAGAGAAACACATGGATTTGAAAGCCTTTTGAAATTTTTTAACCTGGACAAAGACATTCCTGAATTTTTTGCCTTCAGTGTTGTCACAAATGTGATGTAAGCCCCATCCTACTAACTATCTTTACCTAGTCAGGGAAATGCACCCATTCTTTTATATGTACTTTGACCACATACAGGTGGTAGAGGAAAGGAAAGATTAGGGAAAAAAAAACATTCAACAGATCCAAGAACTCTTTAAAACAAATTGAAATCTATTACAAGCTTGTCCTGTGTCGATAGATGCCAGTAACATGGGAATTACATTTTGCTTTTTTTTCAGCTCAGAAAAGTCTTCTCTGTGTATTTTTTGTCACAGAATGATAGAACAGATTGGGTTGGACAGGACTTTTAACAGTCATCTAGTTCCAACCCCCCTACAATGCACAGGGACATTCAACTAGATTGTGTTTTTACATGTCCTGTCCAACCTGACCTTGAACATTTCCTGGGATGGGACATCTATCACCTCTCCATCAAAACCCTGATGGTAAAAAATTTCTTCCTAAAATCTAATCTAAATCTGCCCTCTTTTAGTTTAAAAGCATTACCCCTTGTTCTACAGCAGCAAGCTCTGCTAGAAAGTTTGTCCCCAGCTTTCCTGCAGGCCCCCTTCAGGTACTGAAAGGTTGCAGTAAAGTCTCCCTGGCTCTTTCTCTTCTCCTTGTTGAGGAACCTGTCTCAATCTTCCCTCAAAAAAGAGGTGCTCCAGCCCTCTGAACCCTTTGTGGCCCTCTTCTGGACCTGCTTCAACTACTCTATGTCCTTAGGTTGGGGGCCCCAGAGATGGATACAGCACTCCAGGTGAGGTCTCATGAGAATGGATGGGAAGCGTTGCCTCCCTTCACTTGTTTCTTTTGATGTAGTCCAGGGTACAGTTAGGTTAAACCAAGAACTCCTTTCACTATGTTTCAGTGCTGTAAATGTGGAGGTTTTAATTGTGTACATTCAAAATTTAGATACATGCAAATACCTTTTGTTTATAGCAGTAAAATTATAATAATAGTTTAATTTTTAAGTATTTTTTAGTTTTGGGGTTGTTTACCCCATCATTTAGGTGCAATTCCGGTTTTACTAAATTCATTGATTTTATTCATGAGCTGTGAGATTTCTTAATATAGAGTAAATTAATTGGAATAATTCTCAGTCTGAGAATGTCATAGGTTATGTTTGTTAACTCATAAGGTAGAATAAAGTATAGAAGTCTTTGTATTCTCTGTGTTCTGTTCAATATATGTGGTAAATTGCCTTTATATTTCACAAAATTAATTTATTAGACTTTTCAAATTACAGATTTTGTTCATACATTTTCAAGGTTTAAGTCAGCACAAAGACAGAAATTTAATACTTGTGAATTGATTTCTACTATTTCCCAGTGCAACAGGACAAGAAAATCCTACGACAAGAAAGGCCCAAGTGACAAGATTTCATTTCATCTGATTTGATCTAGGATTATATTTTGTAGTGTTATATCATATTTGCCAACATATTTGAATTACGTAGCTGCAAAAAGTAACATGATATTTTAGCATGTATCTTGGAGAAATAAAATTTTGAAAGATTAGTATGCTACTGATGTAACAGAAGTATGTTCAGAAAAGTGGAGCTTCTGGTCTTCTAGATGAGACAATCTGTAACATTCTCTATTAATAGCTTGGAATACTAAACAAGGAAGTGAGTCGATTTTTTACCTCAATTTTTTTTTTTTAACCCCTAAAAATAACTTGAAATGTTGCCAAATCAGTTTTCCACAATGTCTGAAAAAAGAAAACTTCTGTATTCTCATAGAATATAGATATTTTGGACCATGTTCTATATCTTGATGAAAATAGGCAGAAATTTTAGCCTGCAAATTTCCCAGTGTTGATACATATTTCTTGGAGGTCCATGCTCTACAGTTGCTATTAAAGTCTCTGACATTCTTTCCTGTCACTATTGTTCTTTCAGTGTAACTTCAAAAGTGAGGGCTGACACCACTTCCAGAAAGAAAAATTCTCTAGGGGAATCTCCACAGAATTTTTGTCTGGTGGAGATAAGTAGTAATTCTATCTTTTTTTTTAAACTACGAGATGAGCAAATTGAGTTCCCTTTTACCTTCTGAAAGTGTAACTGACTGGAACGACTCTTCATTTATAAGTTGAATTTCAGCCAAGAAGAAATGAGTAAGTCTTCAATTCTGATTAGTACACTTGTGATAATTCCTCTTGTGGTGAGAGCTGAGTGAGCTGAGAGCCATCTTTCTATCCTACTTATTGATGAGCACATTAAATTTTTCAATAATATGAGGTACTTTGACTCCTTGACCACTTATGCTGCCTTTTAAAGGCCTCAAGAGTCAGTCAGGAAGCTTCTGTATTGAAAACACACATTCACATTGATTAGATAGTTTCTTATGGCTCTTGTGAGGAAATCTAAATAGGTTGTGTGGCCAAAAGATCTATGTCTCTTGCACAAGGTGCTAATGAAGAGCTGGATTGTCTCTAGGACTGACACAGCTGTGCTCAGGAGTGGGAGGGAATGATGTCCCATTTGCCCATCCCTTAAGAGCATTGTGGCTGTGGACACCTGTGATAAATTAATCAAAGTCCCAATATTCTTCCCCCATCAACAGATGGATGGGGAACACATAAATGGCTCTACAATACAAGCAGGCTCTCCAAGTGAAATTCAAGGAGTAATCTACAATCTCTGAAAGGGTTTAAACAATCTAAACAATCTTCTCTTTCCTGAATATCTGTCACATCTGGAGGGTGATTGTGAGGGAAAAGAGGAACAAAAGAACAAAACCAAAGCCAAACCAAAAAACTAACAACTTCCTCCACCTTCCCTTACCCCACCCCTGGAAAGAAAGGATCATTATACTTTTTGTTTAAAATATAATAATCTTTCTCCCTTCTTGTGTCCTCAATAAAAATCATAAATGGATGTGAGAAAATTATTGATAATTTTGTATTTTCTAAATGAACTACAGCCTCTTAAGTTCACATTTAGTTCCCCAACAGACCCTCAAGGTGGTATTATTTGGTTTAAAACTCCTATTTTTAAGCCTTGAAGTCTGTATGGGTATGAAATTATGGGAAGCACTAAAGACTACTCCAAAAGTCTAAAAATGTCCTAATAACCTTAAAGAAACCATTCTGTAATTATTTAATCCATTGTTTGAATATTTAATATAATTTACAGTATGCTAAAAATTACTGAAAATTGTCCAATACAGTGCAAATATTCCAACAAAGAACCTGTTTACTAGAAATAGAGCATTGAAATTTTCTGTATTTGAACTTCCATTGAGAGTCTAGATTTTGGTAAAAATATATGTAATTTTATTTTTTTAATAAAGTGTAGTGTTTTTATAGCAAATTTTATTGAATTACCTTTGTATTGCAAAGCAAGAAGACTAGTATTCTTCATATGATTATAGTTCTCATTTCCTACCTTCTAACATGACAGAAACTCACCTTCAAAGATTGCTGTCTTGTTTACCAATCAAGATTCATTTGAATAAACCTTTCTTTAATTCTGTTGTGCTCTATGTCATCATCTTGATATTGTTATCCATTATAGTGGATCCTCAAAGATGGTAAATCTCTATCCCTATACAGGTTAGTCATGTCTCAAGAAGCTTGGCAAAGCAGAAACAAGTTTAACTGAGTAAATTAATGCATTAAAAGCGAAACTAAATGGCATAAAATGGATAACTGGAATATAATCACTGAAGGGAAGCCGTGGGGATATCTAGGATGTTAAAGGGGCAAGTGTAGAAAGGAATTTGGATGCCAAGAATATTAATCCTTCTCTTTATTAAAAATGTGATGTCTTTGCTGTTTATCAGTATTTGCTGCAGAGATGAAAGGGGTAATTTTTAAAATGTTTGATCTTTTCTTTAGCTGCAGTAATCTTCCTGACCTCTGTAGTGACAGAGCTCTGGAGCTGTCAGGCTCATTCCGAGCAAGGAGGCAGTTCAAAACATTGAGTCACAGCCCGTGTCAAATATTGAGCACCAGCAAAAAGCCATTTAGGAATCACTTCAGCCTCAATAATTATGCAGGCATTATTTGGCATATAATTGTGAATAACAAACATATCCAAGAAAATTCCAATTTATTTACAGATTTCACCATTTACAAAGAGAACACAAAAGCAACACTTCTCATACACTTTTTTTGATTTTGAACTACACAACGTGCTTAATTTTTCATCAGCACCAACATGGTCTATCTAAAACAAAATTCTTATTAATTAATCCCCAAAAACACCTTTCTGCGTATTTTCTTTTACTTCTTTCCAATAATTGTTTATGCATAACATGGCAAAATTTTTTTAAGAACATTCTGTAGTAATTTATGACTGGAACTGAGGAAGGAACGGTTGCTGTATTCCATGGGGTTTTAGTGAAGAAATTTACTAGTTTTGTGCACAAGGAAAGTTATGTAGTTAAGATGATGATAAAATCACAGTGAGCATTTTTTTTTCCTAGAGGAGGTAATTTTACATTTCATTCTTCTTTTCACAATCAGCCATATATATCCAACATGCTTCATCAGTGATTCATTAGTGTACTGAACCTCTGCAGAAAAGAACAGGAAAAAGATCAATGTTGTAGTAATATTATTTTAGACACAGTGGTAAATTCTTGCCCACTACAGCATGCCATACTGTTCAAAATAATATTAAATTTTAAAACAAATAATTTTTTCAAGAACGTTTACTTATTATGAACAAAAATACCTTGACAAGTGGGCCCATGTGAATCTCATGAGGTTTAACTAGACTGAGAGCAAAGTGCTGCACCTACTTTAGGTTAACTTCAGACTGGGGGATGAACGGATTGAGAAAAGCTGTACCAAGAAGGACTTGGAGGTGATGGTGGATGCTGGACATGACTTGGCAATGTGTCCTTGCAGCTCAGAAAGCAAATTGTATGCTGGGCTGCACCCAGAGCCCTGTGGGCAGCAGGGGAGGGAGGGGATTCTGCCCCTCTTCTCTGCTCTGATGAGACCCAAGGAGAGCCCTGCATCAGCTCTGGGGTCCCAGCACAGGAAGGACATGGACCTCTTGGAGCGAGTCCAGAGAAGGGCCACCAAATTGGCTAGAAGAAAAAAGCATTTCTCCTCTGAGGAGAGGCTGAGAGAAATGGGATTGTTCAGCCTGAAAAATTCAGGATAACCTAATTACAGCCTTCTTATACCTGAAGGGAGCCTGCAAGAAAGATGGAGATGGATTTGTTACGAGTCTGTAATGACAGGACAAACCTACTGAGAGAGGTTTAGATTAGCTATTAGGAAGAAGTTCTTTACTACGAGGGTGGTGAGGCACTGGCACAGGTTGCCCAGAGAAGATGTGGATGCCCCATCCCTGGGAGTGTTCAAGGCCAGGCTGGATGGAGCTCTGAGCAACGTGGTCTGGTGGAAGGTGTCCCTGTCCATGACAGGGAGATTGCAACTAGATGATCTATAAGGTCCCTTCCAATCCAGGCCATTCCATGATTCTATGATTACATGATTCTATGATTATCCTACTTATTGGTATGCTGGAGATTGGTCAGCATCTGGAAATACACCTCTCCATGAGATTCCAGACCTCGAGGCTCTCATGGGCTATCCCGATCCCCTCCCAACATAAGGGGATACTTCTTCAGCAACTGAAAAATTCCTACACCATCGTTTTTATGCTTACCGACTCTATTTGTTGAGAATGTAAAGAAAAAAAAAACCACATAGAAGAGGAATTATAAAGACCCAAAGACATTAATTAAAGAACAGCCTTTTTCAGATTTGGAACTGAACCTTTCCATCAAAAGAGAAATATGTTGAACCTTTTAGTTTTTTAGTTGCTTTCTCTCTAGACATTAATACAGACTTCATAATTCGTGTGTCTAGAGCAGTGAACAGATGGCACTTGAATCGAGTCTAAGCTGGTTTAACTAATTTCTGCCAATCAGGAGGGCCCATTTCCTTCAGTTATGATAAGCAGTAATGATAAGAAGGTAACCTTCTAATTGACTGTGACATACAGACATCCTAATACTTTTATCTCTTTCTGCTCAGAGATTTTTCTCAAGACATATTTCTCCTAGATTTTATTCAGCACTTAGTTATTTGCCTTATTAACTATTTACAGTGTAACAGAAAAATAACTCTGATTTCTTCTGAAATGGACACTTTTTGCATCTACAATTACCTCTACAGTTTCAGCTGTGCACAAACTCTGTGAGAGAAGTGGGTGTATGCATAAACAGTCTTCCATTGCCTAGTGGTTATGGCATTCACGTAAACATGGAGGTCTCCTCGGGTAAACTTCTGCTCCCACTGCTATTTATGGTTTTTGTGGGCGGTTGTTTTCCCTCAGTGGCTATGTCACTTAAAATACACAAGAGAATCTGAGGGCAGGGTTCAGAGGTAAGGTCTTCCTCTTCCCATACCAAAACACTCCAGTTTAAAGGGTGACACTCACTAGTTGACTTTCTGGCCTGCTAAATTCTGAATGTTTGTATGAAGAGTTATAAATAAAATAAGGCAGGTGGGGAACAACCTTCCAAACACAACTGCTATTATTTGGTGCTCCAGATATGTTTATATCACAGAAAAAAGTACTGAGCTCTTTGGTCCTATCAAAAGTGTAATGTTGGAAGGACAACCAGAACTTCAAATCTGGGTCATCAGTTGAACTTGGGCTTGCAGGACCAAGTAAAGGCTGAGTAGAAGATTTTTCAAAACTGGATTTTGAACAAAAACAGTCAAGCCCTTTCTTACACCTTTCCCTTACTAGGCATGAAATAGAATTGAATCATGAAGGAACACATCTTTAATTCCAAAAATTTTGTTATTGACCATTTTCTCAGCTGTTAAATGGCCAATGTTGTAATGGCCCTGAGGTTTTAACAAAGTTTTAAAGGCAAAATAAATACACTGGCTATAAGTATGATCTTTCGATAATCCCAATTTTTAAAACTAAATCTGCAAGAAAGGAAATCTCAATTGATCCTGTTCCTTGCAAACATATATTTTGCTTGTGTATGTTACTAATTTCACTATTTTTGTCAGCTTTTAATTGTCTTTTACACTGCTATGATTTGCTAATGAACCTCACTTCCTAATCCACCATTTTTTTAATCCATTTTCTAAAATTGCATCTGCAAGCTTGTGTATATTGTTCGATGCTCTTTCCTACCATGCTACCTGTACTGTGCTATTTTTTTTTTTAATACATTAAAAATAAAAGGCTATTTTGAGCTAGAACTTTAGTTATCAATAATGGAACACTTACAGAACAAAGTTATAGGCCAGTTTTGTGCCTTCTTACTTTCCAGAATGGACATAGTAAGATGCATCTTATCTGTATGATTGCATTCATGCAGTGATGGATTTTATGACTTCCTCGTGTGGAATTGAACCATTATGCACATCCTGATCTTAAAGGATGCTCAACAGTCTGAGCTCTCAAGGGAACCAACAGGAAATGCTCAGCATCTCTCAGAATCAGTCCCTGCAAAGTAAATTGTTGTATTGCAAGAACTTAATGGCACTATGGGAATTATTCTGGTTATTTTCTTTATTTCCTTAACTAGAAAGTTTTGCTATTTTGTAGTCCTTTAAGGATGTTTCAGTATAAAAATGAGTCACCATACTAAATATGGTTTGGTTGGTTTAGGTTATTTGTCTCATTTTTCCAAATGCTCTATTCTGATGTTTGAGATTTTTGCTTGTTTATCATTATTCACATAATCTTGAAAACAGTGCTGTCTTCAGTTTCATTGCACATTTCTTATGCAGCTTTAACTATGTTGATCTTAATGTTATTCTAGTCTGGCTCATTTTCCTAGACACTTAGTATCACTTTAGTAAAGGAGAAGTGTTTAAAATGCATGCTCACAAAAGGAAGAAAAATTACTAACTGATTAGATAAAATAAATGCATATTCCTCTTGTCCAGTTCCATACTACTTTATAATATTAGGGGAAATTAATATTTTATAAAGCCTGTTACAGAGAATTACTTGCTCTCTCCCCATTTGTAAAAATAGGCATGCATTTCAAGAAATCAGGTGTTTGCTGTGCAATTTGGCATTCATTTGTATGCATTTTATATATGTGTGTATGTTTGTGTCTCTGTGTATAAATACATATTTTTATACAGAGAGATACTGGTAGATAGATAGATAGACAAATAGATACCTGCATTGCAAAGCATGGAAATGCAGTTCACTGGGTATTGCTGCACTGATATGGAGTACACATACTATATAGATACTGCACTGTTTCCAAATAATATTTGTCATGTTCCAGATGCTTGAAATGACAGTCTTTGTGTATAATATGTCTCCAGCACAATTTAGACTACCATACGCTCATTTGCCCTCAAGTGGGCCTATTTAAAGTATAATTGACTGCCCTGGCAATTATTGTGAATAGCAGCTGTCTACTGGTAAAAAAAGAGGCATATATATAATGACAGAGAAAGGATCAAATACAAGCAATAGAAAAAGAACATAAAGAAAATATCTATATAAGGTATTTTAAACCAGATTTTATAGTGGAAAGCCACAAGGCCTATTAGCCATTTCCAATTAAGGACTATCAAAAAATAAAAGAAAGTACTCAACTATTTATGAAAGGCAGCTGGGTCTACCCTAAATATAAAACTGGAAAAAGTTTATTTGTTCGAAAATTGTTACAGCTACCCCACTTCATTTATTTTCATTAACTGTGTTAGGTTTTGATGAAACCTTTGTTGTATCATGTACCTTCTGTTTCAGACAAAAACACCTTGCTTTGTTTTTCTCCTAAATAGCTACATAATTAGATGGATTATTTCATGTGTCTGTGCGTGTGTTTGCTGAAGAGAACAAGCCAGATAAATTAGCACTTAGCAGAACACACAATAGCACATAATATGCCCTTGTGTTTCATATAAAGCTTTATTTGTCATTCACGGGTGGTTGGCAAAACTGACTTTGCTTTTGAAAATGACAGGTGGTACTCTGGTGCTTTCTGTATGAAAAAGAGAAACAACCTTCACCAAAACAGTGTCTCTCAATAGCTCCTGTGATTTAGTATTCAACCCTGGGCTTGTGTTTCCTCTAAACTTTTGTTTCATTTGCATCTCTTAGGTCTGACATCACCAAGCCAGTTTAATAGTTGAGATTCTATGCCACAAGTTACATTGAGTCCCAAAAAGACCTTCTTTCCTCGAGGCCTGATTATAAGACAGGTGAAGTTCAGTATATTTCAATAAGCTCCGCATTCCATGTCAGGAATCAATAGCCCTCCTCCTTTCTTTAGGGGTTATTAAATTGCAGCTGTAACATTAGCCTTCTTTATCTAATTGATTGTCTTTTCACAGGGCTGAGAAAATCAATAGCAGTCAATGGGACTGCCCTGTTTTTCCTTAATAGATGTTTTCTCCTAATTGGCTGCCTGGGTGGCTTCAGTGAGCTCAGTATGTTTTCAGAAGTCCACAATATGTTGCAGTTCTTGTAAACTATTTTACCATGTGCAACGGTTATTGATTTTATAATGAAATCTAGAAAATTCAATAGCAATCAGGAATATAGATCAGGATTCCTAGGTACGTTAAAGCAAAGGGCAAACTCAGTTTGCTACCACTTCAAGCTGTGATCCAATTAAATATGTCATTAAAGTATTATGGTAGCTAAATACTTTCTAAAAAGACAGTTGGTCATCTCGTCAAAATTTCATATAGAAGAAAAAGCATCAAAATGTTTTAGCTTTGGTCAAAGCTTTTTGACCATGATGTCCAAATTACAGATAGGTTTAAGCAGCAGATAAAATAAGACTACAGAATATTTACAACGCTGTGCTGGTCATTGAATTTTGTCCATCTTGACCTCTTGAAATATTCAAATAAGATACCTACTAGAAAACCAAGTTAGAGAGAGAAGGAGTGAGGTAGGTGTGGAGAAACACTCAGCCCTACCCAAATTATGCATTTGACCTTTGTTGAAGAGGTCAGCATGTCAAATGCCTGATTCTCAGAGTCCACTCAACACTTAGAAACTCACTTCTGCCTACAGACAACTTTGGAAGTGGCTATATTTCATGAGCACTTATTTAATGTCATTTCTCTATCGCATTTCTGCTCAAATTTTGTTCTATACCTTAGTGGGATATCTATACCTTGCATGACTGTCAGGCAGAACAGCAGCATCAGCAGCACATCAATCACAGTCTGCAGAGATCAGCAGTCAGTGGTATAAATAGCAGATACTAAAATGCAGCCTACATTACATAAATTTGTTACTGACTTAAACTTGCTCTGCATTAGGGCACTACATCTGCAGTAAAGCTCTCCAGTTGTATTCCATGATAGAGTGACAGCAGCTCAAATTTCTCTGATAATGACAAGACCTCAAAATTTCTCCAGTGAGGAGAAGCACTTCTATGATTTAAAGGATAGGAAATGATTTACATATCTTTGTTTCTTAATTGGCAAACAGAAAAAAAGAAAATAAAGGAGAAAGAAAATTCCATGTTACTTAAATGACATATAAAATAGTATGGTCTCTGATTTTCTTCCTTTGTATCTCTGTTTTATGTCATTGTGGCTGTTCTAAGTAAACAAACCAAACCTTTTCCTTGTTTCCCATCTTCAGCAAAAGGCTCTTCAAGTGAACTGGGTCATCCTGATATGACAAGTTTTTGGTTGTATAAAGAGACAGCTGCTTATATAGGAAGGTATAGTATAATGAAACAAGTTTATACCTGTACACAAAAGAGTGGCCAAATACTGCACCATTAAAAGGAAGTAACTTTAAAAAACATAGGAACTGTAAACAAATCACCAGCCTATTCTAAAATTAGAGAAAAGGCATTCTTCTTAGTATATACTTGTCACAAACATTATGAAAATCTGCAATTAGAAGTATTGAATTCCCTATAAATTTTCCTGTTTTCTATGAAAGTGTCAACATTGTTAAAATAAATGAAAATTTGTATCTGTTCTGTAATATGTATTCGGCCATTATGCAGAACTACATGCATGATTTAAGACATTGCATAATCCTTGAGAAAAGCCAAATCAAATGCATATCCATATTAAATCTGGAAACTGCACAGCCTGTGTAACAAGAGTAACTTAAGAAAAATCCTGAATCTGCAAAATAATATCCTTTAGACATGCTTTAGCCAGAAAGCAAATGTTTGTAAACACGCAATAAAATATCTTTGCTTCTACTCCAGAGTTCTTCTATTCTGCACACAGGCTAGCTTAATGATTGTCAGACCATCTGTCTATATAAAAAGTTGTCTTATGCTTTCCACTATGTTCTCTATGCTGCTAGTTCCTTCTTACCAATCCAGCACACACCCTCTGTGTATATCTTTTGTGGCTGTCGGGAAACCATGTCAGATCTTCATGTGATCTATCCCTGGGCCCTTCCAGAATCTTTTGGGCACACATAACATGTCCATTTGTGCAGCAATCACACCGGGCAAGGACTTCGCATGCAAGATGGAGAAGTGCGAAGACGTTTATTGTGCAGCTCGGTTTACTTAAATACCAGTCCCCAAACAGGATATAACCTCATATAAACAGGAAGATCATATCCCAGGATTTCACCCATTCACCTGGAGTATTCCCTAGATATTACCTATTATGGTAAGGTGTAAATAATCCCATATAAGGTCACTAACCACAATATTCCCGGCCCATTGGTCAAGAAGGTTATTAACCCATAGTCCTCTTTTCTAGCCCGTCTCAGGTGACCTGGAAGTCTTTCCATGGTTACCACCGGGCCTAGGGCAGATGCTTTTGTAGGCCTTCAGGCCTGCTCTTCTGTAACACCCATGGTGTAACTCAACACATTTGCCCAGCTGCAGGAAGTGAAAAATGGCTTAGTGGAGGCATTGTTCCTTTGCATTCCTGTTTTATTTGGCCTACATGAAAATAAGAAATCGGGAACGTGCCCTGATGAGATGTTGGAGAGAAGTTCAGTCTCTTCAGCATGTTGTAATAACAAGTCCTGATGTTCCGACCAATGGCATGCAGAAGCAGAAATGTGTCTAATTGCTTTGTGACTCTGTGGCCTTTAGGCCCAGTATGGGAGAAGGACATGAGAATCCTTAACATAAATCTCTCTTTTATTGTCGGTGGAAATTTAATTCTAAAACCAAAGTGAGGTTTTTTTGTGGCCTTTGTTAGAATATAGAAATGTGCAAAAGCAGCAAAAGAATACTAAGCAATAAGCTCAGAATAAGGTATAAGCAATTTTTTTTTCTCTCCAAAACCCAGTTTAATTCCTGGAGTGGAGTGGGGGAAATTCTTCTATTCATTGCAAACTTAATTATGCCTGTAGTTAATGTGGTCAAAAGAAGAACAACAAATATGAATCAGGTTTGTTCTCTATCCAGCTCATGATGTAACTGACTGAATGTAGGCCAGAACTCATCTAGATTGTTCCTAGTAGCACTTCTATCCAGTCTGAAATATGCAGAGAAATGGTGCTTGTTTCATTCACTTCTTGCTGTATTTAATTATGGATTGTTATGTTTTCAATCTCATTAGTTACTTGAAGGATCACAAGTTAAAGACCGTCCATTTCACTTGGATGAATATTTATCTTGAATTGCTATGATATTTGAACATTTCAGGTTTTATAGCCTCATCTATTTTTGTTATTTCATTATGTTTTACCTCCGCATAAATTCTTGGAATCAGGGTAGGAAGGGATATTTTAGTTAAATACATATTCCTGTGATTTAAGCATTTGACTTTAGATTTTTCTGAAACCTGAAATTTCTCATAAGAGAGGAAGAAAGCATCAGAGAAATGGAAAGGAGAAATATGCAGACAGATAATAACAAGCTGGTTTTTTATTGTACCAGTAGAGGGACACAACCAAATACTTAAACAGATACCAAAAAAGTATGCATTTTTTCATAGTACCAGAACATATTTTTTTTCCTTTTTTTAATAAAACAAAATAAAAACAAATCCCTCTTGCATATGGGGTAAATTGGAAATGCAGAAGTCACATACATTTCATTACTCAAAATTTTCAGGAATTTTATCCGCAATCTTACAATCAGGGTATTGTTTTCCCTTCAGTAAGACCTACCTGAATTTCATCAGAAGTATCCATTGAATCGCAGTAGTGTTAAGAGGAGAATGGCTCTGCCACTAGCATTCCTGAAATTTGTCAGTATGGAATCCTGCCACAGAATCATAGAATAGTGTGAATTGGAAGGGACCTTAAGGATCATCTACTTGTAATCCCTCTGCCATAGACAGGGACACCTTCTACTAGACCAGGTTTCTTGGAGCTCCATCCAGCCTGGCCTTAAACACTCCCAGGGATGGGGCTTCTCTGGGCAACCTGTTCCAGTGCCTCACCACCCTCACAGCAAAGGATTTCTTCCTAATATCTAAACTTATTCTCTTTCAGAAGGTTTGTCCTGTCACTAGAGGCTCTTGTTAACAAGTCCCACTGTATCTTTCTTGCAGGCTCCCTTCAGGTACAGGAAGACTGCAGTTAGGTTGTCCTGAAGCCTTCACTTTTTCAGTCTGAACAACCCCAATTCTCTCTGCCTTTTCTCACAGTATGGATGCTCCATCCCTCTGATCATCTTGGTAGCCTCCTTTGGGACTTGTTCCAGCAGGTCCCTGTCCTTCCTGTGCTGGGACCCCAGAGCTGCTGCAGGGCTCTAGGGGGGTCTCAGCAGAGCAGAGCAGAGGAGCAGAATCCCCTCCCTCCCCTGCTGCCCACGGGGCTCTGGGTGCAGCCCAGGACACGTTTGGCTCTCTGGGCTGTGAGTCCATGGCCGGGGCCTGTCCAGCCTCTCACCCCCAGCACCCCCAAGTCCTGCTGGCCAGGGCTGCTCTCGGTCTGTTCATGCCCAGCCTGGGCTGGTACCGGGGCTGGCCCTGCCCAGGAGCAGCACCAGCACTTGGCCTTGTTAAACCTCATCAGATTCCCATGGGCCACTTCTCGAGCTTGTCCAGCTCCCTCTGGATGGCATCTCATCCTTAAGGTTTGAAACACAAATATGTGAGTTAGCTATGTAAAAGAATTTCAATTTTCAGGTAGAAATGTGTGTTTCCTAGAGCATTAGGTGTAGCCATTCTGTATTTTAGTCCTGTGACTACTATGCTTGACTGCAAACTTATTCTGGCTGCAAAATGAGCAAACATGTAGAAGATGAGTCTTAAAATTAGCATACTAATAATATTAATGTTTATAAAAATATAACCTGGACAGATGAATTACGTTTTTAGTGCAGGTCAATGAATGAGAAACCTTAGTTTAAGAAAAATATATTATCTCATGTAGGATCTTGCAATATTGAGGTTTTATTGAATAATAACAAGTGTTTCTCCCAACTTGACTTGCACCTTTCTGCATGCTCTTCTAATAGAAATGCCTATTTCAGCAAGGTGCCAGAGTATATAATTCTTGATAATGTGCCTTCATGTGCACAAATAGACGTCATAATTTTTTTTAGAGTTCTTAAAAGTGTTAATGGAATCTGAGCAAGGCTTTACTGAAAGGATTTCTTAACTATTCAGTAAAATGACACCTAAAAAGTGTGATAAAATTGTAAATTACTATTACAGTGAAAATGTAATATCACAAATTATTTAATTTTTAATTACCTTTTTATATTTACTCTAACTATTTTGCTAAAAAATAATTGCTAAGAATTTGCTAACAATTTCTGTGACATTTTTCCCCATATAACTGTAAAAATTATTAATATTGATTCATATTGTACTCCAGTATTTTTGCACTTTTCAAATAACACTCTGTTCCTCATGTTCTCAATTTCTGTCTCAGAGACATCTCTGCTAAACAACAGACTTTCTCACTCAAATCTGCCATTCCTATGATATTCCGTATCTGATATTAATCACAGTCATTAATCTATTTGGTTCTGTATCTTCTGAGTACACTTATGCAACAGGCAGATTTTTCTAACATGTAGATAAGAATGCAAATATTGCATAATTTAAACTAGAGACCTCGTCACATTCAACCACATTTTTCATTTAAATTTTGTGGTATATTTAAGTCACAGCAGAATATGATTCATTTAATCTTGGTCATTGTACTTCTACAGTAGGCTATAGATGAAAATTATAACCGGTTTTCACATTTAATAAGAAATGATTGTTCCAGGTAGTTATTTTCATCTGGAGGGAATATTGCTTTAAGTGTCTGTCAATTTGCTATACTTCTGCTGTAAAATCGCAGTGGTCCTTAAGGAAGTGCACACTGCATTAGGGCCAAATCTAGTAAAGGATTTAAAGGAAACAAGACTTGGACAGAAGTTAGACACTGAAGTTGTAAACTATGGCTCTGTTCTGAGTTGCTAGCTGTCTCTGGATGTGTCTGAATCTCATAAACTTCTCTGTGACTTTGAAGGTTCCCAGTCATCCAGCTTTCCCTTAGAGAGACTCAATTTGTGTCTGCCTTTAAAGAGTGAGCCTAACACTCCCTAACATGATTTTCATCTTTTTAAAGTATTGTTTTTATTATTGTATTTACTTTGATCTAAAGTACCGCCAAAGAAAAGCTGGTTTTGCAGCTCAGTGGATCGTTATTATTTTTAAAAGAAATAAAAGGAAGAACCGCCCCCTCCCCAACACACCACACCCTCACACCCACACCCACACCCACACACCATACTAGCTAGACACAAAGATTCAACCTCACTCCCTTGCTGTACTTCACATTTCTAGTAAAGAGATCAGAATACAAGCTGCCTGGGGAGGCAAGGCAGACATACCCCTTCTGCTTAAGATGTGCCACTGTGCAGAAGGAATTCAAGATTTATTCAGCCAGAAAGAGCTCACAAGAGTGTGATTCTCTAGCCCTATGAATAGGGCACTCATTTGTGAGGTAAGGGACCACAGCCCTGCTCGCAGGACTGCTTCTGTATTTTATCCAATGACTACTTAATGGATGTGCAAGCCCAAGAGAGCAGGTAAGAAAGCAGATCTTCCACTCAGCAGATGAAGGCTGGCTTTTATGTTCTCTATGTAAGGATAATGAAGTGGTTTTTTTACCCCTTACAGCTCCGTGTGGAACACTCACAGTCAGAACACAATATGGACAATAATAATTGTACGCAATAACACACCTTTTAGTCTGCACAGGTTCAGACTCAAGTGTGAATCACATTATAAATAATAGAAGCTAATAAAGCAAGACAGAGCAAAAGAAAACAGAGCTTCTGTCCTCCAGCAAGATCCTGCAAGCTTTTGTCTCAATAATTGTATACTAGTGCCTATACACACTACCTGAAATATCTCCCCTGGAAACAGGACCTCTCTAGCTTGATTTTATGAAGCAGAACCTGAAAACGGGCTGTTTCATGTGAAAATTTGATTTATTATTTCTTTAATATAGAATAAAAAACTCCAGTCCTTGCTAAGCTAAGAAAAAATATATTCTGTAAAGTTGATAGTAGATGAGGCAAAAATTACTAGCACACTGCTAGGTCGGAACAAAATACTAAAGGATGCATAAAAAAATTTACTTTAGAGTTTGTTTGATGGGACATTCAGAGCAGGATCATTTCATGAGTCTGTATTGCCTTGTACAGCTATCCAGTCTGATTCAGAGTGTTTCCCTCTCTGTTTTACCTGGATACTGTGTTGAATGCCTGCCTACTGCTTTGAAGTGGAATAGCAGAAAATGAAAGCTAGCCATATGTGCCAACACTAGTCCATCACTGAGGTATTCTTATCTCTTTTTGTTCTTTCTTTCCTTCTCAGTCTCTCTTTGTCATTTAGAAGATGCATTTATTTGAACATAAATGTTCACTAACTAACAGAATTCATCTAACAAGATTGCTGCAGAACTCTGGCAGAAGACGACAGTTCCTGAATATTTCCAGTTGATTACCAGCTGAAAAAAATAAGTTCCAGCAGGGGCTCTGCAGGGGCTATCAAAGGGTGTGTTGTCTGTGGAACTAGCAGTCTTCTCTCGTGAAGGAGACAGTTACCCTTACCCCAGGCCTTCCTATGCCTCAAAACTACACTCTTCACACTTTCTCTGAACTATCCCACACAGCTCAGAAAGGTGGATGTGCCAGATGTCTATATCCCACCTACTTCTGTCAGCAGGTGACTTCTCTCATGGTCTGCAATTTGTGGGTTAAAGAGGGTATCTCAGTGCCTGGACCTTCTTGTGGTGTGGGATCTTTGTTAATCTTCTTGTTGGCATGTTCTTATAAATACACTGTGTATCCTGACTCCACAAAGACACTGCCAAGTGACTTGATTCAGTGTTTCCTGAATTGTAGGTGAATAGATTATAAAATCAAATGGTGCTGTCTGGTCCTCTCATTTAAGCTACTGAATAAGTAAGACACAAAAACTTCCTGCATTATATTCTTGCTTGAACAAGAATTAGTCCTGTTACTTAAATGGGCAGGTGAGGTCCCATATTCTGATAAAAGATGTGGAGAATAAATACCCTGAAACAAAAAATCTCAGGAAGTGATTGACATCAGCACAGGGAATTAAATCAAGCTGGGAAGATATGGCCACTTCTTGGAAATACTCAAGAAAATTTCCACATCTAGTGATAAAGGAATATTTATATATATTGAAAGGAATGACATGATAAAATACCAACACATGTGAAATGATGATTCTTTGAAGAAAAAAGTAGCCTGATCACAAACAAGGATGGTTTAGAGCTGGACTTGATGATCTTAGGGATCTTTTCCATACTTAACAATTCTACGATTATATGAAGGACGAAACATAGCTGTTCGTGAGAAAATTTAACTTGCTTGTTTTTCTGGTCAGAGTGGCAAAATAGAAGCCATGAGATTTTAGTGTCAGTCTTTTGCATGGTCTCTTTGCAACAAGTTATAACAGCACTAAATCGATAGAACAAATTCAGCCCATTAAAAGCTAATTTATTCACTGACATAAAACTGAAATAATTCCTTTTGCCTACACATTGGTTTCCCATAATACTATTTGATGCACACCGGTGGTATGTTAGCTGCTGCCATTTCAAAGTGTTAAAAGCAATATGTATTTCAGACACTGGATTTATAGCATAGCCAAAGTTTCAGTGAGATGCACTTTCCATTGTTCATGGCAGCTCTGCCTGCAAGCACCTGGCAGAACACAGCCTGTGGGAGGGAGGGAGGATCTGGTATGCTCAGCCTGAACATGGCTATTAGTATAACAATAGAAACTGCAGAAAATTGTTCCTAGCGAGTTCATTTCAATAGCACTGGTAGTTGTGTGTTCGTGTGCATGTGTGTGTGTGTCTTTATCACTGAAGGAACAGTTGGGTGCATTTGAGGAGCAGTTTTAAAAGGTGTGATGAAGAAAAGAACTTTCAAATAGGAAAAACTGTTGAAGAAAATCTGCCAGAGAAAATCTATCTCTGAAATTCTTATGACCTAAAACTAGGCTTGATAGATGGGACTGTCAGAAGAAAAGCCTGCATGCTCATTGTAAGCAAGCACCCTAAAGAAGTCACCTGATGTTCCAAACACCTGTCTGGGCACATTTCTCAGAGCATGGAGGGCAGTTGCAGGCTCTCCTCTGGGTCCTTTCTTCCAAGAGCCTGACTGAGTGCAAGCCCTGGTTTCCCATTAGCAGATATGCTCATACAATTTGTCACTGTCTGAGGGAAAATTGAAGTATTTCTCACTCCCCCTTCCTCAACTCCTTTTGACTCCTACAAAGAGCTGAGCCCTTGCTGTAGTGATTGGGGAAGGCCAGCAGAAAGTGAAACTGAACTCCTCTCTGAGCCACCGGGGACGGAAGAGCTGTGCAGTAAGTCAGGCTCAGGTGTTCAAAGGAGCTCTCCTGCTCCAACACTGCAGACCTCCAGCCCTGTGAAAGCAGGGCAGTCCCTCCACACTGCATGCCCCGTGAAGAAAAACTGTGATAACCAGCTTAGCAAAACAGAAAATAACATTTCTGGAAGCCTCACCACCCAAATCACATGGCTCACATGGACAGTTCTTTCTTTGTTGTTTGGGGAGGTAATGTAAAACAGGACATAACCTATCTCCGTTCCTGCTCAAATTTAATATTCTAGAAAACCGAAGAGTTATTTGTTATATTAGGCAGTTTTCATTCATCATGAAGCACAAGATGTAAGCAGAGCTCCATTAATATTAATGTACATGTACTTAGAAATGAAAAACATATATTGAATGATTACCAACATCATTAGGCAACCAGCAATTTCCTTATTGAGAAAGAATGGTAATGAGGCTCTTATTAGATCTCAAACACCACCAGAAATACTTGTGCTATGTATCCTTCATGTCCACAGCAGAGCTGGCAGGCTACCTGAGCCTACAGTTCCGTATGCTTCCTGCAATAAGGTCAGCTGCAACAATGCAATGTATTGCTTATATGGCTGCCAAGTTTTAATTGAAATGTTGTGAAAAATTTCACTGCCTAGGTCAGACGTTATTTCCTGGGTAAGCAGGGTTCAAGTCAGTCTCTTAAAAACACCCTCCTTATTTTTTTGGTGTCCAGTGATCTCTTCCCGGAAATTGATCTACCGCATATATGAACTGCTTACTCTAGGCTGACCTCTTCCAAAATCGTCAAGACTCAGGTTCATTTACAAACATTGGCTAAAAGTGCATTTTATTAAACTGGGTTCCATTTTATTTGTGTGAAAATAGGCCTTACCAAATCAATAAGATAGGAAGCCTTCATTATACTGCTTTAGACTAGAGACTTAAAGGTCAAATAATATAAACAGAGTTAGGCACATAGCAAAGACAGCAGTAAATGCTAGAAACCTCAGTACAGATAATCTTGGTGGCCCTTCATGGGAGAAAAAAATCAAAGGCATATTTGTATCTTCACAAAAAATAAAAATGTTCAACAATGCAGTATGAGTTTGGATATAAAACATTTATAGTCAGTGTACTTTTATGAACATATAAATTAAAGGCAAGATTTCAATTACAATGTTGTTTATGAGGCAGATTGTAAATTATGCAATTCCTTGAATAAACTCTGTGTGTGAGTAGAATTAAAGTAGAAGCTGCAAGTGTATAAGATATCTTTGTGAAGTAGCTGTAGCCTTAAGAATTCAGTGCATCAAAGGATTTTCTAATACATGGTTTGAATCTTTTTTTATATAGACTTACAATAGACCCGTTAAATATCTATAGTGTTGTTCATGAGCTCAACAACATAATTATTTCAAATTATATGAGTTTCATGTAACAAAACTACATTTTACTAACTACACCGTATTTGGTAAATTAAGGTTCTTTCTAAATGGTAACTTTTTGCAGCCTCCAGAAACGAAATATGTAATTGAAATCTTTTGATAACAATACTAAAGTAGAAAGAAATATACCAGACTAACTATGTAGAATCACTAAGAATCACACAAAATATACTGGACAGAAAATAATATTTATTATCCAGTGTTCCTGTTTGTTTACTGAAGAACACTTTGGGAAAGTAAACAAGTAGATTTGTGAGAAAAAGCTAATAATATTTTGTAATATAATATATATTGAATAATTTATATTACATATAATATATGTTATACATTATATTTCTATAAAATAAATATTTTGTATGTTGAAACATCATATTATTCCTGCTGGTATTCAAAGAAAATAGAATTCTGACTTCCACAATTACCAAACACAGATAAACCACCTTCATCATTTGCTTCATGTAATTTGATGAAATTTAAGACAAAGGCTCAAATGGCTATCTTTAATAAAACATCAAGACAATTCTAAAGCTTGCAATCAGAATTTGTAATTATTTTCAAGGTAATTTTTCCCTCCAAGTAAAGTTTTCAAGTGCAACACGTTCTGGGTATAAAGATATTACTTTTTTAGAAATACAGAATCACAGAAAGAAAGAGAAGGAGAGAGACAGAGAGACAAAGAATGTGGCTAATTAAGCAGTTTAATGATTTTGCTTCATAATTTTTTTCACAAGATTTTTATATAAATTATATATATAAAATGTAAAGTATAATCATTGCAGATCCAAATGCTTCTACCTTTCAAAGCAAGATTGCCATGTTCAGCTGAGCTGCATCTATGCCATTACAGCCTTTCTACTCCATGTTTCATCCAGCTTGTCCAGACTGGGTACATTCCATGACCCTCTGGCAGGTTGTAAGTGGGAAATTACAAGGTTCCAGTAAATCCAAACAGGCCTGGCTGTTTTTTGCATTTTATCTGCTGTTGTCAAATCTCCTCTGGGGCATTCTCATTTTAATCTCTACCCTATGCAATAGAAGATGCTCCTGCCTGACAGTTCAGCATCCTTTCCTGACATACCTCTTGCTGTCAAAGCCTTGTGCCCTTAAAGGACACTGTCAAGCATCACAAGCCCTGGAGATGGACCTTGGCCCTTGCAGGCTGTTAAGGACTGTAAGCTGTGGTGGCTAACAGCCAGGCAGAGCTCTTTGAGCAATTCACACCGTGTCATGAATTAATGTTTTAATGTCCCTTAAAGATTCCAGGGGATCGCCCAAAAAGGGGAGCTGAACAGGGAAGAGCAGCAACATTTATTTATACTGATCCCGAAAATGCCAGCCATCAAGTCTGACCCTATTATTGGATGATAGAGGGACAGGGCTTCTTGTGCAGCAGTGATCCTTGTCTTTAAAAGCATTCAGACCTACTGCTTGCTCTAAATTCCACAGCCAAAGTTTACTCCTTCGGGTCTTTCAACATAACTCTTGTGGCCATCTGTCCATGAAGTAGCTAAACAAAAACACCTTCAGGGTTTTTGCCTCCAGGAATGTGGCAGAGGTCCCCTTCTATAGGATACGTCCAAGTTTAAACACAGAAGAAGACTGAAGATCAGATCAGGGAAAAGTATTTTCGTAACGCCTTGAATTTTTTCTTTGTTGCAATTTTATCATGAACCATTGGGATCTCTGTGGAAATTTGCTGGAATTGTAATAGGAAGAATACTTCAGTCCCTGATTTTACAGCGTTCAATCTTCAAAACATGATTCTGTCATTGGACAGTTAGAATGTGCAAATTTCTGTAAATGCTGACTTCAGTTACAAGGACTCAGTGGAAATGTGCCTGTTGGTGCAGCAAACATTCCTCCTTGCTGGCAAATTTCAAAGTGTGTTTTACATCAAATAATCTTCCTCTCAATAATCATTGAGAACTGGCATAACAATCAAAAGTATTGTTCCTAGACTGCATTAATTTTTGCATGGAACTGCAAAGAAGTGGTGGCATAATGCAGTACAATGCAGAAGAAGCTCTGATCACCCAATGAGGACTGGTAGAAAACAGGCCAACACCACACCCCTAACCCTAGAGGGAATTAGCTCAACCTCAAGCCACTATTTCAGTCATATCCGTGTTTCACTAGGTGAGACAGACACTACCTTCAGCCACAGTACAAGTGTGGATGAGCAGTGCTTGCAGATGAGGAAGTGAAGTTTGGGTGCAGATTCGTAGTTAAGAAAATGGGATCAATTAGATGTACTTATTGCAGCTGTAATTTGGTAACAGTTTAAAGCCAGCTGCACCTTCATCAAAGAACTAGCCTCAGGATGCAAAGCACCTGTCTGCTACACTCAAATATGCTTCACTGTCTATGTTTGGCATTGCCAGCCTTCCTGCAGCCAGGACAAGTCAAATATGAAAACTGCACATTATTATAAACTCTGACCTGGTTACGTATCCTTGCTTAATGTAGATCAAACCTGTGATACTATGTGATCGATTACAGAAAGGTCCCTGTATTATCAGTCATCAGAATATGGCTTCCCCAAGATCCATATCTGCTCTATGGCAACTCATTAATCCAGGCTTGTATGCAAAATAATTGCCTTTGCAAAGCTGGATTAATTCCAACAGGCCTTCTGGAAGCAAAATAATATTCATCAGCAAAATGGCTGACAGAATCTAAGCCTTGTGACAACAAATTAAAATTCTGAAAATCGATTATTATTAAATATTTTGCTTTCCAAACAAAGCTTCAGCTGATAATTAAAAATGCAAACAGGCTTTCCCTTGTGCCTATGGTTCACGTATATTTTTTTTTACACAAGGTAGGGCCTTAGTTGTTCTTTTCCAAAGGATTTTTATTGTGGTTCTGAATTGGCACTCTTCAGTTTTCATTTGGCTTTTTTATCCCTGGAATAACAGTTTTAAATGCAAATCAAGTGGGCTCTGCTCCTGTGTGATCCTGAGCAGATGCCAGCTGTTTACAGGCACAGGTTGTTTGTTGCAAACACATGTAAACCATTCTTCAGCCTACATTTACTTTAGACCTTATAGGAGATGAAAACCTTACAAAATGTTAATCAAAGTAGAACTAACTGTCCTTTGCTTTGTCAGCTGCTTCTCCGGGGTTCTGCCATTGAAATTCCTTTCCTGTTTTACTGGAAAATAAATGGCAGTTATGTCTTTCTTGTTGGCCTTGTTTCAGGATAAGTTCCTTTTTTGCAGCTGTAGGTGGACTTGAAAAGCTAAATGCTGCCTATGCACTGGCACTTATGTTGTGGTCTACTTGTCATATGCACTTGAAGGTAATTCAATTATTTATTACTTCTGTGCTTTTTTCTCTCTACTAGGCAGTGAACATGGAGAAGAAGTATAATTTTATTCCCTCTGTGAAAGGAAAACTTACAATGAAATGTTAGATTGGCAGGTAAAATCTTTGGTCTTAAGAAATTCAGATTATATTCTAAGGCCACATTTCTAGACAACGTATTTCAAATGAATAATCATCAAGCAGTCAAGCCCTCTAAATGTGATATAGTAAGGAACAATTATGTGGTGTTATACAGACGAGTAGTTTTTTTCCTCTCTTTGTCCAGTCATTGTTGCTAAATTTGCTTTGTATACAAATCATATACAATTAAACAAAAATACTGCAAGCCTACATCTAAGTGGCAGGATTTTTAGAAGTGCTAGAATTCTAGGTCATAGAATATGTTTTCAGCAACCATATACAGTCATTTTTCAAATGCTATTCTAGTGATTTTTATTTCAGGACATATATAGACAAAATTTGCATCATTAAAGATTGTGTGTGCAAGTGTGTGTTTGTGTGTGCATGCACAAGTCTGTGAGTGAGGAAAGGGAAAGAGTAAATAAAAGGAGAAAGTCACACATTCAAGTATACAGTCTAAGAAAATAAATGAAGCAAAAATATTTTGAGGAACACAGGCATTTTCTTTAAAATACCACAATGAGTCTGATCATCAATGTTAATACCAATTTTGACTTCCAGACATTTATCAACAGAAGTGCTTCCTTTAACTAAATCTCTTCACGTGGGATTCATGCCAGGAGGTATTTCTAGTACTGGTTTTCAGCATGTCTTTTGTTGTTCTGAAGAGAAGTGAAGCTCTCTTCCTCCACACACAAGGTTACTGTCCTTAGTATCCTCTACCTGATGAGCAGGTGGAAGTTTCAAAGTATCAGTGCAGCAGGAGCTAAATTATATTTAGAACAAGAAATACTGAGCCTTTGAACTTAATGTTGAAACCAAAATGAAAAAAAAAAAAAAAATCACACAAGTATTTGAATGTTTGGTTGCATTTATTTCTAGAGGTAGTCAAGCATAAAACACCTTTGTCTGAAGTGGTAAATTCTCTGTGTAGTCATTACTAGCCAGTGAGCATTATCTATTCGTTGTCTGAAGAACTGTCTCTATAATACAGCAAAAAAAGTTACAAAATATTCTTTGTTGGAGATCCTTCTTTTCCCTAGAAGATGTATTTTAATATGGAAAGAAAACTACAGAAACATTCAAAGTTAACAACTCAGCAGTAACTATCTCCATAAAATCTTAAAGAATATTTAATAATAAGTACCCTCATAAGAAAGACTTCAAAATCCCACTTTCAGCTCTATATCATCATGGGAAAACAAATTTAGGTAGCAATACAACAAATTTTTAAGATTAGAGAATAAATCTCTGAACTAAGACTAAGTGAATAAATCTTTGTATTTGGAGGGAAATAGCCTCTTCCAAAGAACAGATGTCTGAAATACTAAAATGCAGCTGTCAGGTTTTAGAAATAAGTAAATTATCTGTAAAAGTTCTCATAAGGGATCTGGGTTTAGTTTTAAAGGCAGCAGAGCATGTAAGAACATGTTTACCTGTATTCTTGTGGTCAGAACCATTGAAATTCATGATGAAATGGTTCACAGGACTGTTCAGTGCCTTACAGAAGTGTACTGTGTGAAGTCATTAAGTTAATATGCAGTCTCAAGTACCTTCAACAGGTTAGTGATAACTCATAGCACATATCTTTCTGCAGTGTCAGACATCACAAAAATCTCACTTGAACAACTTCGAGGAAAGCAGAGGTACAGCCTGACTGGTAATTAAGATACAAGACACTTGGGTGTCATTAAAAGCACCGGAGGCTGAAGAGCTATTCATGGTACACATTCATCATCAGGAGTATTGGAAAGTTACCATGACTTTGATAACTTACAGTGGATAAAGACAGAAGGGAATGAAAAAGATTTATCGAGCAGTAAAGATTAATTCCTAGTTATTGTCAGTGAGGAACTCCAGCAGCAACTCTTTTCAACACACATGAAAAAATCATGCATATCTTCGTAATGTCTAGATGCAGTTGAAGTAAGAAATGTATTCCTCAGTGACTGGAAAAAATTATTTCATGTGTTTATGAAATGTCTTTAATATGGTATATATGTTAAGAACCTTCATTCTGAGATTTGCAGAGAAAGACTGGTGTATTTCCATCTGAGACACAGTACTTAACGCATTTATACACTTTCCTTTTATAATTTTTATTTTAAAAGATATATAAAACATTTATTATATACTGTACATATTTTACATATATATTTTTACATTCCATGTTTAGAATATGACACATAGTATAAACAATTGTAATCACACTTACATTAACATAAATTATTATGATTAGCATTATGCAAATCACCTACACGTATAAATACATGAAGATAATGTATATATGTATAGTATTAATTGCTTGTTAGAACTTGTATCCACATCCCAATATCTTTACACATACATATTATTTAAATATTGTTGATATTTACAAATACCTGTGACGTAACTGAACATGCAAAGCAGTTGTACGACAATTTTGGGGGGGTTGTTTCTTTATCTTGTATTTTCTTACGAATGAATCTCAGCTGCTCCCTTCCTCGATTTTACTCTGAGGCAATAAATAATTCAGTGTGCTAATTTGACAGATGACTCTCCAGGAGCCTCCTACCATTACTAGCACCATTAGGCCATAATATGCATGATGGGCATAGACCATTCAGCAAATGTCCTTCACTTGTTTACCCCTAAAGAGCTGTGCTCTGCGCAATTAACTAATGAAGCATTATGAGCCTTTTTTTCCCTTTCCCTGCTATTTCAATATATCAATGCAGATTGTCTAAAGGCAAAATATATTTTGTTTTCTTTTGGTAAATGAGTATTTATGTGGAAGCTGTAAACTTGCCTTAAGTTCCACCTCTGTAAATAAAGACAAAATAATAAGATGCTGAAAAAGAATTTTATTTTTAAATAATTTACACAGCACATATATAAGGAATGCATTGTATAGAGATGACAGAAAAATCTGAAGTTAGCTTCAGTATCATGTTAACAGAGAAACAGTGAATGTATAGTTCAGGGTTTTGTGCCACCTTTGTGCTGGTTGTATTCTGGATAGCTGCAAGAATCAAAAGAATTAAAAGAATAAAAAGAATTAAAGAATATTAAAATTGTGAAAAGCAATCAAGAATAAATAACAGTCATAAAGTATGCATGTAAGATGAATACCAGTATTGTGAGGTATATTTTAATCCTATATATCACAGCAGCCAAATTGTGTTACATATATTTGTAGAAAGAGAAGAAAGAAGAAAATGTGTAAATATAAACTAAAAAAAAAAATAAAATAAAAAGAAAGCTATGAGAACACCTATTTTTGTTGGTCATCTTGTGGCATTGTACTTCTTCTTCCTTGGCTGATGTTAGAGCCACTCTCAGTCCAGCAGAAATGTGAGTGTGCACAAATAAATCCACAAGAAAATCTTCCAGACCATTTTGTATTTTTGCATACATGGTTAAATGCAACATGAAAGATATTTAAAACTGGATTTTTCTCTTAAAGAAAATTTTTGTCTCTGTTAAAGTTTCTCTTTACTTTAATGTCTCCAGTTCCTCACCTTTATATGTCAATTTACTCCTCCCCTTTACCCTTCTTTCTCCTCCTTTCCATAGCCCATACCATCCTTCATTTCTACACTTCAAACGAGACTACTTTCTATGGAGATATAGTTTTGTGATATATTCCGAAGTTTTTGGGGGTTCTAAATTTTTTGTAACAAAATATTAATATTGGAAATTAAATGTGACAATTTTCTTCATATGCTCTGTAAAATAGTTTTCATTTTGTGTTCAAATCTGTTTGTTTATCCACTCATGAGCCACTAGCTCTTCTTAGCTTACGTGAAAGCATGTAACTTCTTGCTAAGTCCTAAATAAGCTTTGTTACTGGTTCCTATTCCCAAGACACTCTTTCTGTTTTACACAAAGCCATTATTGGATGAAAAATGTCCTGCCTTGGCTAGTATGCCATCAGGATGGAGAAGGTGATATACGAGGTATACCAGGAAGCTGGAGTGCTGCACAGGAGCCTGATTCACTTGTACAAATTCCCTTGGGCTCAGAGTGCAGAGAAACAGGAGATAAGTTCCATACCCTTTCCTGCACCCAGGTTTATCTGCCTATCACTAGCACAAAAACTGTGCAAACAGTCTTTGTGGCATCCTAAGCAGCTCTGCTCTCCATTTATGTTGTTCTGTCAATCTGATCAGTGAGAAATAGCACCAGAGGAAAGCAGGTGAGCTGGACTCCCGAGAGTGAGACATCTAGACCCTTGCAACAGAACATCCTCCTCCTGGGGATGACCTGGCACACAAGTCCTACATTTTTCAAGGAGCTGTCATTAAGCAGGATTAGCAAATTAAAGTTTGTTATGTGTTCAAGTGCTCTAATAATGAGAACAGTGCAGAAGATTGAAATATATTCCAGTTGTTCCTTATGTACTCCAGCTTTTGAATGCATATCTGCACTGATCCTCCTTAATCCTCAAAAAACACTACTTTGCAAAGTATTTGTTCATTTATAGCATTCACAACCATAAATAAATTTTCTCATTTCTGTTTAAAAAATGTAGAAACAGTCCACTAGAAATTCTTATTATCAGAATCAATAGAGTTTACAGTTGATGCAAAGTGCTCTTATGGGAGATATACACAAATGCTTGTAAGTGCTAAGTATTAATCACATAAGTGATTAGAAAATATGCAAATTAGCATGTTCATATAAAATTTCCATACAAATGACCCTCAGTAGCCTGTGGCCCTGAGTAACATTTTTAAAACCTTGATTAAGTTATTAAAATATATTGTTTTTAAAAAGTTAGACATTATTATAGCTATTTTTATAAGAAAGGTTAGCTTTAATGAAGCTTTCCATCTTAGGTTAAACAAGCTTTATGCCTCAAATGCAGCATACCATGGCAGGCAGACAGCAATATACATGGGGCACAGGGGATGACAAAAAAAAAGCAAACAATTTGCATTGAAAACAAGGGTTATATGGTTGTAGTGTGTGCACTATTGTGCCAAACAATGGTATTAGCACCCCCTTAGGCCTCATGGTAAGCAATGGACATGTGGCTATAGAAAAAAGAAACTTCTCTCATCCCACTTTCTCCCATTGGTGCTTTGTTGGCTCACAGCAAGGGTCTGTCTTCATGTCCTGATCCCACTTTAAGAGGAAGTCCAGCTCAATTCAATTTGCCTTTCCGCCTTTTAGTAATGAGACAACATACATGTGAGCAAACCCCATGATAATGCAGAACAGATGGGCAGATTTTTGTCTAATTAGATTCTGGACAGCTTGTTTGCTTGTAGTAAATGTGCGTATATTTAGAGATTTCACACTTATTATAGAGACAACAGATTAGCCAAAGACAAGGACAGAACACTTTTGGGGATTTTTCCTGCTTAGCATTGGTGTAGGTCTACTAAAGAGAGCTATTTGGTAAAATCTACAAGTTTAATTGAATTGCTTGTTGTTATCACGCTCTTCTTGGATTGAATGGTCAGCATTTTGATCCTAGAACAAACTGCACCATTACAAAAACTTTTCTTTTTGAACAGCCCAAAATTTGTGCCACATGTATTGCAAGTTTGACAATTCATTTCAATTGCTGTACAAAAACAACGATTCCAAAGAACATTTTGTCAGTCATTCATAGCTATTCTCTTAATACACTTTTACTAGTGAGCATGTTTTATTCCATTAGTGTCCTCAAAGCATTTTGAAAGTTTGCTAACAAAGCATTGAATTGCTTTTGGAGGAAAATCTTACTTATCTGTGGTGTCACATTGCCTTATGAACAGAAAGCACAAAGTGCAATTTATGCAGAATAATATTGCAGGACAGAAAATATACTGTATCTGAGGAAATACGTGGTGTGGCATTCCCACTAAACCTAGTAAGGTTTCTCTACTTGTTACTTGTTCACTTAGAAAATATGGTGCAATTACATTAAAATGTATGTTAAGACAAAAAGAAAAAAAGCAATTGCTACTTTTAAGCCTATTGTGCTATATTTGATCCTAATTTCCATTCCTTATTCATCTACAAATGACTTTCATCTTAAAATTGAGACTAGAGCAAACATGCCAGATATTTCCCATATTAATAACACTATTAAAATATAATTCAAATAATAGTGGTGCATAGCTGTCCATCATGCTCATGAGTCATCTCTTAAGAGCATCAGAAATGGGTTCATCCTGTTTTCCCTTCACTTCATGGTCTAGACGTGGAGTGGTGATGAGATGAGACTAGCCCTCTTGACATGGATATATTGATGCCATTCATCTGTGTCTTGTTTTTCACAGGTGTAACAGCTAGCACAACACCCACCACCCTATTTCTGTTTAGCTCAGAATTAAGCTGTGTAAAACTGTGTAAAACTGAAGTAATGCTGGTCAGAGAGGAAGGGTTGCTTTGAAATATAAACTGCTTTCATTTACCATTCTCTCACTCATATGTATTACTCTGTTACAATAAGAGAACTGCGCATCCCATATGACAAGTATTTTCTGCATAGGTGTAAGGAAGAGTGTTCTGCTTGGTACCTGGCTCTATTCTTGTCTTGGTTCCCAGGGTTTTCTCAGTGAAGGACCTTGACAGGCCGGGTGGGTGGGCTGCATGTGCCCAATCTCCTCAGGTCTGCAGCAGACAGCTGGTGAGCCTGCTGAGCACCCTTGGAACCAGTCAGGGGGGCATGCATCATTTCCAAAGCACCATAACACAGCTTTTTATCCCATTCCCTAATATCTTCTTTTAAAGAAGAATATTCCACACAATGGAAATATTATTTCCTTTATTATTATAATAATGTTTATCATTCTAAAGGAGCTGATTTTAGTATGGCACTGAAAGGAGAGACGCTCATAGTTGAAATCTGACTTCTAGTGCATCGTAGGTTAGATCTGAAAGTTATGTTGAGAGACAAAAGAGACAGCCAAAAATCAGGAATTAGGAAGATATTAGGGAATAAAATTGGAAAAATATTGGATACGGTGTTATCATCACTAACCAACGCAGGGACCTTTAATAAATTGTAAAATTTTATTATCTTCCACATAGGGGTTGCTCTAGATTAATTTGTGAAGCTGTATTTTACTCAGAACAGGTCTGATTTATATCTTTCTGTGAATCGTTCAGCTTGAACAAATTTACTCCTAATTTACAATTAAAGTATATTTTTTATCTCTTTTTTAAATAGGTCATCAAAATAAACTTTCTAAGCATTTTCCCCTTTTATATATTTTATTTATTTTAGCTACTGTACCTCCTTTTCTTGTGCATTTTGCATTTAATATTAGTTGATTGGGATAAGTCTCGTGAGAAAACTCTTCTTGTACTTTGTGTACATGCTTATTTTCTGCTTTACCCACATGTGACAAAACAAGTTACACTTACTGGCTTTTCAGAACCTAGAGATTTAATTACATTTGAGCTTTTTTATTCCTTTGGGATGGTGTTATCAATGCTCGAGTGACCTGAACATATTACTGTCTGGCTCTTAAATTTTACACTATATTTCTGACTTGCTTAGTTTTTATATTATTAAACATTCTGCTCTAAATCAGTTGCTCTTTCAAGTAGTCAGAACATGTCCCCTTCTTCCCATTACAACTGGTCTGAGACTTCACTAGACCGAGCAGGAACCTTGTGCTGCTGCCATCATGATCATACTGCCTTTGTGGAAAAAAAGTGTAATTCAGGAACAAACACAGCCTGGCTCTGAGCTTGGGGAAAATACAAACTGCACTGAGACCAATGCGTGAGCATGAGCTACAGGAACTCAAAAATGCTGGGGAGGGAAAAAGGTAATCAGGAGCTGAATTATAGAGTCCTTAACTGAGCAGTCTCAGTAGCAGCTAGTTTCACATGAGAGAAGGTGCTAAAACTTTGAATGCTTAGGAAACTGTAGAAACACAGCAGGTCAATTAATAAATAATAAACAAAAAACAGGTCCTGATACACTATGAATGAATCCGTGTTTTCTCATCACAGAATTAGCCCCTGGTTCAGATAGAAATGTTAATGAGCCCTGCTCATAGTGTAAGAAAGCCTGATACAGAATAAACTCATTTACAACAGGAGGCCCTGGAGTTCCTTTTTAAAATAATCATCCAAAGTTTTAGCTAACAACACAGTATTTTTCCTCTGGATCTTATGACAACTGAAGCCCGAGGGAATACAACAGATTTAGAGGAGCAGAGAGACAAAAGGAAAAGTGCAGTATTTTGTCAACTATACCAGTAGGGAACATATAGTCAAATATAGAGAGTTGTAACTTGCTTCTGGATGGTGCAGCTTTATATAATTGTATCTCACATTAATCTTATTTTATTTTACTGCTCACAGTTAGGAAATTTTCAGCCTTAAACATGTGAAATTAAAACCATGGATGATTTCTTAATTGTGCAACTCCTCAGTACTCAATTAGCATCGCTCTTCTTTCCCCTAACATCTATGTAATACTGTACTAATGAAAAACAGGGCTTCTTTATTTGCTATGGCCTTGGGGTCAATTATCAATTTATCATTGTGTCCTGCAGGTTTAAAATAAAATAGTCTGTGCAGTGTAACCATTGTACAAAATTGACATTAAGTAGATTCTGCAAGTATGGACTTAATAAAAAATACAAAGAGTGCTGCCTAAGAGGGTTCTACTCCTATAAATTCTATTAGGTTGCCTTTAATATAGGACAGTAGGAAACTGCAAAACTAATTTAAAGGTTTTTTTTTTTCTTTTAGTATCTTTGTGTATTCTGTATGACAATAATCAAGAGAGAGCTAAATTAAAAATAGCTTTGATTGTGTTTTTAAGATTTGTTATAATTGCAAACTTAGCTTTGGTAATAAAAAATGTTGCTATTGCTCTTAACGAATGAAGAATTTAGAGCCTTTATCTTATAACTGTCAAACACTGCTATACATTAATGAATTCGTAAGTCAATGAAAAATTACTTAAATATGTGAAGCATTAAAATCATCTTATATAAGTTAGACAACCAGAAAATAATTATTTGGAAATCAAGTTTAATTTTTAAGCATATACCTGGTTCGGTAGTTCCTTTTTCACTCACTTACTGCAAAAGCTCCATCCCTTTAAGTTCCAGAATTACCCTTTCTTTGTTCAACTCTGTTCTAGGAAGGTGAATGGACATGTTCTAATACAAGGGAAAATACAAGGAAATTAAAAATTCAGTATGTTCCTTGTTCCCATCACTTTGGTGCCACTTTCACGAACAGTTTTTCCCGAAACTATGTTTCAGTCATGTTGGCCAATGATGAATATTTTTGGGACTTCTCTCTTAACCGTGACATCATATCTGAGGGCCCATAATTAATCATCAAGGTTATTTCATCCAAAATTTTTATTGTCTTTGCTTTATCTGGGAAGAAAGATGGAATTTCAGCCTCCTAAATCTTAGGAGAACTCCTATTTCCCTTTTGTTCCCCAAAACCCCAGCAAAACCTGATCATCACCCTGTAGAAGATAAGCACTCTGATGTTTGACTCAGGATCCAACCTTTACACCTGAGCCCACCAGAAATTGCCCTCCGCTCTTTTCCTTTGTTGACAAACCACTGTCATACAATCCAGCTTTTCTTCACAAATTTGCATTAAATACCCAGGTAGCTGTGCACAGACAGCTGTTGTAGTTAGTCCAGCTCTGCTGCCAGTGTGATTGTCACTGTGTCTGTCCCCTGCACGCTGAGCCATGCACTGGAGACAGTGTTTTTGTGTCAGAGTTCTGTCAGAGTTGAAAGACAGAAAGTAATAGAACTTTGTCACGTCTTTTTTTCCTCTTTCCTATTTTTAATCTTGGAGCCAATTTTAATTAATCCTTCTTTCCTCCTACTCTCCTGAGACTCTTTTCCTCTATTATGCTATGGCTAACTCTGAATAAACTCAACAACAGCCACACATGTACAAGGAGGTGATGGAAGACAGACAATGCTGAGAAATAGTTTTTCACACCAGACAGGTTTTCCCACCATACTCGCATAGATCTAGTTCAAGCCTCTTGTGGCAACAAGAGCTTCAAGTGTATATCAATATTTTCATTCCTGAAACTAAACCAGCAAATATCACAAGAGGAGAGTAATTTTTCAACTGGCGCCTTCTTCTGTGGCAGCACACAGGGTGGCATGACTGAGATACAGCCTGTTTAATTGATTAGTGCACTTGAGAGAGGGCCGGGTATGGTCCAGTACAGATCATTCTAAACATTGATAAATTACCACCTTTGTGTGAAACGGTTGAGGTGGGACCACTGCCCTTTGACAAACCAGAAAATGAAATGATTACTATTGGATTCTATTGACTTGTCTGGTTAGAGCAGTTGTGCTTCTTCCCAAAGGTTAATTGGACTTGAACTCAAGAAATTAAGGGGTCAGCTAAGGTCACAGTGACAGCAGGCAAACTTTTAACTTAGCACTAATAATATTTGTCAGGGAAAGGACATGCTGGAGTTCTTTAGGCATGACTGTGCAGGGATTTACTATAAAAAAAATTCTTTGTCTACATTATTATAGGAGCTGTAGGTCTATGTGGTAATAGTGGCCATTAACATTCTAATTTTCATCAGATACAGGAGCTCAAAGATCAAGACTATGACTCTATCTCAAGACAATTGAGCCAAACTTGCACAGGTATACAAATGAACATCACAAAAAAATTATTTTAGAAATGTTAAGAAATTCAATGCAAAATGGTCTGGAAAAAAACTCTGTAATTATAGTGTCTGTGTCAAAATTCTAAAACTCTTTACTTTGGGAATTCTTATATTAACTTCATTATTGTCTTTATTTTGTGTGTTTGATTCTTTCTGATTGTGTAAGGGCAGATTATGAGTAATTACAGAAATTCAGTATTGTTTTGTTGGTAAAAAACCCCAAAACCCAACAACCCAGCATTAATTAGGAGAAGATTGAGCTCTGTATTATGTAAGAAGGAAAGAACCCCAAAATATCTTTAATATCTTCTAGTTCTTGTAAAGATTGGATGGACCACATGTTATTTCACATTCTTGAAAGACCTCAGCAGGCTGGAGAAATGGGCAAAAAAAAATCTGAAATTCAACAGAGGCAAATGTAAGGTCCTGCACATGGAGAGGAATAACCCCAGGCACCAGCATAGGCTGGAGGCTGACCTGCTTGAAAGCAGCTCTGCAGAGAAGGACCTGGGGGTCCTGGTGGACAAAAAACTGTAGCTGAGCCAGCAGTGTGTCCTTGTGGCCAAACCAGCTTGGGATGCACCAGGAAGAGGATTTTGCCAACAGACTGAGGGAGGTGATCCTGCCCCTCTGCTCAGCCCTGGTGAGTGAGGCACATCTGGACAGCTGTGCCCAGTTCTGGGCTCCTCAATATGAGAGACACAGGGAGCTCCTGGAGTGGGTCCAGTGGAGGGCAACAAAGGTGATCAAGGGACTGGAGAATCTCTCTGATGAGGAAAGGCTGGGGGAGCTGGGCCTGTTCAGCCTTGAGGTGAGACTGCAGATAAGGGACATCATCTATGTCTATAAGTATCTGACAGGATGGAATCACTTTTGTGATTCTGAGATATTTGCACAGTTTTTAACAATATTATTAACACATGATTCCACATTGATACCTCTCACTGTCTGTGTATATAAATGGGATATATGCACATGTATACACTTCTTTTTCAAAAGACGCTCTGCATTTTTTAAATTTCAAGATGAATAAGCATTAATACAATGTAGTGAAAAGTCAGAATTATACTCAGATGTGATATGTATTAATTTTAGTTTATCAGATTAATGGCCCAGATAATTTACTTGATCAGATGTATGCTTAGTACAAACAGAAGAGAGTAAAACTCAGTTTTCTGGTCTTCCCATGCTGGCATTTGTTAATTGCAATAGTTTTAAAACATTTGTTTTTTATATGTACTACACATAGCTCTAGAACACCATTGTAAATTCTGCTGATTTAGAAAGTGGAAGAAAGATTATGATTGCAACAATAAGTGAGTATGTTTACTGTCAGAAAAAAAAAAAGAATTTTTTGATGATGCACTTGGATATAGATTTTATTGCTTTTATGTATGTGGATTTCATAAGCAACAAGACGTGAAACGGTATTCCATTGCATAGATTGAATTTGGACACTGGTGGTGGCTGCTCTGGTAGTGATTATGAACAACATTTTTAGAAGTCTGAATGCATGAGAATAATTAGAGTATTAATATCTGTGCCTTACTAATTTACTGCAAAACCTAAGGAGCTTTGCTTTCAGTTAGTGGTTTTAGTGGCTTTTCTACAAATATTTTTCAAATGTGAGAAATTAAGGGCCTGCAAAACATGCAGAGACAATTAAGTCTAAAGATACTGGTTAGAGAGGCAACTGCAGGCCCCTCCTACACCTGAAATTTAATTGATCAGGTGCAGACCAAAGGAAACCAACTGATTCGGTGAAAAGACCTCCGTGTCAAAATAAAAAGTGTGTATCTACTTCCTCAAGTAGAAAGGCATGCTGCATGCAAGAAATATAAAAGCAGAGATAGGTGGAGCAAGAGAAAATTTTTACACATTCTGTGACACGTTCATTTAGGAGCAATATTCCCAGGAAAAAAATTTGAAATAAACAAAAAAATCCCACTTTAACTGCTATGCTCATAGAGTGCAATAAGATGGGCTTCAGCATGGAGAAACGGGTCTAACCAAGTAATTTATATAGAGAGAATTTTGATATAATTTCTCTACCTTGAAGCAAAGCTAAAAAATTATCAGAAAATAATCAAAATACAAAAATATTTTTACTCAGTGGACTTTGATTAATACGTTGGATTTTAACCTAAAATTTCATCTGGCATTATTTCCAAATTAGAAAACTTGAAATAGGGAATTCAATTTAAAAAGTCTTTTTAACTGGAATAACCCTATTGGAGTGGCTGTTGTTACTCACTAACATTATATATAATATATCATCAGAAATCATAAAGGGGAATATACAATATAACTTCTGAAGATTCCGTTGTATCACCAGAACCACAAATATACTATCTGTGTCTTTAATTTTGCTCTTAATAATAACGCAGTGCTTGTTTAATAAATAAGGCCTTTTTGAGCATATGCAGTACTGTAAAACTTTCAGCACCTACTATTTGCCTGTTTTGGATCTCATGAGGCAAAGTTAATTTCTTTAAGGAAGCATACAAAGCACCTCACCCAGCAGTGGTCTTTGCTGCCCTGAATGAAGCTTTAAAGATATTCTCTCTACAATATTTATGATGAGATGTCCTATACAATTTAATTTCATTTCTAAAGTGGGAAATACAAACATATCTCTTTGTTTTTTCTTCCAATGAGATTAGTCGCATAAGAAGGTGCTAAGCATCAAGAGAAAAAGTGAGCTGTATACAGCCTTTTGCTATCAGTCCATAGCAACATTAAATTTGACCAAAAAAAAAAAAAAAAAGTTTGTTAGTACTTCAGTTCCTGAGTTATAACCTTGGTTTCTCTGTGTTTGGAGAAAAATCAGGTTATGACTACGGGGGGAAAAGTTACAAAAAGTATTCTTATTATATCACATTGCCTCTGGGTCAGCACTTAATGCAATTTACCTTTAGAAAGAAGTAGAGTTCCTTTAACCTAATTTTCTATTTGGGAAGTGCAGTAAAACAACCCTGTTGGAACTGGTGCATTGAAGAGTGGAGAAAAGTGGTGGAGCAGCAAGGAGTAACAAATAATATATTTCTTCCAGTCAGACAAATTAGGAAATTTTACTGTATTTGTTGTGGGTCTTGCTGGGTCTTAGAATAGGAGAAACTTAGTGTCTTCAATTAAAATAATGACTGAATTAGTTGGTTTTGTATTTTAAGCACTTTTTATGTCCTGTTATTAACAGACACATTTTTGTCAGTGTTTCTAAGTACTAAGGCTAGAAAATTCCAAGGTCTGCCTAGCAGAAATGTGTTCCATTTTCTTAAAATAAATCCAAAGTCTTACTTTCATATTTTTCTGAGTAATGTTTTTCTACAAAAATTTGGTTAAGGCTTGAACTTGTCAATGTAAAACAGCATGTTAAATCATATTAATGGTAGATAGTGACCAAATTATGTCCTTGATGGCATTTTATGAGATAAAATTAGTTTGCATGCACATAGAAAAAAACATGTTTATATATAGTTTAAATAGTTCTGCAAATCTCCCACATGCAGCAACAACAAAAAATGGTTAGTTTTAAGCTATGAACAGTCTACTTGTAAAAGCATGCTTGAATTAAAAAAGAAGATAAAACAATTATAGCAGACTGTGAGTATTCTGCTCACATACACCATATATTTTTCTGAATGAAGCACTGTTGCTAGTAATGAATAGTAATGATCTGTGTATGTATGTATTTACTTTATGTGACTTCTCTCATTGTCATTATTTGATAGGGGTCATCACTGTAAAAGAATTTTTCTTCGCTCTTCATGCAGAGGATTTTGAGTGTTTTTCTGAGAGGCAATTTCCTTATTTCCACCTTTTCACTTTTATGGATCTTGTTAGGTAAATTCCTGTTACCTCAGATTTTCCTAGACTGTTGCTGTCATCTTCAGTTTCTGATACAGACGCATGAAAACTGTGTTGTTCCACCTAGTTTCAATTTGTTCCTCCAGAAAAAACCAAATAAAACTGCTTTTGATTAAGTAGTCAGTAATAAAAGCTAAATCAAGATTTTAATCCTATATGCTTTTGGCATATCTTTGAACATCTTTTATAATTTTGACTTTGCAATCAAATTACCAAGTCTCAGCTTTAAGTTTGTTTTCATAGAGAAATTCCATTAAAACTTATAAGACACCAGGTTGTAGTACTAACATATAGGAAAAAAATTGCTGAAATTCTTTAAAAAAAAATGTGTGTCAATAGCCAGCTATAGCCACGGCCAATTTAGAACAATAGGTACAGCTGTATGTACCCATTGTATTCAACCTATCCATTTTAAATGCTTCATTAATTGTTTTTAAATCTAACTGAAGATTAAAAGTACTGTAGAGAAAACTAAATAGGGCAAGGAAAGACAACACCTGTGTGCCCTTGGTGGGACAGGTTCTCCCAGCATGCTGTTCCTAGCCCAGCCACAAATTCAGTGGAGGATTTTGGGGTTTGCTTTCCAGTGAGGAGCCCAGGACTGGTTGATGCATGCACAGAGGTTAGGCCTGGGCCACGTCCTGGTACTCACGAAACTGCAGAAACCTTTTTGCCTTGATATGTATAGCAATATCACTTCAATGATATCAGGAATATATGCCAGGAAAATAAGAAGAGAAATAACTGAGTGCATTCTGATAATATTGTAGGGTTATTCTTTCATGTTGTCAAAGAAGACATTTAATGTTGTTGTTATAATCCCCAATTCAAAAAAAGACAAGAAGATGAAAGCAATAAAGGTCTGATTCTCCTTATGCACATATAAAAATTTACTGGTTCCCATAGTTTACTCAATCAAAAAGCCAAACCCTTGCTTGAATTATTTGCTGCAGTCAAGACATTAGTGACAATTTATAAGGTAACCTAAACAGGACTAAAAATATTCTTACAGGCGAATTTCAATCAGCTTGATAAAGCATATGTAGTTGTATAATTTGTCTTCTGCTTTCTAATTTCTTTACTGGTTTAGTTGGATAGTTTCCTTCTCTACCTAGAGCTAAAATTCAGTATTTGGAGCAGTTATTTTTATACAGCGCTGTAAATATTTTAGTGCCCTTGCATAACATCCATCTGAATGAGTTATTTCTAATCAGGTTTAAAATGTAAAAGCATTTCAGGCTGAATTTTTTAAAAGTCTCTAGATGCTAGATGTATGTGCCATGCATAATGCTACTGAGCTCCAGCCTGGAGTGGGGCTTCTTATGAGCCTGTGAAATGTTAAAACTGAAGGAAAACCCACAAGTACAGCCACATGGATCCAGACCTAGTGTTTAGGTAGTCTAGAAGGCTCCAGAGCTGGATTGGCAAATCTCATGCCTATGACAGTAGCTTCCCAGTAGCTGTGTGAGGACAAGAATGGATGGGGTCTGGAGCACGTGGGTGCTTTTCTGTGCTGCTCTGGTTTACACCAGGGGTGCCTTAGAGTCTGTTTGTCTGCAGGAGCATAATGTGACTGTCTGCTTCATGCTTCTCTATTTATTTCTAGACCTGGCTCCAGAACTCTTTGGGAGGTAGACAGAGTATCAGTCTTTCTTGGTGCTGAATCCACCTTGTCACTCACCATGAAAATCTCTTAAAGATTATATCCCTCAGTGTTTGCTTATTTTGCCCTGCTAGGAAGGAGAGCCAAGGAACATGATTCTGTGTGTATCTTCCCACAGGTTCAGTTGAAATTGAAAAATAATTTTTACAAATTTTCAAACAATCTGTTACTTTCATATTCCCATTTTCCATAATCAGAACACTATTTGGAAACTAGAAATAGTGAATATTGGGTTTTGAATTCATTGATATACTTGTGTTGTTTGAACATTGTACTCATCTTGGACCAAGGTTGACCAATTTTTTGAAGTGTGGGTGATGGTACCCACATATAGATTCATAACTATCTGAGCAAAATACTGGCGAGATTGTTAAACGCAAATAAAAGTTAGATTTTTTTCAATATTCAAAGTATTTTTCTGAAGGGTTTAGCATTTAGTAAACCCCACCAAAATTTTTTGTGCATCACTACACTCAAAACTTTTATGAATATCAGGTCACTTTTTAAAAAATCATAAATTTTTGAAATCATGGCTTAGAATAAAGGAAATAGAAACTAAGTTTGCTAGGGGTTTGCTAGGGGTTTGCTAGGTTTGCTAGTAGGGCTAAAGCCTATTCTAGTCGTTTCTTTTTAGAATATAAACTATAAATAAAAGACTATAAATTTCCCTTCCCTGTTGCAACGTAACAAGTCCTTGTGGCATAGTTATGGAAAATTCACTGGTGCTAGGCCCTACTCTACTTGAGAAAGGACTTCCAGACTTTGATATCATGTATATTCCTGAGCGGTATCTCCGGCAAAATTTGTGGGTTTTAATCAAGTCACACCCTATGCAGAGGTTTATTGCCTTTCCTGTTACCAGTAGAGTTACATTAAAAGTTAAGAGCTATATTAAAATTATTTTTCTTTTTTTTTTTCAATGTCACTTCAGCACCTCCATGGCAGTGCATTTCTAGCAGTTCTGCCTGTTTCAGTGTCAGCCACACCATTCCCTTCTCAAGCAGGGAGAGGGAGAGCTGGCAGGAGGGACAGGGGATGCTTCTTTTTTGCTCTGTCTTCCTCCAGTGCCATGTGCAATCAGATTTGTGGCATGTCACTTCAATCTGTCAGCATCCCCTTAGTGCGACTCAGTCACCCGTGAGGAAATACCTTGTGTGTTGGCAGAGGATGTTCTTTAACAACACCCAGTCGCTCAGTCAAGCAGGCTAAAAGGGGCAGCAGACAGCACCTTCACACCAGTGTATGCTAACTGAGCTCCCTGTCGATGTGTCCTGACCTCATAAGAAGACACAGCAAAAAGGCCTGGGTGAAGAGCAGAGAAAGGCTACCCTTGCCTTGCCTGCTAAAAATGGCAGCTTCCTTTACTCCACTCAGTCAGAAACAAACATATTTGGTACGTGTGTGGGTGTTCACATGAGTTTTTTTATATATAGATATATAGATATAAACAAAACTACACACACAATTTCCTTTTTGCAGTATGGGAATGTAACCACTAGATGACACCAAGAGATAGTTCCTATAGACCTGATTTTTCATTCTTTATTCATCTGTCTGTTCAAAAGGTGACATTCTTGCTGAGATTGTAATTAAGATTACAGAGGTACGCAAATTAAGTGATCTGGCAATTATTAATAGGTACCTTACTTTAATATTATCAATTACTGTCCTAGAGTGCAAAGAGCTTAGAATTTATGATCATTTGGACAGTGGATCTCAAACATTACCTCTCTTCCCCTCATGTGCATATCTTTAATTGTCTACTACAGAAGCATCATTTGTATTTCCACAGCCAAGAGTCTCTTGGTGCTCCTGCAGCAAATTTTCATGTTGCAGTGGTTTACAGTTCATGTCTGAGAACCCACAGAATGTGAAAACTCATCAAGTCTTGCTGAAAGATTGTGTATTTATACCAGATCAGAATTAACTGTTTTGCCCTACTCTGCTACTTTTATTATTCTCTAGAAATGAGCTAAAACCACAGGGTTTGATAATAAGAACTAAGAAATGTTTTCCCTTTCTCAAAAGAATGCAAAAAATTATAATTTGATATGAATTTTTGAGATTTAGATTTTGGTCATGGAAAAGAAGAAGCGGGTAAAATTTGTCCTTTTAGATTATTTTATCAATTAACAGTTACACTACCAGATAAACAACAACAAAAATGTATAAATATCCAAGGCCAACAGTTCTACATGGATGTTACATTACACAAAATGGCTGAAATTTCTGAGTGGTGGACAGAAATTTATTCCCCTGTGTCTAAGTTCATAAAACCAACATAGTATGTGCCATGTCACTCACGAACACCAATTAGACATAGACCCTGCTTGATAATACAGAGAATTAGTTTGGCCATAAAAAAATGTACAATTCTTAAGGAAACAACTCTCTTCAAACATTTTTAACCATTCCTACCTCCTACCCCCCATATTCAGGTAGTAACATAACTCAGCAATAATTGTTTTACTGAAGGAAATCCTTCATAAATATTCACTGGCATAGAACAACAAAAAAACTGGAGGACTGGAGTAGAACAGCTTTTCTTTTATTAGTGTGTTGCCAATATACCCATGTGTTTCATTCACTTTAATACTACTGCTTAGAAAAACTTCAGCAGTTCTCATTGTGTCTATTGTGGCCATTACTATAGTGATAGTAAAGGGAAGCACTTTTGAAGAACTTACTGGTGAACTCTACACAAGTAAGCAAAAACAGGGGATACAACATAAAACTTCTATTGGTTTTTTAACATTAATTGGGTTTTTTTAACAGTAATTGGTATTTTTAAGCATTTTTCTGATGAGGCAATAAATTTAAATCTCACGGATGAAACTTCTCATTCACAGCTTGCTTGAGTGGTTAACAGTGACTGCCGTCGTCCCTGCCCTGTGACAAAGTGTGAGCTGGGAGGTGCACGAGCATCAGCCCTGTGCTTTGCCCCTGCTCTAGAGACAACTGCTCAAATTTGGGAGTGCTGGAGAGGAACCCACCCCCTGGTGCAGATCAGGAGCTACTGGGAGGCACCCACTCTCTGTAGGTTCATGGTCCCACAGAAATCACAGTGCCAACCATGCCACGAATATAAGTGCTGATGTGACATGAGAAGCCTGCCAAGGGTGACAAAGTGGAAATAATGAATCAGAGAGTGTATGAGAAGGAGTCATTGTGTAAAGAAATTATAAAGATTATAAGAAAGGATCGCATGCCTGTTGTACAGGACTGAAGAAATGAAGTCTTATTGTAATCCAGCAAACTTGAGGATGTGATTTCTGAGAACATACAAACCCCACCATTAGCTTTGGTAATACAGTTGAGAAAGACTTTCTTGTCCAATGACTTTATGAAAGTGTGGCTCACGCAATGTCTTAGGATTCTTCAGAATAAAGTGACGAACGCCTGTGAAATATAATTTCTGTGTAATTGCTGTGGTGATTAGTACAGGGGCTCTGCAACTATTAGTTTGCAAGTACTTGAATAGAAAAATTGACACTTTCATTCCCTTTTTATAGATAAGACAGACTTTACCTGAACTTTGCTTTTTTGAGGGGGTTGGTTTGGGATTTTTTTTCAGAAACCACATGGAAATACTTCCTGTAAAAAAAGTCTTGGAGAGCATGCTTTTCAAACAAATAGAATACATATCATAATTGTTTGATGTTTGATTTTTATTTCACATCTGAAAAACAGTTCCCATTTTTATGTGGAACAATGACAATTGTCAGTGAAAGCACCGCATACTCTGTTTGACTCTCTGTTGTTAAAAATCCAACTTGTTTTGCCCCCAGCAGTTTTACAGGCAGTTCAAATTGCCTCATAAAACTCTAATGGTTTTCCTCATACACAATATGTATTGTGTGACAGGCACAGAAAACACATCTTATCACAGTTTATTCTAGATAAAATATGCATCCAACTGGATCACTGGTTCACCTTCAACTATTTTTAATTGTAAAATAGCTCTAAACAATATACTATCAAGTAATACACATTTTTTAATTTTAGCCTTTTAATTTTAGCCATATTAATGTGTATTAAAATTTTTATGTCCTCTGTTATATCGTAGAAGGGGAAATTTTAACTACCTAAGAAAATATTCAGAAAATATTAACAGAATATATATCAAAAAACACTTTTGGCAGAGATCTTTTTTTGGCAGAGAAATAAATGTCTTTATTTTGGGTGAGATTTACATAAGGACCAGCATTAACAGACTTATTTATTGTGTTCAGGAGGGATGCATAGGCTGTGACATTTTCTAACACCTTGCAATTGATGCAGGAGGGATGCACAGATGAGCATTGTCCCAGATTATCTGATTATTTTACTTTGTAAATATGATAAATATGGTAAATAAATACTGCTATCAATAATTTAAAGTGTGCAAAATTTGAAAGTTATTTCTCAGAAATAGAAGTAATTAAATTAGAAGTAATGAAGTTTCTTGTAGTATTGTTTATCATATTTGCCATATTCTCTTCATCTAGTATCTATATTTTTCATTTTAAAGGACACTGGTTTCACAATTTCAGTATTTTTGCTGAACTGTGAGGTTTAAGCATCTAAATTTTTTAAATTATTGAGTCTTTATTAAATCTTATTAGTTCAGTAGTTGTGACTAAACTGATGAGATTAAATACATAACCTAAAATACAAAATTCTGACATAAGAATTGGCTCACTGGAGTGAAAAGCATTTTTAGAAGTTTGTATGGGAGCTGAAACATCTAGGGTATGATTAACCTCAGAAGGTTAAGGGGACGTTAATTTAGTTTTGTGGTTTAATTCTGTTAAATTGCCTTGATGTCCTGCAGAATCATTCAGTCACATCAGCTCCTCCCTGCCTGGGGTTGGCTGCTCCCTTTCACTGTCCAAGAAAAAAACTACAAACACAAATGTATGGTTCCTCCTACAAGAGATGTAGCTCCAAAATGGATACATTGTGCTCAACCTTAGACTCAAATGTTTAATCAGAACTGACTTCCAAAAACCATGTGGCATGTAATATTTTGCAAGATATTATTAGATGTAGTTGTTGTATTAATGATGGTAGACATTATCATTAATAATTATTATCATCATTATTGCTGTTGACAATCAAAGAATACAAGCAATACAAGATTCATGGGGACAAATAATATATTTTTTATGAGCCAGCTAATACAGTTTGAAAAAATAAACCAGGACATACAAGCCTTTGACAGACCTGAAATAGAAGCAACGAACTTCAAAGGTGACCTGAGTTTATCTTGACCATATTTTGTATTAGCTCCTACAGACAGGCATAGTGGAGATCCATTGTTCAAAGCCCAGTACAAATAGAAAATAAGAGACAGTTCCTGCTCCACTGAGTTCACAAGCCAAGCAGGGAGCTGGGGAAAAGCAGGAGGGCAAACAGGCAAACAGAGGTTAAGATTTAACAGCTTGGTAACAGAACCAGAAAGGAACTTGCAGCTCCTGGTCTGCAATCTAGGCCCAAATTGCCCAGAACATATTTGAAAGGCAAATGGCAATTTGTGTTTCCTCCATCATAACCCTTAACAGTAGAAACTTACAGGTTAGAAGGTCAAGATGGACCCTGTGTGTGTCAGAGCCGGGGGCCTGGTTCTGCAAATCACTACTCTGAGCTGCAAAATTACAACCCTGCAAACTCATGGAAATCCACTGCTGGAAACACAGCGAGCCCCATTGCAAAGAAACAATTGATGGGATGAAGCCCTTTATCTGGAGTTTCTCATTTTTACTCCTTTTACAGACACATATCATAGTTCTGAAAGGGACACTTAGCCAGCATTTTTACTTGTTGGTTATTAATAGATAATTTAAGATTAACAATTTGTGGGGACTTGATTTATCAGAAAGTAGGTTAAAAATGATGTAATGATCTAATTTCCTTTTCCCCCCTTTTTCTGATAGAAATATTTCTTTATTTTTTTCCCCATTTACAGGTGCAGAATTAAAGAACATGTTCACTCACTATATTATTGATGCACTTAAGTGAAGTGTTCCAAAGCATATAATTACCGTGTAGGTTTATGGCCCTGAAGTAGATTGGGATAGTGGTGCTGCATATCCATGATTTGAAGGACATACAGTGATGATTATAGAGGCAGTACTCTACATCCATTCCAGCCCTTTTGTGTTTAGCTGGTTGCCATGGCAAATAATTGGATAGAATTTAAGCCACTTTCTTCCAAGTGGGAAATTCATAATTTTACCCTTCACATAATTTTGAACATACTTTTAAAGAATCTTAAAGTTTATGCAGGAATGGAAGGTAGACTTGGAAGAAAAAAAATAGATTTCTATACATGGAATGACAGTTCGTTTGGAGGTTTCATTCTTTTTTCTTTTTTTTTTTTCTGATTTTACTCCTGAAGATTCAGTTTTCTTAACAATATGATATTGCAAAATTTGAGCCTAGTGAAAATACAAAAAGATTTGAACCCAGAGGGATAGGAAATATGAAACTGAATGATCAAATACAGCTTACTCTAGTAATTGGTATCAAATAGAAACAGATAGGTAATTTTATGCACTCAATTTCCCAAATGTATTTAGCCCAAACCTTGTTTAAGCTTTGAAAATGTTGGTCATGTTGTGTTGATGGTTCATGGTAAGCATCTTTTATATCCCTGTTTTTCAATTTGTTTCTTTTTCTGAAAACACAGATAAACTTTCTGAAAGATCTGCTGATCCCTGTTTTTCAATTTGTTTCTTTTTCTGAAAACACAGATAAACTTTCTGAAAGATCTGCTGTGATTTCACATCAGTGCCCTATATATGCCACCTTGACTGAGATTGGGGTTTGTTATCTTGTAGACTGCTCTGTCAATGGTAAAGCCTCACCGAGCGTTGACAACGCATGGCAATCGTGGGGAAGACAGAGCTCCTCTGCTCCTCAGGTAATGTTTTACACGGGGTTTTCTGGAGGTACACAGAACACCAGTGTCTCTCGTCCTGTTACATCAGTCCTGAGCCTGGCAGGAGCCACTGCTGCCTCCTTGCCTTTGAAGCAGGCAGTGCTCCAAGGGAGCAGGAAAGTGCAGCTTTTGCTGTAACACCTACACGTGGGGAAGGCCATGGCTGCGTTCACCCCACTTCCCTTAGAAAGATAATGTGTACCTGCTGCTTTAGAGAAACATCGCTCCTAAAATAAGCAACCTGGACATTGGAGAAGGAGGTGACTTTGATCCATGTGGAGAGGGTCATATCTGACTACATTTTCTGTGACTAAAGTAGATGGAAAGAGTAACTCCAGAGACCTTCAGAATGACACCTACATTTTCATTGGTTAGACAGGAAACCCAAGCCCTTCTTTACTTGTTTATATGTTTAAACCTTAAACGTAACAGTTTTCCATAGAGATACTGAGTGACCTGGACTGTGACTGTGCTTCTGATGTAGGGACCAGACCAGTAGGTCTGACCTTTCTAATTTTTATCACCTTTCAAAAAAATAATTCTATGCCTTGTGGTCACAAAAATTAGAATATTACTTTGATGTTTTGGTTTGTACTCCTATATTCCAAGCTTCCTAACAAACTAGATTGTTGTTTCACTGCTCCTTTGACAGAAGTATCCAATCCAACATTCAAAAATTAAATACTGACACTGAGTAAGCCTGGTTAATTTAAGAACTACATTAAAAGAAATATTGGCAATTTAAAGCTAGTTGTGATTGGCAGGGTTATTTCTCTAATTTGCCTTTTCGCAATCTTGATTCAGTGTTGAAACTGAGCAGCAGGGTTTTATTTTAGATTTGCCAATACTGAACACATAAAACAGGATATGAAAAGTGGAGGTCTATTTTCTAAATACATTCACCATTACTATTTTTGGGTTGGTTTGGTTTGTCGGGTTTTTTTTTGTGTTTTGTTTTTTTCTTTTTTGTAAATGTTTTTCTGAAAATAATTCAGCATTCAACCTCTGATTATTTTTAGTAGTGTTTTACAATCTACAAGCTGACATATTTTTTTTTAAATGGAATTTAGTAGTAAATTAATTTTTAAAATTATGACCTGCTTAAAATCTAAAATAAGGGGAGCTTCTAGCTGACTTGTGAACTAATCGAATTTAGGGATCTTCTTTGAGTCTCTTTTGTATGGTGATGGCAATTCCCATTTTCTTCTCTTCTACCTAATTTCAAGTACCTGGCAAGAAATTTGTTGTACCTACATGTCTTTCATAAGGATCCTTGACTGCTATAAAATTTGTTATATGGAGAAATCCAAAGAGAAAATCTGTAGTACCCTTTGAACGCTCAGTAAAATGATTTGTTAAATGAGTTTTGAATTTTTAAGTTGCTGCCTCTCTGAAGATGTATTGCAGCTCAATGTAGCATAGCTCACTGTAGCCTTTTTTTTGTTGAGGAGGAGAATTATGGTTATTTCCAGAAAGTTGTTGCGGCATCTTTAAACACTAATTGAGATAAATTAAAATTGAATTTGTTAAAAGCATTATTTTTTTTTTTACTCGGAGACTGTGGTGACTAAATGATATTACCTTAGATGAACCAGATCACTGATATTCTTCCTGAAGAAATGTGGTTGTGGCAAAAAGTGCATTACCCTAATAAGAAAAGTTCTACAAGAAGTACATGTCTAGAAAGAGAGGCATTCTTAAAATTTTTGGGAGAAATTGAAGAATAACATACTGAATAAGGAAAGCGTGTAGGAGGAGGGGAGGCAGAAAAGAAAATATAACTACTACCACTAGTAACACACTAAAGCCCTGTGTGAATGATAGAGCAGAAGGCCTGGGATGGATAAGGCAGCTAGACTAGGAGTGCCTCATCATATTATGGGTTCTGCAGGTTAGGAAAGGTCATTTCATTTCTTATCTCTTGCATCAAGTTCTGCCACAGATTAAGAGAGCATGCCAAGTAAGGTCAGCTGTGTCCATGCCACAAAAAAATTATCTAAATGTTCCCAGTATTTTCAGTAACATCATAACAAGCAAATAATTGCATTTAGAGTTCATATCAAGGGGAAAACCTTGGGCCCAGCAGTAGGAGGCTCACCTGTGCAAAAACATGGAAGTAAATGAAAGAGAAACGGAAAAAAAATAAAAAGAAAAAGCTACTGAAAGTGATACCTTAACTCTACATAGTGGACAGCTTCTAGATTAAACTAGAAGCTGGATGTACACTTCAAAAGGAATTGCCAAGGGAAGTCATTGCATTTTGTAGCAACATAAAGCTGTAAGTACAAAACGTGCTGGTGAGTCTCCTCTGTGGAAGTTTAGGAAAAATGACATCTGGTCATAGTGACACCTTAGGCCACTGAATTGTTTTATTCCATATGCCCAAGCAAACAATGTTGGCACTGATTGGAAAGAGCTCTCTTTTCCCCAACGACTTCAACAACAGCCAAATAACATCTCTTGCTCTGCATCTGTCTGTCCTCCAATTTTAAGCCTTGACAGACCCCATCTACATACTTTGCTTTTTTTGTTGTTGTTTTTGTTGAGGAATTGATGAATCAGTCTGATATTCCAGCCCCTTTGTTCCCACAGCTGACGTCAATTTCCTCTCAGACACCTCTTGCTTATGTTCTTATCCATAGGGCTGCTGCATTGCAGATTGTGAGGCCCAGAAGTATTGATCACTGTATCTATTTTGCAAGGATTACAAAAGATACCTAGTTATATTTGGGTTTAAATTATGAACAACTTATGAAAGTCTAGTATGAAAGCCTGTCATCTGTCTCTCTTTCCATTAGAATTTCTTTAAATTGGAGGGTTTATCTAATTTTTGCAAAGTAAATTGATCCCCAAAAATCACATGGAAATCTTACAAACTCTTTGTTGCCTTCATAATAGATTATATTTTTCATATGATCTGGGAGTCCTTAGTAGAATCACTATTATCTAATACAGTTTTTTTAGGGTAAAGTTTTAGAAAATAGATTTTATAATTTTTTTAAATAAAAATTTTATTCACAGTAAAAAGATTCTCTACTCTACTTTACGTTGTGAAATGATATTTAATCATACTTACTGGACCAGTAAAATCCTATTTTTTAATTAAACCACCATTTTATATATGGTTTATTACATATATAACAATTTATAATTTTATAGTAATTTATTTTATTTGTTTGGGATTACACTGAGTTTTCTTATGACAGTCAAAATATCCACAGGCTTCAACACGTGGTTCAAAACATCTGAGTTGCCTGTTAGACCAAGCCTGGAAATGAATGAATTCTCACCATTGTCTTAAAACACTGAAAAAAACTTTTGATGTCACACAATATTTACAACTTGTAGTAATACACTTCTGTTTCTGTTGGCTTCCTCAATACACACAAAGCACAACACAAAGTAAAACCAATTTAGTCCATAGTGGAAGTAGTTTATTAAACAATGCATGAGTTCTAGTACAGCAGCACAGTTGTATCTACTTCGTTGGCAAATGCACCACAGAACAAAGAAGTGGATCACGCCTATATGTATTTCATATTTTTGCTCACCTATGTTAGATGAAGTCTGAGAGATGTTGTAAAGAAAGTGCTGGCCTCTCATCCTGGAGATTTCATCCAAGTTTTACAGTCACAAAATTACTGATTTGAAATTTTCTTTAGATAAAAATGATACAAAGGCTCAGAGTCAATAATTTTCCCTGAGTATAATTCAGACTTTGGAAAGATCCCTGTTCTACTCCTGAACAGTATGTCATATTCAGGCCACACAACCTATGGTCTGACTAATCCCCAGATTGTCACCTCGTATATCAGGGTTCACTGTAGACAAGTGGGGAAATTGCAGGATTGATGGATCAAGGCCAGTGGTGTGAGGTTCAGCAAGGCCAAGTGCCAGGTCCTACACTTCAGTCACAACAACCCCATGCTGTACCACAGACTTGGGGCTGGAAATCTGCCCAGTGGAAAAGTCCCTGGGGGTGCTGGTGACAGCAGCTGAACATGAGCCAGCAGTGCCCAGGTGGCCAAGAAGGCCAAGGGCACCCTGGCCTGGCTCAGCAATGGTGTGGCCAGCAGGAGCAGGGCAGGGATTGTCCCCTGTACTGGGCACTGCTGAGGCCACACCTCGAGTGCTGTGTCCAGCTCTGGGCCCCTCACTCCCAGAAGGACATTGAGGTGCTGGAGTGAGTCCAGAGAAGGGCAGGGGAGCTGGGGAAGGGTCTGGAGCACAAGTCCTGTGAGGAGCAGCTGAGGGAGCTGGGGGTGTTTAGTCTGGAGAAAAGGAGGCTCAGAGGTGACCTTATCTCTCTCCACACCTGCCTGAAAGGAGCTCATAGCCAGGTGGGGCTTGGTCTCTTCTCCCAGGTAACCAGTGAAATGGCCTCAACCTGTGCCAGGGGAGGTTGAGGTTGGACGTAAGGAGGAATTTTGTCATGGAAATGGGTGTTAAACATTGGAATGGACTGCCCGGGGAGGTGGTGGGCTTATGGTCCCTGGAGGTGCCCAACAAATGACTGGACATGGCACTTACTGTTAGGGTTTAGTTGACAAGATCAATCCGTCAAAGGTTGGACTGGATGATCTTAAGGGTCCTTTCCAACCTAAATGATTCTGTGATTCTGTGAATTGATGTGTGTGGCTTGGGCTCCACAGACAAAACCTGAGCACCCTAACTGAAGCTTCTAGCTTGGTTGAAACACAGACTGAAGATGTTTGTGCAGCCTGTAAATGTAAATTAATTTGCATGTTGATCCAAGGAGTATGTTTTGCTTCAGAAATACCAGGTTTCTATGGCTTCAGATATTTTTTTCCACGATTTTGTGTAGGTTTAAGACTCTACTATTTAAGACAGACATTTTCATTAGTTTCCAAGAGATGCTGACGGAGTCAGTCTGGGGAAAAATATCATCTAAGCCTCCTCCTGCGGTAGTGTAACTTGTCCTTCATTCCTTATTTCAGCCTTTGATCACAAAGTATCTATAGCAGATTTGTGCTCTGCTGCCTGCAAGTGAAAGCTAGACAAAGGATCACTTCATGGGATTATACAGGTCTTGAGCTAGTTGTTTATGTTTTTTTCCTAGCATGAAATAGTCAGAGAGAATTGATTTTAATTACAAACTCTTATTTTGAAAGTACTAAAGCATCCTTTATGTTATTCTGTAACATTCTACAAGACAGGCACATAAAAAAAACCAGCACTGATGAAACAGGTGTATATTAAATAGCATTATCCCAGAAGTATGACATATTTGTAGTCTTAAAGATGCATTAAGAAGGTTTCTCGGCCATGCTTCTTTTCTTATACAAAAACTGTAAATGGAGTAGAAAGTACTTGCCATACATTTCCTCCGTCATGAGGAAAATGTCACAAGTCCATAGGAACAGTGGGCATATCTTTGCTGTTGCAGAGGAGAGCAGCATCCCATCTACCCATACCCATCACTGCACTAGAGTGGGGCCATAAAGGGCAATGCAGGGCAAGGTTATGCTGTGTTTGATTATCATCATCTTAGTGGGAATTCAGACTGCAGACTGATACTGGACCTGGATATGCATCCTTGGTAACTTATCTATTACTTTGTGCTCAGGCACTAAGAAGTAAAGATGTGTCTCACTGTGGGCGCTTTGTTTTCTTTCTTTTGAATGATAAAAAAATTATAAAAAGTATTACGGGAATTCTAGGTACCATCAGACATTCCTGCTTATACAGGCTTTGTTTAATTATGTCCTATACTCTCACCAGGGAAGAGTGTGGTGAATATGTATCTAATTTTTAAGCAATCTTCAGAGCAAAACTCTCTGCCCTGCCTATCTGATCTGGAAAATATCACATGACACTGAGTTTCAATTTCTATCTCACTGCAAATCCATATCCTCTGTCCCTGAACAGATTAGCAGGCCAAGATGCAATATCATAAGCATCAGGCAACAAACATATTTCCACATTCATAGAATATTGAGTTGAAGAGGACCTCAAGGATCATCTGGCCAAACTATCCTGGTAAAAGCACTGTCTATGCAAGATGACTCAGCACCCTGTTCCGATGAATCTTTAAAGTGTCCAACATGGGGGAACCCACAAGTTCTCCAGGGAGATTGTGCTTATGGTGAAAAATCTTCCTTGTGTCTAACTCGAATCTCCACAGGAGTAACTTGCACTCTTTGGCCCTCATCTTCTTCATGTGACTCCTTGCATAAAGGGACCCTCCACCTCCTTTATACCCACTCCTCAAATATTGGATATAAATACATAATAAGATCTCATCTAAGTTTTCCTTTCTCAAGGCTGAACAAAGCCAGTTCTTCCAGGCTTTGCTCACATGGCAGGTTTCCCAGGCACTGATGATCTTTGTGGTCCTTCTCTGGATGCTCTCCAGGCAATCCATAAATTTTTTGTATAGAGGAGGCTAAAACTGAACACAGATTCCAGGTTTGGCCTGACAAGAACTAAGAGTGAGATAGTGACTTCTTCTTTGCTGGTAATGCCCTTGATGCAACCCAGCATCCTGTTGCCTTTCTTTGATGCAGCAGCAACTGTTCACTCATATAAAGCTTGTTTTCCTCCAGCAGAGGAGCTATGCAGTGCTGGTAAAGACAGAATTGAAAAAGTGCCCAGAACGTCTGCTTTTTCAGTGCTTTTATTGACTGATTCACCTCTCCTGTTTAACAGCAGGTTGATATATTTTTTCTGGTTTTGCTTGTTGTTTCCACACCTCAAGAAAGAACCCTCCTCAAGAAAGAACCCTCTCTTGCAGTTTTTGTTATGTCTGACAAATTTCAATTTGAGCCAAGGTTTTGCTTTTCAAACTGCATCTCTGTATGCCATGGAAATGCCCTTGCAGTTCTCTATGTGTATTTTTTCTGCATCCCTTTTTTTCTCCACATTTCTTTTTTGGTTTTGAGCATACTCAGAAGCTCTCAATTAAGCCAAGTTGGTCTTCTGCTCTGCCTACTTCCCTGCCCTTTACCTTTAAGTTCTCCACATTGCTGCTAACCTCCTGAATATACTTGAAATTCCTGCTACCATCCAGAGTGCTGTTGTACTGTTCTTTCAGAGGGAGCAGTGCCTTTAATCCAGAAGCATTAGTTCTTTTTGCAATACTCTCTGTCCATGCAAATATTAAACTAAAATGACCTTTTTCAGGCCTGGTTTACTGGGTGGGGCTCTGTGTGGCTTTCCTGGCCTGTGGCAGGGCAGGCAGCTGCTTTCAGGCCCTGCCTGCAGCACAGAAACCAGGAAGCTCTCTCTTAGTGTGACAACTTATCTTCACCCAGATGGTGGCTCCTCCTCAACAATGAAGGTTGGGCAGGCTCCTTGGTAGCTTGAGGAACTGAGCAGGCAGTCTGTGCTCCTTCAATCTGTGTATATTTGGCCTTTAACCCTCCTCAAATGCTTGCTCCTGCCCTGTCCTGCTGTGTGTGCTTGCAGAATGCAACTTGTTCCCCTGACTGTGGCCATTTGGCTCCCTCCTCGCCTTGGGAGATTTGGGTACGTTGTACATCACACTCACGGAGCCCAGCACTGTTAGCACAGCCTCAGTACCAACTTCTGTCTTTTGTGTCCAAAAACCAACCAAACAACAACCCCCATTAGATATAATTATTTTATAACAGGTGTTAGAATTGTGGTGCAATAGCGAGGCAAGCTCAGTAGAGAAAAAAGAGAATTCATGGTTTCCCTCAAGTAACAACACACTGGATGCCATTAGGGCTATCTTCCATGTCTGAAGCCAATAATTATCCACATTATCTTGTCTTAAGCTGCTTCTCTTAAATGTACCACTTGGAATGAAGTTTGGAGACCCAGCATTGAGGGCAGGGACATAATTTCAAAACCTTTTTGCTGCAAATGTTCAAGTATTGTGAGACTTTATACAGGCTGAGAGTGGAAAAATGGTATCAATAAAAATATGAAGATAATAACAGAACAGCATTAGCTTCAGTAGGTTATAGACTGAATGTCTTCCCACCTGGCAGAGAAAATAAATTGCCTGTGTATATTAGTTGATGACTTCTGAAGGCACGAGTGCTGGCAAAGCTTGCTAGTTCAATCCCTCTTGCCAGTACACCCAGCCCACCAAGGTTTGGGTTTCATCAGACTTCTGGAGTGGAATTACTGTTGTGAGTCTTTCTTTTGTTAGAAATATTACAGATTTAATTTGAAATTGTAAGAGCTTTCCTTTTATGTTTCATTAGTACCATGAATGAACACTGAGGAGGGAGAGAGAATTATATTGTATGGCCTAAATATCCTTTCTGTTAGCTACTGCTGTGCTACAGTTGTTGGTTAATATGTGTCTAATCATCTAGGAAGTACTTCAAATATTTTAAATCAATTCTTTTAAGTATGAATAAGTCCAAAACTCTTTCTTCCTTTGCTGAAGAGAATAAAACATGCTATGGAAATGTAATATACATAATATCAGTCTATCTAATTTCCTGTCTAGAACAGTACAACTCATAAAGGTTCTCCACTTGTTTTTCTAATCTTGCCTGAAAAGGTTTAATTTTCTTTTATGTTATTTCCTTTAGCATTCCAGTCATCTAGGTAACAATTCAAATTGACACTATTTAAAACTTCTCAGGTTTTTGTATATATGTATTTTATTTTGTATTTTTATTTATATTACTCCAATGCATTTACCTACCTTAATATTTCTCTCCATGTGAAAAAAGAAAAGAGTACACGTCCCTTAATTTTTTCCATTGGGCTTACTACAATAAATGTGAGAATTAGGCTTTATGTTAATTACCATGCATAAATCCATTAAATGAACATAAGACCTGGTGAGAGGTTATGGTATCATTTGTATAAACCCCAAGTACAGTTGGGGTGTAAGGCTGGCAGTGTACACCCTGGAGCGTATTATTGCTCTTATAAGAATCACGCTTCTTTCTGTGACTTTGGTAATGGACTCCAACCTGTGCAGATGTGGTTGTGTAATTACACATCTTAGAATCCTCATTAACTAATCGGGATTGTCACTGCCCAGCAAGTCATGCATGTTGGGCAATTAATCCTATCAGGAACAGCTCTCCTTAGGCAACAAATAGAATCTTCAAAACAGTTGTATATTATTATCAAAATTATTCTAAAATAACAACCAAGAGAAGAAAAACGAGAAAAATAAAATCAGCACTATCATAAAGAGTATATGGCATTTGTTGATTTCATGCCTTCTTTCTTGTGCATTTCATTGTCTTGGTAGTAAGAGATTCTCCCACTGAAATCATCACAGTGTTCAGGCTCAACTGACAAATTAACCACAAACAGTCTCTCCGAACCTTGTAAAATAATGACAGAAAATCTTTGATTCAAATGAGTTATAAAGACATTACTTTTTTTGCATCATATTCTGCCTATGTCTGTATTTCTCTTCCAAACACAAGATGTAGCAATATCTTCTTGTCATTTCTATTCCTGCACCAAAGTATTTTATGTTCTAACTGGTGATGGAAAATAATAATAAAATGTGTGGTTAAAGCAGGTGCTGTTTGTAGTGTTTATATAAACACATTAGCACTCTTTTGACACAGCATGACCTGAACAAGTAGTTCATCCTACTAGTAACAGGGAAACAATAACTGAGCGTGCCAGAGCCGAGTTCATTCAGATACTGCAAAATTAACACCAGATTATGAATACGTTTGCCACTGGTAATTAATCGTGAAAATTGCTGGAGGAGTTCCCCTACTGTGAGGGATATTGGCAGAAGTATTTGCTGCTAATAGGCCTTGTTTAAGCTTTTTTTTTTTTTTTCCCCGCCCCCTTAGAGATAAAACTTACAATAGACTGCACAGGAACTGGTAGATTATTGCATATTCCTTTGGCCTTTTTTCTTGTTAGCACGTCTGAATACCACCACTGTTTTCCTTTCTGTTATTAGAAATGTACATTGTGTGTTCACATTCAGACCATTAAACTGTCCCTCACAGGGAGGATAATTTCACAATCTGGATACTGTTTTTCTATATTCCACGGTGATCTAACATTGCCCCATATTTTGCAGCAGTAATTTAGGGACATCATAAGAAGAATTTTTGTATTTCAAATAACATACAAGCTTTTATAACCTTAGGTAGTGGTTACATGATCTACAAAATCTTTGATGTGCCTATCATTTTAAGCAATTTTCCTTATATATGCCTTTTATTATGTGCTCCCAAAGTGTAAAAAATGACCAAGGTGTTTTCAATCTACCATGTTTTTAAAAGCAATAAAGGTAAATGAGCGTGATTATATTAACTAATTAAAAATAAAAATTAAAAAAATTAACTTGTAGTAGGTCACACACACTCCTCTACATTATTCTAAAATAGTTTATGCAACATAATCATATTACATATTTCCTCCTTTAGTAAAGAATTGAAAAAATATATCCATCATGACTTGTTCTTAACAGGTGTGTTTTTGGATAGAAACAAAAGCCAGTTTCTTAGTGAAACTAATGAGGGATTTTCTACTGAGAATAATGAAAGTGGGGTTGAGGCATACATCTGTTAAAATTTTATTATTATACAATATGGAGGTTATAGAGGCATTTATTGCTGATTTTATAATGAACAGTAACAATTCTTGGCCCATATATGCCAATATTTGATTAAGTCTTTATATAACACATTCATTAGGCAATTTAGTCAATAATTATAATCATTTGATTTTTATAAGACTTTTTAGATTGATCTTTTTCCAAAAATGTTTAACTATTTCTTTTGAGAACTTGTTAAATGTTTTTCCATTGATTTTAATGGGAATGAAACTTTATGTCTTCAATATTCAGCATGCAAGTGTTAAATCTAGTATTTCTTTATTAAAGATTGGTCTTTTTTTCTGATCAAAACTATTCATAATCTGGACTTCCTTTCCTTAATTAGTTTTTTTTCCTTATAAAACACATACTTACACTTCATCCTTCCTTTTCTAAGTCCTGTCAGTCTAAACAAAATTGCAGCCTTATATTTTTCTCTGGGTTAGGTGTATATTTTATGGCCTATATTTAAGCCCAGAGCAGATTATGGAGACAATGTAGACAATAGACACACCACTTTAGAATTCAACCACTCATACTGAGAATTTTTCTTTTAATTGAATTTTTAGTCTTCTTTATGGCTTTGATTGTTTCAATTAAATGGAGGTCCTCTCGTTAACATTTTTTTTTTATATCTCATTCATCTAAACAGAGGGATTTATGTGTGGCTGGCATATTTCAGTGCGAAAGATCACAGAGTGAAAAGTAGGCCACATTGCTCCAAACAACTACACATTATTTTGAAGATGCTTTGCAAATATTTGTTCATGATGGCAGACTGTATAACCTTCCCTCTGTCTTTCCCTCAAATTCTCTGAGGCATTTTTTTTCTGTAGCTGATCCCTCAGGCAGCAAGAAATGGCATCTAACAATTAGTAGCTGTCACACTGTTCCGACAGAGAACAATAAAATATTGCAGAGGTTAAACTGTCTCAGGTTTATTTTGAGAGTAACAATTCCGGTCATTTATGCTTCTAACATGAAAGTTTTATATAATTGAAAATTTTTATATTAAATTAGTTGTAGTACCAAACCATGTTGTGTGTCACTCACGTAAAAACCACTAACCTTCATTCAACAAATTAATTCTAATTTGAGTTAGAATGCAATTGTAGTTTTAGGTATCTGAAGGTTGGATTCAAAGCTAGAAAAAGGTCTTCAAATAAGAGCTCCTTTCTCAGTTATCACAACAGCTGTCTAGTATTAGCATTTTTATCCTCTGAGAAAGGAAATGTTCAAGGCTTTACACACTGCTTTCATAAAGACAGTCGTATTGTTCACAGTGTCCTTTGTATCCTTCTAACTTCATTATCCATTTAATTTAACACTTTTGTTTTAAGAATTGTTTACAAAATGCATTCCATATTATACAAATAATAATGAATTTTTAAAAAATTAGGCCTTGTATTGCAAAGGACATCTGAGGTCAGGTACCCTAATTCACAATGAATAATAATTAATCCATGTCACTTTTTGTTCTACATAGCATGAAAAGACATGTCTGACTGCTGGTATTATAAAAATATGTTTGTTGAGGTAATAGATGTTATTAATCATTTATATTCTTATGGGTCTTAACAGCTTCCTTTCTCAAATATCTGTATAAACTGACATTACCAATAATTTTCTTTTGTTTTTTCAGCCTTAAAAATGTCTCTATTTGTATGACAAAGAAGCTGTGTTTTTGATTTTACAAATAATGTTGCTGTACTTCAATTAAGTAAATGATAATTTAAATTTTTACAATTAAACTATTAAACTTCAACATATCTCAAAATTTGCAGATATATTGCATTAAGAAAAACACTGAAAAAATTGTTGTCTCCAGATCCTTGTAGGAATCAAAAATATGTTTTATTTATATAATCAGAAAATCCTTGATTTATAAAGAAAATAATATAGAGTCAAGTGTATTTCCACAGGGCTGTGGCCAAATCCACTGTAGGCAGATCTGTGTCCAAAATGGCAGTACAAAACAAAAAGAGGAAATAAAATTAAAGACCTTTGTGTAAGAGAATTGTGCTCATCCAAACCCAACACTTTAGCATACATGTATGAGCTAGTTTGTAGAGGGCTTTCTCTTCATCAAAAGGAATAATTTCTCTTTTCTGAAGCTCTCCTTTGAAGAGAGAAAACAAAAAGCATTAGTGTTATATTCTGTATGGACTGCATTGGACCCTGGAGACCTTGAGAGGGATCTGCATCTCTCAGCTGAACTCTTTTCAACTTCCTGGAAGACAAATAGTGCTGCACACATAAAATGTTGGTGTATCCACATGCAAGTAAATAAAAAATATCCATTCATAACAAGATGAGTTAATCATGCTGGACCGGGGTCTCAGAGTGCTTCACTCTGCACTCTCCCTTTTCCTGGCACTGCACGAGGACATAGACCACCCTTGAAGAGAAAGTCAGGTTTTAACAAACAGTTTGGAATTTCCTGACAGTCGTATCATACTTACTCCTAGCCCTACTTATTCACAGTGTTGCCTATATTATGACCCAATATTTTTAAAATCCAAAGCGGACTAAACATTTCCAGTGCACCACGCAACAAATAAGTAAAAGTGGCTGAAAATGATTGATTTATCATCTAAGTACTTTCTTTACATGACTCTGAAGGAACTATTATGAACTATCTTGACAAAAAGCCATTTTTAAAAAGTATGCCTTTCTATGCATGTATATAACAGACTGTGTCATTACAGCATATGGGGTAAATAGTATATTTTTTTAAAAATTAGTATGCATACCAAAACACGTTTACCTTAAAAACTGTAGTAGCTTTGAGGCAGCTATTGTAGTCCATCAGGTAAATAGCACACATTTCCTAAATGCTGCACAAATGTATGTTATTATGCAGTGTGTGTGTCATTATATAATAGACTGCAGTGGCTTTGAAAAACAAACTATTCTGTTGTGTTAATACTTCTAGAAATTCATGACATCATATTTTTACTTCCCTATGTTAGGACTAAAATAATAAAAAGTAAAACAAAGCAATGTACAAAGGAAACTCAAAAACAATAATTAAATCTCCCACCCCTCCAACTCCACAAAAAATCATTAGTAGTTTAATTTTTATCTTTCACCATTTCAGAGCCTTTTCAGGTGGAACAGAAGAATCTACTCAATGTGGTACGAAAGGGAGTAAAAGGTTTACTTTTTTGTGTTACTAATGTCCTATTTCCTTTTGCTGGAGTGAAAGAATCAAATTTGCTTAGCCTTGACATCAAGCTTTCTTTATCAAGTATTCTCTGCTATGATACAGATTCTGTCTTCTTACACTTGTATGGTATGTGCTGGAAGTATCAGAGTTATTGTTCTGGCTATGGGCCATGCAGAACTGAAATAACACTTAAGCAGAAAATACGAAATATACTAAGACAACCAGGAAAGGTTTCACCAAAAAAAACTTTGAAACAAAAGCAATGAAAGGATTGAAAAGAAACAGCTTATGAAGAGAGATAAGAAACCAACAACCCAAAATTTAAAAATGGGTTCTGACAGTATAAGGATATTCCTTAGGGCATAATGGACCAAAAGAATGAAGGTCAAAGATCCTTTTCTCCCCCTTGCCAATCATATGCCTTCCAAATAAATCAAGTAAATCCAGAATCCATGCTTACAAATCCTACGGAAAAATTGGTATCAATTCATGGACCTATACTAGCACAAGAGGAAAAGAGTAGACAAGAACAAGGCTGAAAATGTAAAGCAAAGTCATCCAGTCTTAGCATTTGTGGACAAAAATTGGAATTTGAGACACACTCCACACTTCTTTGTGGATCACCCATTGCTCCTCTTCCCCCACCCGAGATGGCACCGCTTGCCTTCTATAATCCCTGTCCCATACTGGTGTCCTTGCCAAGCAGACAGCTTTACCCTCTCCCCTCCATGCAGATGCAGGAGCCAGAGCTCCCTTGCATCATCACCCTCCTGTGCCCAGTAAAAAAAGTGTAGCTGTAATCCTGGTGGGTTACCTCAGCTCAGATACAGGAGTTAGATCATGTAAGTTGTGGGTTTGGTTTTAGCTTTCCCCTTTGGAATAACTCTCCCAACATCTTCTTTAATCTCCTTTAGTTCATCCAAGCACCTGTGTGAGCAAAGAAGTACAAATACAGTTCAATATTGATCCAGGTGGGCAGGAGGTGAATTTACACAGTTCAAATTATGTTGTCACCTTAAGAAGTGATACCAACTACTCTAGTAGAAAGAGTATAGTTTAAAAGTCACAAAAGTCTTTAGCCCTTGGACTGTTCCCTTAAGGAGGGTGCTGCAGTCATATTGAAGTGATACTAGACAGATTCTTGTTTACATATACATGATTTTTTTCATGTCTTTTGCTTAAAGACTATCTCTGTGACTGTAGAAGTATGGAAAAGAAATATGACTGCAGAAGCTGTGGGTGAATCAGGATTTATTTGACTCACATAGATTTCTATTTCTAGAGCCAATAGAGGAAAAGATGAAATAATCCATCCAACCCTGTTAATTCTTTTAAGTCATTAGTGCGGCTAATGTGTGATAGTAGGTGACAATTTCAGCAGAATTTCTAGGAATCCACAGAACACGAATTTTCTTTTAGTCCAAAAAATTAAATCCCCTGGATGGAGTCTGAATTTCATTTGCTGGACAATCTGATTTCTACTTTCTAACCTGGAGAAAAATGGTACTTGCTTGATGAAAGACGTCCTTATATTTCCATTTTGAGATGGAGAGAGTCAGGCATGAGCCAATATATTCAGTATATTATTAAAGGGTGATATACATGAAAGTATTTGCATTTAATGAACAAGAAATCTAGGAAAATGAAAACTTTTTATCTAGGTAATCAAGTAAACAAAATTTTAATTACCTAATTTGTATTGTTCACAAGTTGAAAATTTTCGCTTCCATGACGGCATTAAAATGCCCCAAATTACCAGATTGAGCCACATTAACATAGTTAACAGATGGTAGGAAGCTTAGGATAATTTTAACAATTTTTACTTCTTGTACTGATTTCAGAGTAAAAAAAATATATAGTTGCTGGGAAACTTATTTTGCTGCATTCTTTAGAGAATCCTTTCAGTATACTACTGAATTATGCATACTGCTGCCTTTCACCCAGTGGTTTCACTATCAAGAGTATGTCTAGGCCCCAGGTTTTACTTACATCAAAGTAAAATTCAATGATTAAATTTGTTACCAAATCTTTTTATGCTGGGGATAAAAATTCTGTGTTTCCCATTTGTGAGTTTGTAATATTGGAATTTTGAGAGAGATCACCGGAACTGTTCTTCCTGGAGAAGCCCAGGGAAACTAATGCCCTGCAATTTTCACTGGTGAGCAAAGAATTTTCCTTTTGAACTGAAAAGTTTTTTGGCTTTTCCAGAACAGTAAGTCTGAAAAGAAAAGCAAATTTTTTACATTTATAAATATAAAATTATTTTTGTATACTTTCACATTCATGTTTTCAATGTGCACAAAGAGGTTATCCAATGAAAACATGACACGACTCTCCAGACAGCAATTCCCCTGCTTGCAGGAATCCTTTGGTATTTTAGCTCCAGTGATGGAGGAAAAGCAGTTTGTTATGAGTGCTGAATTGCTTTTTTCTTTTCACATGTAGTAGCACTTAAGTGTCATGTTAAGCCCGAGGCAGGAAGGACTTTAAATGACCTGTTCTGACTGGAATTGTGTTTACTGTACTTTTTTCAAAATGCAGTGCAGGATCCCTTTCCTTATCAGTGCCTAAAGTCTAACAGCTTGCAGACTCAAATTTCCCCTTCCAGGCAATGTTGGGTTTGTCTGTTGTTTTTCACAGCAAAGAGTTTCATGAATTCTGCAGTTTGGATCTCTGCCTTGTATTACCCAGTGCCACCCTCTGGGCTAGGAATCAACATTTTCCAGCTCCCAGAAATTGCCCAAAAGGCTGCTAGAAGCACTGCACATTGAGATGTGTAGGTACATATCCTACTGACGGTTTGCATCGGGAATTCTGGTAGAGAAGTTAGAAGCACTCTCTGTGGGACTAAACCAGTGAACAATTAAGCAGTGTCTGTAGGGAGTGATTGCCCTTGGCATTCGTGACTGCAAGTGTGGCATGCAGGCTTTGCTCATTCCAACCTTCACTGAATCCATATGGCAGAAGGGCCTTATAAACATAAACATAATGAATGTGGGAAAATCTCTCCTCAGAGAGAGTCTCGACACTGCTGCTCTCTCCCCAGTCACAGTTCTGCTCTGGATTTCCTCCATCCAGACTGCACCTTGTGTTTTTCCTAGCCTGCCTTACACCTGTAAAAGCTAGACAATGTTGCCCCATCCCCTCTCCTTAAAAATATGACTCCCAGAAATGAATTATTCCTTGAAGAAACCCTCCCCCGCTCCTTTTGCTATGTCCTAGAAACATCTTGTAGATTTGTGTTTGTATTCAAAAATACAAACTTACTTAAAATACTTCACTGCCTACAGGTTTTAAATTCCTGACAAAGAAAGCTTTATTTTGCCTCATTTTGTGCTACCTACAGTGCTAGGCAAACCAGGGTGTTACTGGCATGCTAATAGCGTAAAAGGCAAGAGATAGATGTTGCTGCATTTTCTTGGGTTATGATTTGTTTTATTTTTTTTCTAGTAGGGGTGACTATCTTGGACCTACACACATATAATTCGTGCATGCAGCTTGGCTCCCTGTTGATCATCAGCACCAGCCTCAGTGGCAGCACTCCTGCATGACAAAAGGAAGGACAATAGCCCTATGGCATCTTTTATCAGCAGTGGGCTGGTGGTGCCACAGTAGCTGTCTGAAATATTTGCATTCCCAACTTAGTAGCTTCAGAGGAACTCAAAATCAGCCATTCCTCAGTGCACCTCCTCCTTGTGGCTTTGTTTCTGTCTTTTACATAGGTGATATACATCCTTTAGGAAAGACACCAGGGCTGAACTGCAAGGAGTAGGTGAACTGCAGAGGTAAAATCTGACAGAAGCTTCGTGGGCTGGAGCACACACTGGAGAAGAGCAGCCCAGCAGAAGAACTCGAGTTTCTCAGGGGCTTTGTTGGTCAGAGCTAGCCCAAAACTAATGCCAGGACCGACTGCTAACCATCATCTTACAGTATGATGAGATCCAAAGAAATGGGAGGGAAAGTAAGAATCAGAATGTACCTTCCAGACTGGAAAAAACCCCAGGTATGCCATAACTGGGATTTTCTAAGACTCAGTTTTTTATCTTCTGAAATGTGCCTGAGGATTAATCAAATGTGAATATTTGTAGTGCTAGAATAATGCAGAACACATTCGTGTCTGAACTTTAGGCTGGTTTCCCTCGTTAGGCAAAGGGCACCTATAAGGAAAACAGGGGCTAGCTAAATTAATCCTGACTTTTTTTGACTTTCAGTCCTGCTAAAAATATTTTTAAAAGTAAATATAGTTCAAAAATAATGAAGTAAGCACTAAACATGTAAGGCTGGCTGAATCACTCTATATGGCACTAGAATTGCTGGTCAGTTTCAATGCTGGTTACTGAATATTTGGCTTTCTTTTTGAAGAAAAAATAAGATTTTCAGGTTATTTTAGGACTGAAATAGTGTGCCTTTAAAACCAAAACTAAAATCCCCTATAATCAAAACAAGTAATAGTGAAAGGTTTAGAATTTTGGATTTTTTTTCTAGTTTTAAAGAATATTTGAACAGCATGTTGTCAATAATGTAAATCTTTTTCATATAAAGATATCAAATGATAAACCCGAAAATTTTTAAATGAGGGATCATTGACATTACTACTTAGAAAAGTCATAATTATTAGAAAATACTAGAAATTATAAGAGAATAATTAGTTGTGCAAGCCCTCCTAAAGACGGCTAATCCCTCTATATTACTTAAATATAACTCAAACATTGTTTTTATTTTATAAGTCCTAGAATTATATTAGGTACACAAAAATATTAAGATGAACAGGTAACATTAAAACCAGCTTTAAATAAATTTCTTTTTCTTTCTGTCTGCTTTAATATAGGAAAGGAAACTCTTTCAAACAAATGTCATGCTTTTCAAAGGTGGTCTGTAGGAATTTTCTTTTGAAGTTGAATACCTGCATTCTTCCCAATGAAAATATCTCCAGAACACTGGAGTTAAATTACAGAATAGAACAAAATAAGTTATTGCTCTACTGAAGGAATAAATATAAAGTTAACATACCATTTAACTGACTTGGGAAGTTATCAGAATCGCACAAACAAAAGCCTCCTATAAATAAATTACTTCTGATGTTCAAAAAAAATTTTGAAGAAAGAATAGAAGTTTACATCCTAAAGTAAAATTAATCCATTTCTCTTGATTAGAACCTAATCTTGAAATATTTACCTGTATATTTCCCTTAAAATTTTGAAAATAATTCCAGACCTTTATATATAGAGGTGAGTAAACACATGTCTTTGAATTTTTTGTTGCTCTGTTATAGAGGCAGAGATGAATGAACCAAAATTAAACTCCAATTTTATATCTTTCTTTTAGCTGTCGCTAAATACAAAGGTTTTGTAAAGTGCTATGTGTTTTTAAGAATACATGGCAATTGTGGCAGGTCAATGAGATCATATTTTGAAAAAGATGAGAATATCGCTGATGTTCTGATATCACTCCCTCATTTCTTGCTTTCCACAAAAAAAAAAAAAGCTAGACATGCCTGGAGAAAAGGAAAAAAATGGAAGAAAAAATTAAGAAGGCAAGGCAAGGGAAACCAAAAGTAAATCCCCCAAAACACTAGCCTACTGTGACTTCAATTAATCTCTACACTAATCCCTTTGTCACAATGACATTTTTCCATTCCTTCAAAGTTACATTGCTGTAAAGCTAAACAAATGGGATGATGAATCATGTTATTGTTCTGTTTTATATATATATATATATAGATATATATTTAAATTCCCTCTAAGTCATACAATTCTCAGTCTCTTTTCTGTACTAGCAACTAGTTTAACAAGTGTGAAAGGAATTGCAGAATATAAATGAAGTTTCCAATCTGAGCCTTCTTCATCCTTTTTATAGGAAATGGTTTACAGCAGCTTTTGATCTGCACTACGAATGTCAACTAATGTTTACTTCTTAGACTTAGGGTTTTTTCCTCTTCCATAGGGTTCCAATTCATTGCAGATCATGCTTTGTTTCCAGAAGGCTTCTACTCAAGCCTGGCTTTTACAAAGTGAACTCATTCTATATTATCTCCTTGGTGATTTATCAACAGTGCAAGTGCAACCCCTCTGTAAGACTTTTAGTAGCAGAGAGATTTTAAAAGAGGAGCAGAGAAATCGAATCAAAAGATGCTTGCTTTTATATATTGAGTATCTATATTCCCTTTATGACACCTCATCTGAAATGTGTTTTCCTTCAAGTTCAAAAAATATCATCTCCATTAATTCAGTCTACTCATATTAATATACTTATTTAATTTTTAGCTAAGCCAAACTACACAGTCACAACCAGGAAATGAGTTATTGATGTGGAGATGAGGAGAAAAAAAGGGAAAAAGTAAGAACTGCAGTATAATATCTTTCATAGAAACAATTTACATGATCTCCTTCACTTTAAAACCTTAGTTCCTGCAGTTTAGGGACAAAATCCAGTGACAGATCAGGATACATTTAATGTCTTAAAACTGAATTTTATGGCCTCCCTGCTAGCTGAATCCCTATAAGTTCATAATTTTTCCAGCACAAACTGGGGGAAAAAGGGAACTGTGAATCTCTAACTTAAAATTGTTATAGTGAAGTTTGTTCTTTAAAAAAGTAAATGATTATCCTATCATATATCAGAATTGAGGAACAACAGATCCCCAGATAAAAAGGTCTCTTCCACTTAAGAATGCCTAAATGAGATTACATTCTAACATTTTCAAATGCCTTTTTTATTTACAATGAGCCAAACCTAAAATCCTAATTTCTCCCAGAATTTAAATGCTCAGGCTTGAAATTTAATTTTTTCTGTGTAGCATTTTCTCATCAATCAAAGCACTGCACCTGACTGTCTATTACCAAAGTGTAATAAAAAGAAAAACGTCACTTTTTTGTTCTTTCCTTGAGCAACCTCCCCACAGTTTTGTTAAGCAGAAACTGGTTTTGCAGATATAGAAGCTGATTAGTTCAGTACAGCCTCACAGAAGCCTTCCACTTCAAACAATTTGAGAGCTACTATTTCCCTTTAAAAATTCCAGTGAAATGCATTCACTGAAAAAAAGATAGACACATATTTGTTAAATATATTCTAAAAATGAGAGAATGTCAAAATCCCAGAGGTATAGGGTATTCCTAAATTTAAGTGTGGCCTTCCCTACATGGAGAAAAGAAAAATATGAAAGCCTGATTACCTGTCATCAACCTATTTTTAGTAGAATTTAAGTACAAACTTTATTATTCATATGTATTTATGAATAATTTTACATTCATTTTTTGCCTGGCACTTGACTAACAGGTTTTATTCCAGTTGTGATTTTTTCTCTGCCATATCATTGCTTCATATTCTTTGTCTCTCATGGAAAAGAAATGTCTTGCAATAGAAAACAAAAAAACACAGTCAAACCAAACACATCAAATTACCTGCCTTCTGGCTTTCTCAGGGTGCACCAATCTTTCTTTTAGTGCTGCTTTGGATTTAAAACAGTTGCTAATGGACTTTTGTATTACTTGCAGAACTGTATAGGCACAATACTAAGCAGGTAAGAATTACAGAAAAATATATTTTAAGAGTAAGAACACCTCTCTCAAATACTCTGAGCCTTCATAAACTTTTTGCAGAAAGATGATTTTTCAAGTAACTGAGAAAACTTCCCGTAGCTCTAACAAAATTTAAACAAATGTTAAATGTGTTCTTTAAAAAAAAAAAAAAAAGAGAGAAAAGGAAGGTATAAAAGCATTCTCAGTGGCTCATATCAAGTAAGAGAATTCAGAAATAAGCACAAAATATGCCTTCCAAACCAAACTAGTGGTCATTTAATAAGGGAAGAGTCTTTCAAATATCACACTTAGAATGATTAAAAGCAGAATGTGAAGAAGATAATATTTATTGGAGACATTTTCATTCCTAGACAGGTTATCTCTGGTCATGAAACAGTGCTGGAAAGTGAAGTTCTTTGTTTCATGAAGAGTAGTCTGTTTCAAAGCAAAATTAGTGCCTTTTCTGTCCTACTATTGACCTCGACTTTGACCTGGCTGGACCACCCTTACTAGAATGGGAGGTAATAAAGTCCCCAGGCTGGCTCAGCCCTAGGTCTCAGTTAAGCAGAGACTATCAATCATGTGAAATTAAGTGTAGTGGTTTTGTGATGTGGACATTTACTAGGAACTAAACTGAGATCACCAAAGACTATTCATTTACATTTCCTAGGAATACTTATATGAATACCAAGACATTAAAGTAACATTTCTGAAGTTTTTAACAATTTTCAGGTGACACAGAAATCTATTTTTAGAAATTATAGAAATTACATTGTTTTGAAAAGTAGTGTTTTAAACTTAAATAAAGAAAATACTTTGCTTTAAAACAAGTTTTATTATCCTGTGTGCAATAAGAAAATATAATAATTACAAGACAAATTCTTTAGTGAATTATTTATATTTTTTATATATCTTTATATATAATTGACATAAAAATGAAGAAAATTCTAAATGTTAATCAAAATGAATCACTTTTAAATTCAGTCTTGGAAACTTTTAATGCTTTGATTTCTAGCATAATACAGTAAAATACAGGAGACATGACATCTAACATTAACCCATTCAGCTTTAAGTTTTTGCTCATCAGAAACTCTCAAAGAACTGACAAGATTTCTAGAAGTCAAGGAGTTGATGAATATTTGTTTAATAATATTATTAACATAGTTCTTAGGAGTCCCCAGTGATGCAGATCCTATTACTTTCAGTACTACTTAAATTTTGAGAATTCTTCCATCTCAGACAGTTTATCTGTCCACATAGAAAACAAAATTTACAGAGTGAGGGGCTTGAGGGAGGAAATAAGGAAAGCAAGATGTGGTTGCTGTGCAGAGCCGGTGTCACAAGGCAACATGATGCAGCACCCTCACTGTCAGATGGCATTGCCTCCCTTTAAAGGGGTGAAATGTTGAATTAAGAAATGTTTTGCCATAAGGCAGTATAAAGGAGGTATTATGGCCTGCCAGGACACTGCCTGCTTTTCATACACTGGCAGATGAGCACTGGACTGAGAGAGGCTCTCCCCTTTTGAATGGAATTGCTGCTTGCATGGAATATTTGCTTTTGCTGAAAGAGAACTTTTCACAGGTTTTTTTCTGCTGGAGAGAGAGAGGTGAAATGCCATTTTTTCCATCTTGTCTCACGATCTAGCCATAGTCTGTTTTCCTATACCCATTAGTCAGGGTAGCTGTTCCTGGAGCTTATCTTCGCAGTCAGAAAGTCTATAAACAGATTTAAATAAACGCTCGGTTTCTGAAAGAAACTTTTGCACTCCCCAGAAAATAGCCTCACTATCCACCACGGGGTCATGACCCCCAGGTTGGGAATCAGCAATGCCAAAGATACCCTGTGTCAGTCTCATGTGGCTCAGCACTGCTGAAGGCTTCTGTCTTATTATTCTCACACCTCCAGCAGAGAGCTGGTTGAGTCCCCTAATGTTGATTGGCATGTCTCATTTCACTTCTAGGTTTCCTAAATTTTATTTGCAGAGGTTTTATACAGCTGAAGTGCAGAATTTGCTTCATGTAGAAATTATTCTTAAGGGTGCTATCTGGGAAACATCTTTTTCATCATGCATAATACAAAGTGTTTTATTAATGGTGGAGATCAGCTCATTCTTTCTGTCCTAAAAACAATTGACTTGATCCCATGCTCTTCTATGTAATCTTACCAAAAATTGCTTTTATTCAAGCTTTGATTCATCTTCAAGTTTAATTAAAAAATAAAACAATCAATCAAAACTTCTCCAATACCTAAAATTTCCCATTTAACATTTTCTGGTATTCAAGCTAAAAGAATAAAATTGCAAAATAGTTCCTTTCTTTTGAAAAAGCAGTGTGAGGGAGGCTGCTGTTGAATTTAAAAAAGCAGTGTGTAATTTGGCAGCCAAAAGGTCGATGCCATCAGGAGCTCTTCAAACTTATTTGCTGAGAAATCAAGATGATTGATACCCGTTTGTCAGGCTGCTTTCCTGACAGAGTGAATGCACAACTTTGATTTCAGGACTTGGTCACCTTTGTTGGTCCAGAGCCTTCATTCTGCATTTTATAATGTTTTGCTGGCACTAGAAAAATCATTTTATAAATTCTTTATTTTGTTTAAAAATCTTAATCTCTGGTGACTCCATTGGCTGTCAATATTCTGGGATAATTATCCTGCTGGTTTTCCTTATCGTTTGCCATTTTGGTTAGTGCTGCTGTGACCAAACTGATATTGAGCCATTTAAGTGGTGCTATCAATGATGAGCATTGATGTTTACTAATTTAATTTCCTTTTAATATTTTCTCTGTGTAATTACACACACTCTTGAAAAGCAAGTAAAAATCCTAAACAGATGGGTTGCACCGCCTTATGCTTCCAGCTCTGTGCTTCATAAGGCTCGGAAACTCTCATCCTCACGGCCAGTTACGGACTTAGTTTCACTGGATAACTCTGTCCTGATGAGACAAGGTTGCAGGACTGTGGAATATTTGTCTCATTGACAAATGATAATGAGACGAACGAAAGGAGATTAAAACCCCTCAAATATCCTCTCACCAAAACTGTACCCTATCCACAGTATGGCCCTAATACAAAAATGTTAAATGCATTTACTGAAGACAGGACCTCTTGGTCTCTCAGACAGCAACTGACATTCTAAAACTTAGTATTCTGAGGCAGTACATCAAGATTAATTGTATTTATCATTCTTACTTTTTCCCATATGACAAACTAAAGAATGTTGAAAGGACCAAATGTTTGATTTTAGTGATGAGAAGGAAGAGAAATCAGTGTTTGAATGGTGTCCCTACACCTTTTAACTCTAAATTGAAAATAATCAATATGTTGCCTTAGAAATTCTTTCTATACTTGATATTAAACTGCGACTAAATAAAATTGTGTTCATAAAGTTTCTAATGTACAATTTAGGTTTGAATAGTTTATTCTAGACCTGAGTCATATTCTCTCATTGTTCATATTCTCATTTACAAATCCCAATCCTTCAGCTGTCTCAGAGAAAAGAAGCTACTAACAAACGATAATAGATAGATAGATCTGACTGATGTGGATATGCCTTTACAAGAACATACATTTCATTCACACGACCTCACTTAAATCAACTGTAGAGACTCTTGTGACTCTTCCCCTTCTCCAAGTATTATAAAATTCTAACTTATTCTCCCTTGCATTCCCTCCTCACATTGCACTGCTTTAGTGCCTATGCACGTGTACAATAGAACTGAGAGACAATGTAAACAAAGAATAACATTTCTGTATGATTTATGTAAGGGTATGCAGCATTTTGTAGGTCCAACATCATAAAAGCCTTGACTTTCAGATAGAAAGATAGATTGTTCACCAGAACAGTGTGATTGATAGACATGCAAGTTGTCAGGTACAATCGTCAATCTTGGACGAACTCCAGGACATTAAACTTTAAAAAAAAATCAGGCAACCTATTTTCAAGCATTTTCTGCTTCACCACTGCTCTGTATATGGGAGTGAAAAGTGTCACCTATTGCACATGTAGTTTACTTTCAGTGTGCTCATCAGGTCTTTCTTCTTAAGGAACAATGGGAAAAATACCACAATAGGAAACCCTCTAAAGTAAAACTACGCTCAATAACATCAAGCTGAGATACAGCACTTTCACTGCTTTTATTTTCCTCCATGCTTAGTAAAGTAATAACACTAGGCGTTACAGAGCTCACACATTATGGAGCATGATTGAAAAGCTCTGAGTATATGAGAATTAATCTTCTTTCATCATGACAGACTAGCATATTTAAAATGGTCCCACTTGTATAACTATTGAAAATTGCTTTTTGAATTCATTCAAGTAAAAGAGGTTCAAAAATTCTTTTTGAAAACTGCATGAGAACAGAAAATCTGAAAAGTATGCAAAGTACCATAAGAAAGATATTTCAAATGTATTTTGAGTGTCAGAGATAGATTCTGTGGCAAAGAAGATGTGGCGAAGAAATGGTGGAGCTGCACTGCATCTAAATGGGTGGTTACCAACTTATCTAGTAAAATAAATATATGTGGCAAATGACACATACCAATTTAATGACACTTTGAGTTCATGTGAAGTTTGGCAGAGTAATAAAAGCCTTATCTCTTGCCTCCACTGTTATTGCACAGATTTAAACTGCTGTCTCAGAGGCAGTTTTACTATCTTTTTCAATCTCTGCCATAAAAGTGAGACTTGATTTGCTCAGCATGAGAACAGATCAATAAAAGCTGAGTTACACAGTGGATTAGATCACTAACTCAGAGATCAAAGATGTTAAATACAAGTTGTATAGGAACAATTAGATCAAAAGTTAAGTTCAAATGTACTGTACTTGTTTGTAAGTCTCAAAATAAATATCAACCTGATACGAAAAAAACATTGAAAAATTGTCAGTTTAATTTCTTTTATCTAGAAAAAAAGAAAGAACTTAGTTTGTGAACAGCCAAAGAGACAACTACTAATGATAGAATAATATTATTCTGAGATTTGCTTATTCTAGGTAATTTTTCTCATTACTATGTCAGAAATCTATCAGCATTTCTTCTTCTAGAAAGGGATGCATATTAAAACGTAACTGTGTTCAAAAAAGAAAAAAGGTCAATGATTCCTGAAATATTTTGAGGTGCTGGCAATATCCTGAATAATGATCTCTTGCCTTCTATATGCTTTAAATGTAACTTTTTAAAAAATTATGAGTCATTTTTTTTAAAAAATGGTTTTCTATTCAACAAGTAGATATTTGTTTACTTATATGGGTAAGGTTCACAAAAACTTAATTATTCAATTAAGCTGTTGTTAGGAACTAGAAAAAATACTGGTATCTGCAGCTTGCACACAGACATATGCAATGGATTGTATATTATCCATAACATGAATTCATGTCAATGAATATTTTGGATCAAACAGCTCTATTTATCTATATCACAGAGGTATAAATGTTGTGAAATGAACTCACACTGCAATGGTCATTTTAGTTTAAAGCTCTGTCCCACTACTTTAGCCTAGAAGTTGATTATTTTCCTTTGAAATGTATGTAATTTCAACTCATGCTAATATAAGATTCTTTTAGGGCAAACCAGCTCTTTTTATTTCCAGTACAACATAATGCCATTCCTTATTGAAAAATAAAAGAAAATTTAGAAGACACTCCACTTTCTTCTTTGTTCGGAACTCTCTCTTGATTTTTAAGAAACTAAGTGGCTGTGTCAGATAATTCTCTAAACATTCAGTGTGTGTGATTCAAATGCAGATTCTGACTACTGCTATCATAAAGTGCAGAAAAACAATAATTTTAAAAAAGAATCCTGATCTACTGACTAAAAATACAAGACAGCAAGGTCCTGGGGCCTGTACGCAGTTTTTGTTGAAACAAAAATATATTGTAGACGTTTGAGAAGAAAAACTGGAACATCATGATTTTTGAGTCTCTAAAATTCTTTGACATGATGTAGAAAAACAATATTTTATTACAAACAATAATTTATATTAGTCATTTTAAGACAAGGAATTTATGTATTGTTTGCTTTCTGTAATTATTGTTAACCAGATAGCTGCTTGGCTTATGCCCGCATATTTCTGTTCCTCATTTTAAACATCTAGAAAATAGCATTTTCTGAGGAGGAACAAATTTCATTATTATTATTATTAGTTATTTAATATCACACTAAATATAACACTATTCAGTTAATTATTTAAACCATAAAAAAGACATTCCTTGGATTGCTTTGTTTAACTACCATGAATTATTCTTTCCCTTTCCATATTTTTCAGGTATTGCCTACTGTTGTTCACTTACAGGAATATGTAGAAATTAGGACAATTAATGGATAGACTTCTAGAAAGAATTTTCAGATGTAAATGAATAAAAGTTTATCGCATTCTTTCTGGTTATACATTGCAGGACACAATTGATACCAAAGTAATTTCTGAATGCCCTACATTTATCTGGTTTTTAGGAACTACATTTATTTAATTCCTGTATGTTCTCAGTCTGGCATGAAATAATCCCCACCATTAACGCCCCTCTCCCTAGGATGATTAGTGGCAGATGTATTCCTCAAATTCTCTTGTATGGTGTCTGTCCTTTCTACTGCAGCCTTCATGGCAAGCCAAGGTCGCTAAGAAAATATTGAGTGCCTCTCAGGGGAAGACTGCAACCTCTCTCTTACAAGTGCTAAGCTGCCTATTATTTTTAGGGAAATTAGAGAAGCCATCCGAATGGTGAAAGTCTTTCAGATATTGACCATCTCCCACTATTTTAGCATTTTCAGGTAAAGCCTCTAGTGCTACCAATAACTTGCTTTCTAGGTGCTAGCTATCCTCTCCCTCATTTTCTGCTTTGATCAGGATATGACAGACAGACATCAAGCTGATAAGTGTCTTTGACTTATTCTTGTTGATAAACAAACATTCAATGTCCATTCTGTAATTCTTAGATACGTAAAATTTTTTCAATGCTATAAATCACGTTGCTTTCGGTTGGATGCTCTAAAAGGATGGGACACTCTTTTTTTTCAATATCTGCACAAAATGTGGTAAGACTGAGGTTGAGGGGGATTTTGGGGAAGTGCCTTGTGGCATGGTGGAATTCTATAGTGGAAGAGTATACTCACCACTCATCATAAAGGATATATCACAATCTGAGTCAATGTTCTGTCCCAAAGGTTGCTGAATATCCCACTGGAAACCATTTTTGAAAGTGGACATGACCAGGTTGCTGAAGAAGAGTGAAAAAGGGTCTGGTTTTCAGTGTGAGAGGGAATAGGTGACTGGTCTGCCATTTGAGCACCTGTGACACTGTTTATAATTCTTCTGAGGATTAACAAAATTGTACTTCCTTAATAATAAATCATGATAATTCCTTAAACTCCATTTTTAATTAGAATATTTATATTTTAATTTAATTTTGTAGGATTTTACAAGAAAAAAATAGTCAGGATGCATGAATTATTGTCAAATCATAGTAAATTGAAGATGAACATATGCTGGCACTCAAACAAAATGAGCAGAATGCAATGACTGAAGTCATACTATTGCTCCTCCTTGCAGAACACATTGTTTTCATGTGGTTTTTTGTGCATTCATGGTTTTTAACTAGATGGAGTACAATGGCATTTCAGTTTCGCTGACCAGATAAAAGTAAGGGAAGGCAGTAGAAAGTATGGTGATAGAGAGAATATTCATTTAAGATTTAAATAATGACAAATTGCAAGGAGATTATTTTAACAAAAAGACCTGCTGGATGCACTGCTCTGGGTATCCCACCTTTCTCTTCCATAATGCTGAATGCTTTTAATTGAATCCACTGTGAAAGCAGGTGAAGAGAAAAAACACTCATCTTAGAAAAAAAGTCATGACGTTAGTTTTATAGATGTCTTGTGCAAGAGAAATGCAAATACAAACTCTCAGTTGCTTTGATAATTAATTGTATAACACATTCCGTATGTTCGAATTGAATTGCTGAAAATGCATCTTTCATTGGTAAAACACAACTATTGCAGCTTCTGTGGAAAAATGAGAATCAAAATAACTGTTTATAAAATGTAAATTAAGTCACAAGTGTACACTAATAAGGTCATTGAATATTGAGTTAATTCTCATGAAATAAAAGTTAATACTAAATATATTCGCTAAATGTAAATAATTTAGTTATGTAATTAGAACTAACAGGAAATTACTGAACTAATTGAAGTAGAACTCCATAAGCAATTTACCTCATTAAATTTTTTACAGTTCTCCATCTGCATCAAAGTTATTATGTATTTAGTTTAAATAATAATAAAGGAGGCAAAATCAAGGTTAATTGGCATTTTAATTATGAATATCTCAATTAAAATTATCTTATATATAGAAAATACTTCCCCTGTAAATAACTAAAATATGGTCTCTTATTTATTGTGCAATTTGAAGAACAGGATGAAAGCAAATATAGATTTCTTCATTGTGAGTTCCATCATGTGTATTGATGGAAGTACATAATCCATGTTTGTTATTACCCTCTTACCACCTCAGTAATTGTTATTATGAGGGAAGTCTGTTCTCATGCAATTATTTATAAAGACAGCTGTGTGATTCTGGGTAGATTTTCCACAGGTTGACAGGAAAATCCACTATACCTGCATGAGCACTAGATAAAAAGAGTAAAGAGTTAAGGTTACAGAAGTGCAGAACAACTTCCCAAATCTTCTTAGACCAATGGGTTGACTTTCTTGTGGCTTGCCATGATAATTCTCAAAGACATTTTGGGTCACATGCAGAACGTGCATTTTGATATCTTTATGTCTTCTGTGAAAGATGGTGCTTGCTTTCAGTTATCTTAAGGTTGTCAGTGGATTACAGACAGTAATGCAGACAAAAAACAGATAATCTGCTTTACCTATCAGATAGAGAAGAACCTGCTTCAGCAATGTGACAAGGAGATTTCCATAATTTCATATGGTTAACAGCAAATGGAAAAAAAAAATCACAATTCAGATGGACAAAATTAGTACAGCTTTCCATTTTTGTCACAACTGCTAAGTGGCTTTTCTCACTGTAAAATTGCAGTGAAGTAAATTGCTCAATACACAAACACTAATTAAAAATGTAATCCCCATCAATTGTCTGTCTTTTCAGTTTGCTGACAATTCCCCTCATATCTTGTTTAATTTTTTTTAAGTTATTTTGAACTTTGAACCCTTGACTCCGTATATATATATATATATATATATAAATGTATATAATATACAGAATACCATTAGATAATTACTGTAAAAAAATCTAAATATTGGTGGCAAACCACATTTCTACAAATACATTGGCTAAATGTTCAGTTTAGCAGGGGTCTTTATTTTTAGTGGTTGTTCAGCCACATTCTTTTCTACATTAGAAGAAAAAGGATATTGGAATGAAGATCTATGGATTTCATTTTTTTCCAGAAGTAACAGGATATGGAATAAAAAAATATGAATTTCAGTTTCTCATTTTACTCATCATTCTTCTACCAAAGGTCAGTTTTCTGGCACTTTCTTAAAGCAAATTTCCCTTCTTTAAATGGAAAGCACAAATGTAGCAGTGATTTCATTCATGTTTAATGTAAAGTACGTAAATGAGTGTCATGCTCACTCTTAATGGAAGGGTGTTTCCATGTGTGAAAACAAAACATAGTCAGACTTTTTTAAAAATTAAGATCATGAGATATAACCTGCAGTCACCCATGCACCAGGTAACTTTTTGAGCATATTTCTAGATAGACCTGATCTAAATGAAATAAAGGGAAGAATTTAATGTGCACAAAAATATTTGAAGCCTTGTCATTATATTTAAAGGCTTTATCAAATGTCAGAAACAACAGAACCATTCAGGGGAACTTTTTTATTTGTAGAAAAGATGATAGTTTTCAAAACAAACTTTTATTATTTTTAAGTTTGACATAGGTAGATATTGTTTTTATTTTTAAAAATCAAAACAACAAAAAATGCATTCTATTAAAAATAAGAAATAACCAGGCATTCAACAATAGCTTTAATGTTGAGGCATTGCAATTTGCTTTTGTAGAAGAGAAAAATAGAAACAACATAAACACAAAAACTTTCAACAAGAAATTCAGACCAGATCTTTCCGAAATGTTGAAAACCTTCTGAGTGGTATTCCTACCTTTAAGTGTATTGACTGCACCCTCAAGTTCAGGGTTATTCACAGATTTCCTGATGGCATATTTTCACTCCTCCTCCAGGCCATCAAAAGTATTTAACTGGTTAGTTGCTAGAATAAACCTAAGGCATTGCACCGAGGCTGGCCTCCAGGAAGAGCAGAACCTCTTAACCCATGTGATGGAACCTGATGAACCAGTCGTTTGTTCACACATCAAGCAGTCCCCCTGCCTGAATGCAATTTTTATTAAAAATCACACTAAAAAAGATGTTTTCTGATGCAGGCAAATAGACATGTATGTTAAACAGGCAGGTTAATATAAGGAACTTGGGCTGAAATGCAAAAAATTCCTTACTCTCATCTCCACTGAGAGATAGGTCCTCGCCTTCTTTATTCTCATACTTCAGCAACATTGATTTATATTCTGCATTGTAAAGGAATATGTATAAATGTGTATATACACTAGTAATATATATTTTATATATCTATCTATATCTGTATGCACAAATGTATAAAAGATCATCCATTGTCTCAATTTTCACTTCCATAGCTTGACTTTGACTTTGCTTTTATCAAAGACCCTCTTCCCCATATGCCTTTCCCTATGGTCTCAGTTTCTGTCCTGGAAGTCTTTCCCTTTTCCTTCCCCTCCATGTCTGCGAGGAGTAATCACTAATTATTTTACTTTGAAGGAAATTTCTGCTTAGCTGGTTTTCATAGTACCGTGATTCAAATAAGTATAAAATTCCTACTATAAGGACTGGGATAAATTCCAGATGCCACATGCCTAAGCTTGGATGTCTGTTTGGAAGATGAAGGAAATGTCAATGAAGACAAGTCAAATACTCTGTTTGCTAACTGAGCTTCAATTTCGAATTTAGAAAGACTGCATTAGGCCTAACTTGGTAGTTTAGTCAGTATTTATCTTCTAGTATGACTCACAAAACAGATGAATATTAATAATGAATTTGGGATGATAACAGAAAATACGTTATTTTGTCAAAACTCCACAGCAAGGTACTGTTTCATTAGGCTGCAAGACTGAAGGCAGTACCTGGCCAGGAAGTACCTGGCCAGTTACCTGTTTTCCTGAGGGTAAAATATTGTGTACAGCTTGTAGCTGTCTTTCTCACTCTTCACCCATGCCCCAAGTACTTTGGGAGCACTAGAGGGACAATCACTCTCTTTGCAGGCTGGTGGCAAAAGAAAGTCTCCATGTCTTAATGAAATTCCTACTACTTAATGAATACTTGAAATGAAAGGAAGTTTCTAATGGTGAGGCATTCTTTCCAGCTGTTCTGGAGTCAAAACTTTACAGTTCTCCTGGTGATAGGCATAAGACCTTTGTACTATGATTCCCTTGAGAGAAACTGAGGCAGGATTTATGCCAGTAAATCGGGCTTGGCAGTGCTAAGGGTAACACAGAAAAAGAAACCTCTGATGAATATTTTTCTAAAATCTCTGTTTCTATGAGTTGTGCTGGTCTTTTGAGTAATGGCAATGTCTTGTGGTAGAGCTGGAGTCAGGGAGAAGTGTGTGTTTTTTCTTTTTCCACAGAAAAAAAAGATCATTAGCATCCCTTGTTTATTTTAAGTAGGTATAATGAGGAGATTAGAAATGGTTTTGAAACTTGCATATCTCTAAGTGACTTTTTAGTGTCAGTGCAATGTTATAACTAACCTACAAATGATAAAGACAGTAAATTTTTTGGTTTTTTCTTGCCTAATGACTGTTGATAAGCATCTGTGATAAGACTTTAAATATGAATGTCAAGGACTGAGACATTTCTTTGGCTGGGCAAAAAGATCTTAAGAAATCTTGAAGAAAATGTTGCTATTCTTCACCATCTATCTTCACCTCTCACCAAGCACAGAATTGTTTCTTGCAAAAAGAAATCTACGTTTAAAGCAAAAACTGAGATTGTGTAGTTACTAATCACATAAAATGCACAAACATGGACAAAATATTGTATAAAAACAGTAGAGGAGTGTGCTGGTTTTGGCTGGGGTAGAGTTAATTTTCTTACACTGGCTGGTGTGGGGCTGTGTTTCGGGTTTGTGCTGAACACAGGGTCGATAATACAGAGATGTTTTTGTTATTGCTGAGCAGGGCTCACACAGAGCCAAGGCCTCTTCTGCTTCTCGTACTGCCACACTGGGGAGGGGATTGGGGGTGCCTGGGAGGGGACACAGCCAGGACAGGTGACCCCAGCTGACCAAAGGGATATTCCAGACCCTGTGACATCATGCTCACTACACAAAGTGGGGGAAGAAGGAACGGGGGGACATTTGGAGTGATGCCATTTGCCTTCCCAAGTCACCGTTAGATGGGATGGGGCCCTGCTCTCCTGGAGATGCTGAGCACCTGCCTGCCCATGGGAAGCACTGAATTCTTTCCTTGCTTGCTTTGCCTGTGTGCAGGGCTTTTTCTTTCCCTAATGAGCTGTCTGTATCTCAGCACATGATTTTTCTGCCTTATACCCTTCTGATTCTCTCCCCAGTCCCGTGAGAGTGAGTGAGCGGCTGTGTGGGCTTTGGTAATTAGCTGGGGTTAAACCATAACGAGTAGAACCATATTTATAATCACAGGAGGTAAAATCAAATGGTGAGTGACAAATACAACATATTTTCCTTTTTTTACACACATACACACAAAAACAATACCATTACTGTCTATTACCTTTCCTTATCACTTTGGATGGCTGAATTTGGTGTGTGACTGACAATTAGTGTAAGGTCAAATCAAAACAGACATAGCTAAGATTCCCTCTCTGTTTCTTCAGCTTTCTTGTCTTATTTTGTGAGAAGAACATTCATCTTCTAGGTTATTTGGGATACCCCAAATTGTAATTGAGATAAATGATGACTATACAACAAATTAAAACATATCAGCTGGACCTGTCTGCTTTGTTGACTTCTGTTCATAAGTGTGTGTATACAGGAGAAAATTCTGGCTTGTCAAGGCTTGGTGTTACTAAGTTAAAATCAAGTGTGTTTTCAGTTGGCTTGAGGGGAAACATTCTAGTTCTCAGCAGAGCATAACCTGTGTAAATAGGAATTATTTGACATTTTCAAGTTTTTTAAGTGTGGATTCCTTTCAGCTATAGTTGTTTTCTGCCTCTAGCAGGTTTGTTTGTAAGGTCTATGTGCAAACACGTGCTCTCTGAATTTTAAAATATTTGTATCTGTTCATATAAAGGCATAGAAAATTTTCTGAAAACATATTTTAAAAAGTTAATCCTAACAATTTGTTTTGTAGAAATTAAAAAAAAAAAGAAGAGATGTTAAAGAAGTTGGCAATTCTGTAAGAAAAATAAATTGCCACTTCTAGCAAAATCTATACCTAACTGAGTCATGTGTTTAAGAATGGAAAGTTTCTTTTCATAGGATTTTCCAATAAAACCAGGATAGTTAGTAGCATATTACAAGAATAAATTTCTAGCAGCAAATTTTGTAGAACTGGTGACATTTTCTAAATTAGACCTTAAGACCACATCTTTACGGGTAAAATAGAGTGTCTGAGGGCATCCCAAGACCTGTAATATAAACATCTGTTTTCAAACTCCTAAAGAGGTTCCCAGTTCCCAGTTGACAAGGTTGGCCTTGTGCAGCTGACACTCTCCCAAACAAGATAATGGTCAGACCGCAACAGGGACAACCCTAAATATCTAAATATTGCCTTGTTTGTGCCTTTCTTATTTTAATAAGAGCTAGCTAACACGGATATGGGTGCTTCTGTGCCTACACTGTTACTGTATAAATGCATAAATGCAGCCCATGTTCTGCTACAATTTACAAATGAACTGCCTCTAGGACAGTAAAAAATGAAAATACTCTGAACAAAACGCCCGTATCAAACATTGCCAGTCTTCTCCCTACTCTCTGTGGCTACTGACTGCATTGGCATCATGTGCTACTGACCAGTCACACTCATGGTGTGGTACTCCAGCAGAGAGAGCCATGTGCTGATGGCATGGTGTCACCAAAGGATGAATTTCAAGCAAGCAAATTTTCAGATTAAAAATACGTTGCATGAAAGATGGTATAGGAAAAGACAGACACATTAAATTGTTGCCTCTACATATAAATATGTGTAAAGCATCCAAGGTAGTAAATTTTTGGCCATACTGTGGGTGGGTTACTTTCGCCCCTTTTCAAATTATGGAGTCTGTGACAAAAAAAACCCAAAAAAACAAAAAAGAAAAACAAACACAAGCCCACAAACCTAAAAAAAAAAAAACAAAACCAGAACAAAAACCAATCAAACAAACAAACAAAAAACAAAACACACAAAAAAACCACCCTAAACTGAGATCCAGCTTACAAAGTCTAATAGTTTATGCATTTCAGAGTGAAGAGAAACTTGGTTCCAGACAGGTTCCCAGATTCGTTTATCATTTTAAATGAGACAGCTCAAAAGACATAAACAATATAGAAGTGCAATGGCATTAGTGTTACGAGATACTTGCAGTGATTATGAGGTTAATCTACCTCCGTATCTCAGTGCTGTTCAAGAGCCATGTACCTTTTCCAGTAAGAAAATTCTTGTACTGCTGACTTCCAGCCTGCCTTGCTCTCATCTCCTGAGTTACGGCTTGCTACTACCAGAATTAATGTGTAAATACATAGTATAAATTTGAAAGCATGAACATGTACATATATCTAAATATTTTCTATTTACTCTGACTTCACACTTTGACTCTTCTCACTAACAAAAATTCTGGTTTCTGTGATTTTTTCCCATTAGGATATAAAATTGCAGTAACTGGGCTTCCCTTTGGTGAGATGATTTTGTAGTCTCTCACTACATACTGATGAAACAAAATACAAAATTGATCAGTAACACCTTTTGATCAGTACTCTGCCCAAAAAACTCTTTTAATAAGCCTTCTTTAAAGGCATATCCTACCTAGGGATGTGTGTAATGTTTTTCGTTGCCTTCATTATTTTCTCTACTTATGAGAGAGACAGACAAGCCTTCACTGAGCCATAGCCAGTGCAATTGGTGAACTTCCATGAACTTTCATTTTGAACAACAGCACGTATCTTTGTTTCCTAAGAGGGTCTAATTCATTAACTGACCAGATGAAAAGGTGTGCTGCTGGACCCCTTTCCTTCCAGAGATGCTTTGTGTAATCTGCAGCAACATCATCTCCATAGGGGGGAAAAAAGTAAGCAGGAAACAAAGGAAACTTGATGTTTCTGTGGCTTTAGGTTAAACTCATGTGTAGGTTTTCTGCTCTCTGTTAAGTGCATCATTTCTGCAATGGGAGTGTGCCTGTGTGCCTGATAGGCATTGTAAAACTCTAATACCTTGATCTATCTGTATCTAATATCATTTTAGGCAGTCATCCAACATCCCAAATAAACACATCTTGATTGGTAAGGAAACTACTTGAAGGAATCAGATTAAAAATGCATTGCCAAGTGGCAAATATTCAAATATTCTCCTTCAAGCATTGTCTTTAAAAATGTTTTTACATGTTATCTGCCAGCATATCTGATACTGATAAGAATTCACCAGTGTTTAAAGAATATATAATCTTCCAGAAACTGCAAATACCTACAAGAAGAATCAGATTTGCCTTAGTTCACTAAAGGGGGAAAAAAGATAGAGAAACATGGAGCTTGTTAAGGTTTTTCTGAAAGAAATACTAAAAATCCTTCTGCTTTTGTCCTTGTCCCCTCTGTAGAATTGTGCACTGTTCATGTACACCACTGAGGAAAAATATGTTAACATAAAGAGGACTGGTGAATCACAAAGGGGAATTCTTTATGTAGCTTGTTTCCATATGAAAGTAGCAACATTTGTGCATAAATGGCTTGCAGCATTTTTTTTATGAATTGGGCCCTAAGAGCTCATGATTGTCCTTGCTATTCAGTTTTCAGTCATTGGGTAGCGTTGAAACAACAGGAGGAAAAAAAGGAAACATTTTGTACCTGTGGTACTCACTTGGACAACAGAATCTTAGCAAAATAGCTAGAGTCTTTTTCCTTTTTGTTACAAATTATACAGGGAGAAAATGATGTGTGAATCAATGAAAAGGAAAATAATATATTTCTGAAACATTAATAGTCAGTGCCATACTCCAGATAAGGGGGGGGAAATTGTTACACTGATTTTTCTATCTCATTTAAATTCACTTTCCAATCTTCACTAACCTAGCTGCTGCCTTGACAGAATCAAATTTTGTATGGAAAGCGAGATGATGATTCTCTCATCTCTAGGTTAGTAGTGCTTTTCTTTCTTTCTTTCTTTCTTTCTTTCTTTCTTTCTTTCTTTCTTTCTTTCTTTCTTTCTTTCTTTTTCTTTCTTTCTTTCTTTCTTTCCTTCTTTCTTTCTTTCTTTTTCTTTCTTTCTTTCTTTCCTTCTTTCTTTATCTTTCTTTTCTTTCTTTCCTTCTTTCTCTCTTTCTTTCTTTCTCTCTTTCTTTTTCTCTTTTTCTCTTTCTTTCTCTCTTTCTCTCTTTCCTTCTCTTTTTCTTTCCTTTTTTACTTTCTTTTCTTTCTTTCTCCTCTTTCTTTCTTTTTCCTTCTTTCTTTTTCTTTCTTTCTTTCTTTCTTCTCCTTTTCCTTCTTTCCCTCCTTTTTCATTGATTTATAGAATATCCTGAGCCGTAAGATACCCACAAGGATCCTCTAAGTCCAACTCCTGGCCCAGGAGTTGCAACATGTACCTGGGAGTGTTGTGTCCAAATGCTTCTTGAACTCAGTCAGGCTTGGTGCTGTGACCACTGTCCCGGGGAGCTGTTCCAGTGCCCAAACATCTTCTGGACGAAGAACTTTTTTCTAATATTTAACCTATTTAAACCTAATAACCTTGCCATCAGGGAAGAAGTCTGGCCTGGCTGAAAAGGGAGTTTTCACACAGAATCAGAGAATAAAAAAGGGTTTATTTATGCCCTTTGGAAGAAAGGGCAGGCAACTCAGGAAGAGTACAAGGATGTCATTAAATGGTCATGTAGGGAGAGCATTAGACAGGCTAAAGCTCAACTAGAACTCCATCTGGCCACTTCTGTGAATGATAATAAAAATTGGTTTTGTAAATCCATCAACAGCAAAAGGAAGGCCAAAGAAAAATCTCCATCCTTTATTGGATGTGGGGAGAACATTGTCACCAAGGATGAGGAAAAGGCTGAGGTTCTTGATGCCTTCTTTGCCTCAGTCTTCAACTGTAAGGCCAGTGATCATCAGGGCAACCGGCCCCTGAGCTGTCTGACAGGGATGGGAGCAGAATAGAGCCCCTGCAATCCAGGAGGAGCAGTCAGTGCCCTGCTGTGGCACCCAGACACCCACAGGTCTGTGGGACCAGAGGGGATTCAGCAAGGGAACTGAGGGAACTGGCAGCAGAGAGATCAGTGCTTGTCCCTCTGCTTCTCCCAGGGAGAAAGCTTTAGACTGCAGTGAGGTCTCCTCCAGCCACCTCTTCTCCAGGCTGAACAGACCAAGTTATCTCCACCACTCCTCAGCTGGCTTCCCTTTCATCATCTGCCCCATATTAAACATTAACATACTCGGGAAGAAACCGGTAGATTTATCTGGTTGTTGTACTAGAATTTGTTTCTAGTAGAGATGGTGGTTCCTATTGAATTCTTAATATTGCAATATGTGGAGTTCTGGGAAATGCATCCAAGTACTGATAATGCATTCAAGTACTGATAATGATGATCTGATCTTAACTCAGATCGTGTGACGAGACCAGAGATAGCATCACTGACCTATATGTTTGTGTAATAACCAACTCTATTTGAGATTTGTGCATTGAATAAATAAACTGAGAGTGTAGCCTCTCTCAAGAAGAGCTTTCATAAAACTACGCTTTAAAAAAAGCCTCTAGTTAATGTTTTTAAGTTGAAGGAGAAAAAAATTATGGTGGTAGCTATCACTAGCAGGTGTAAATTCTAAAATAATCTTAAAGTTTAAGCAGTTTTCTTCAGATTAACATTTTATTCTAGATTCAGAATAAAAGATTACCTATGTAACCATCTTTGCCAACAAAATCCTAAGTTAATATCATAAGGAATTAATTTATGAATTGTTTCTAGTGACAGAAGTTAGACATTGTCATATATGTCCCTCAGCCCACTGTCAGTCTGTCTAGTAGTGAGAAGAGTGAACCTGTCTCATAGGTAATGTATCCAGCTTTAAAATTGGAATGAACAAAAGAAATCCTGTTCCCTATCTCTATATCCCCATGAGTTCATAAGCACAAGAATATTTCGGGGCTTTCTTTTTTCTTATGCTTTCTTTTTCTCCCAGTCCAGACAACTTACTAGCAGTCCATCAGTAGGAGATTCTGAAGCAGGTTTGGGAGACAATTGCTCGTAAAATGAAACAATCAACCTGATCTCCTGTGCTTCCAGGCTGGGTGTGATAGCAGGGCTTAGAGTGGGCATGTGTTTCCTTGGTTGTCAGGGGCAGTTGTGCAGCACTGTACCCTCCACCCTTCCATGTGGCACTGCCAGTAGCCCCTCTTTGGAACTGGGCTGAGTAAACTAGCATTATTTAGCCCAATCTCACTAACAAATCTGATCATTAGTATGTTCTAAAACTCAGTGCAATGGGCTCCTGCTTGGAAATGGCTACATGGTAGAAGGGGAGGAGGACCTGGCAGCAAGCAAATGACAGACTCAATTGTAGATCAATGTGGTGATTGTATCAATTTCAGATTCTCTACTAACAATAGGTGTCTGATTGGACACCACTGACTTTATTGGGAAGTAGATGAGATATAATATACCTTCCAGTGCATTAGTTGTTTCTGCTGATTGGATGAAGGATAAATTTCACATAGAGGGCAGTTTGAGTCCCATCATTCTCACAATTACGTTGAACACCAGCTAAAAGTGTCCTGTTGCTGCTGCACTTTACAGCAGCAAATTAGAAGGATTTTCCTAATGCATTTCCTCACCATAGTCTGTGCAGCATCATTCTTCTGTAAACTGAGACCTGGGTCAAAATGTCTCACTGTTCTTAATTTCAATAATTCTATTTAAAGGGTAATCACTTTCTCTAGAAAGGAAAAGGACAATAGAAAGAATAAACAGAACAGTTGGGCTCATGGAAATAGCACAAATAAATTGAATGTTAAGAAGCTTTTATTACAGTAAATCTTGTTTTATTCCAGAAGACAGCAATGTAAACTATGCAGTGAAAATAGCCATTAAACAAATCAACACCCTCTTAATCTCATAACCCTACCTCACCCCCTCCCCCCCATGAATTTTAACAGTACTACATTATCTGGACCACCTCCCTTTGTTTGAACCACCAACTTAACTATGCAGAAATTAATGTGTGAGATTTTTCATTACTGATTTGAAGATACAGCTCTCTAATATGTTGAAGTCCCTTCTAATGATCTAGTAAAGGGAAGGAGGCAGGGGGAAGGAGGGGGGAAGTCCCAGAGTTTGCTGAAGAATATGTTATTTGTCTTCCTCAGACTTAAAGCTTTGCACGTTAGCTCTGCTGGCTCAAGGCCAGACTGCATAGTACCTTTTAGAGTCACACCCTAAGACCCCAGTTCATCAAGATACTTAAGCATTTGTCTGATGTTTAGTATATGAAGGAATATAAGTTAAATTGGAGTTTAATTATGTGATTAACTCCATTTATTTAACATTTTAAGCAGAGCATATAAACAGACCATGTAAATAAAGGGTGGAAGAGTTTCTTTCAAGAGTAATTCAATAGCTGTTAAATATTTTCTATATGGTTCATGAATTGTGTGGCCTCATGTATTTACCTTTTAATTGTTCAAGACTATTGGGATTCTAAAAACAAACAACTGAGAACTAATCTGATCTAAGGAGCTTTCCAAGGAACTTTTTTATCATTTATCAAGCCCCCTTTGCTCTGTTAGACTTCACAGAATGACAAGGCTATTTTCAAGCCGTAAACCCCCATGCCCCATGCAGTTATGGCATGCAACCAAAGAAGTCTGGAGGAGAAAATGAAGTCATAATTAACAACAGCTGCTCACGCCTAGCATTTTCTAAATAACATCCAAAGATTTTTCTTTTATTTTCTTTACTTTTTTTTTTTTTCCCTGAAATCCAGAATCAACCCAGACCCTATTGATTTATCTTCAGGTTAAAAAGAGGAAGCCTCACACCAGTCTCTGGGGGTCTCTTTGTTGTCCAAGCAGTGCAGGAAACTCTCATCACAGGTCATTTGAGAGAGGTTTCACTGTTGTTTGCTTGTTACATTCAGTGAACAAAATCAAAGCAAAATGACAGTAATTTCCTTTACTCATGTATTGTTATTAGTGTGGTGCAAGGCTTTGTCATCAAAGCACATGGGAGTGTTCTGTCCTTTAGAGGCTAATATTAAAATATAGAATGGAATGGTCATGTTTTATTGGCTTAGCCTTTCCCTGCACTGCTTATAAAAACAGACAGTGCTTTAAAATGTCTCACTAATGCTCATTTTCCTGAGGGTAGAGTTGACCTCAAGTAGTTTACAACTTGGCTGTTAGTTAAGACTAATTAACTTTGACTTTGTTGTTAGAATAGACTAATCTGCAGTTTCATCTTAAAGAAGTCAAAAAATAGTATATTCAAGTGAAACAATGGAAATAGTGAGTGTTTATATGTTGGCTATATAAGGAGGTCTTTTCCTCCACAGTTTTCATCTTTATCTTCCTAAAATGTCTGTGGTTTCACACACTTTTACAATTCTTTTTAACCTGGACCAGAGCTCTTTAAAAGCGAAAAACATCCTTTGTAGCTTGCATGCCTTTTCTGCTTGTTTCCTGGTCCTGTGAGTAAGCAATACAATTAGGTTTTCAAGCAGCCTCTCTCATATGAAATAGCAATTTTTCTTGAAATGGTACAACTTAATGCTTCTAAACAAAGAGCATTGTGCTAATGACTAAATTTGCAATGCTTAATTGTGTCATTAATCCGTGACATACTCTCTTTGTGGGGCCTTCCTTATAGCATTATCACTTCATAAGAGTAAGCCATACTTTACTTGTTGGAAACATTATTTTATTCAAGCAAGAGGAATGGAGAGGCTTGTGGTTTACTTATGTTAAAATTACTGAAATGACCTTATCATACCACTTTTACAAAAGAACTAATTTGCATTAGACAATACCTTTCAGTAAATAATTTTCTTTAGTAACAGAAGTAACATAAGCTTAGTTTATATAATAGCCATGAAAGTGGCCTTAATGCAATGTTTGCCTTTAATATATCAATTTTATCAATACATTCAACATTTCTTTAGCTTAAGTAAAAACTAAACAATTCAGGTTTAGAGAAATGATGGCAAAAAATATCTAAACCACTCTCTTTAAAAGTTTGTTTTATTTGAATCTTCATCCTCACAATTAACATAAAATTGAAAACTATTTAGGAAATTATTGCTATGACATTAGTATTTCAATTTTTTTTTTTCTTTTGTTGAAGTGAAAGCCCCAAAAAAGAAGCTTCTGAAGTTTGCATCCAGGTCCCACAAAGTATTTTGGACAAACTGACTACCATTACAATGTACAAACACTACATTCATAGATCTGAAGACTGACATTCATAATATCCTATTTTATTAAGAAAGCATTAAACAGTACAAAAATACCATGAAACTAATTTTGTTAAAGATATTTTATGATATCTTGAGCTGGACTAAAATATCAAACTGGATAGACTGTGAATGAAGCTGTACAAATGAGGTCTAGGAAACCTCCCTCCCTGCATTAATCACATTAGTAAGCTTTACTGCCTAATGCACACCACCACAGCACTACCAAAAACCACAGGCTAAGTCAGCTGTAATTTCAGCCTTACAGTAGCCTGACCACTGTCTCAAGTATGTTGATTTGTGCATAAGCCTTACATTAGGTGTTTTCCACTTGAGGATTCTGGAGGAAAGGAGACAGTATCCTTCCATTGCAATCAGGAATTTTGGTAATTAATTCAAGCAGTTCAAAGAGTTAGGAGTTGTATGTTGATTAGAACTTCAGCACTTTGTTGCACAAGTGAAGACCCAAAAGCTAGAACTCCTGCAAAATGTGGCATTTTGATCCAACAAACTTTCGTTTGCAGAAGCAGTGATGCCCATAAAATCTTCCCCTTTTCTGCCCAGCTCCTGCAGCTGGCCTCTCTGGTATCTCTATCTCTGCTTGGCTGAGGTTAAGTGCATACTTTAGTGTCTTTGTGCATGTTTGTGAAGTAGGAACAATACATCCTGACTCTAAAGAAAGGGGAGCAAAGGTAATATAAGCAGTGGGGATGAGAGGTATGTATAATCAGGCAAATACAATCAAGTCACACTGGCTGCTTCTCTGCTGGTATCAAGGGGCCAGAGGAGGAGGTTTGGGAAGGAGGGGCTCACCAGATGGCCCCTCTTTCCTCACAGCTGGCTGTGGGGCTGCAGGGATGCATTCACAGGGCACTGGCCCTCCGTGCTGCCCTGAGCTGCCATGGCTCAGCCTGGCGGTACGTGGTGGTCTCCCTCAGCCAGGCAGAGCTAAGTGAGCTTCTGTTTGTCGAGGAGACTGAGAGGAGAAAATGTTCTGGTTTAGCCTCTCCTGTCAGGAAAGCTGTCAGTCTGATTCACTCTGATTCATGATGAATAACTAGCAAATACTAAAAGTTTGAGCTATGGCTTAAATGGGATTCCAGTGTACAGGACAAGGTGCTTGATAGTGTTTTTGCATAGATCTGCATCGAACTTTTTGCAGTATGACATTCCATGCAAAGTCTTTGGTTAATGCTTCTTATTCCTTAATATCTACTTGAAGTGTGACATGTAGGTGTGCTTATGCTTATCTAATTCAACACTCTTGTGATTTAATTTTTCACCTTGTATTTTTGCCGGCCTTCATTTGCTCTTCACAGTGGGCCTTCAGGAAATGTTTTCATGTTGTATGATTTTTGACATCCCGAGCAATCTGTTATACTAGCTGTCAGCAGCTACAGTACCTGGAACTACTCACAATTTTTTTGCCCTCATCCTTGTTCTTCAGGTAGTCTTTTCTGCTTGTTGCACTCTTCTTAGCAAGCATGATCAGGCAAAGAAAGTAAAAGAATGTGTGATACTTGCTCTCTAAAATAATTTTTTTCCTAGTTTTAAAACTATATGTAGTTTGTTAAATACTATGGAGTTGGGGTTTTGGGGGTTTTGTTTTAGTTTGGGTTTTTTTGAGTGGAGTGAAGCAGACCTTGCACTGTAGTAAATGCAATAGGAAAATGTATTGCATGCAAAGATCTCTTTAACTGTGCTCTTTGAGCCTCCTTTTGAAGCACTTGTAACTGAGTTATACAGAAAGACACTAAGATTCTGAGTGAAGACATGCAGACCTAACAAAGGGTAGATATTGTGGTTGTTCCAGTTGCCCAAGAAACTTTAGTGACACCATATTTCTCATCCAAATGGACAGAGAGGGAGACTGAATGCCATCGAGGGTATCTCCAATTTAGGTATTGTGAGGTTTAAAAAAAACATATGCGGACATGATTCAAGGGAAAAAATTCGGGGAATGTGCCTTTGAGAGCTAAATGTCACTTATTGCATTTGATATTCCCTTATTTCTTTTAAATAAGTACTATTGTTAAGTAATGGATGTATGTTCCAACTGGATTTTTGGTTGCTTTGATCTAGATTCCCACTTGAGAATGTTCTAGATTTTCATTGAAAAATGAGGCAAGTTATTTTCTTTTATATGGGCGTTTCAGTCTGCCTAGACAACAAAGCAGTCCGTTGATAATCCCAGTTTCAGTTATTGAAACTGCTTCCCCTATATGATATTGTATTTCAGAAAAAAAAGGGGGGGATTGATTTTCTGAAGTAGTCTTTAGGCTGGAGCAGCTTTGCAGAGAAGAAACTAGAACATTTTGCATTAGGTTAATGTGCAGGCAGTACAGAGAAAAAATACAGAATCCTATTTGCTAAATAGGCCTTCAAGTTTGCTGAATATACTAAAGCTGTTTCTGCAAACATGCTAACTTTCTGCTGAATATGTGAAAAGGATACCTGCTCCTCAGGCCTGAATCAAAGTCAGAGAATGGGTCTTACTGTCTGCCAACAGCATAGAATAAAGCTTTTCAGATTACTATTTTAATGTGGCCAACTGTCAGTCAGCCACCAAATTTTACTGGCTATTTTAACATTAACACTGTTTTAACAAAGCACTCAGAAATAATTGTGACTCTTGAAAGTGAAGAAATCTTTTTGTGACCATTTTCCAAAATAGTCTTCTATAATAGCAGATAAATCTATTTCAAAATTTCTGTATTTACTGAGCTTTTAATGCTTCACAGTGAAACTCATAGAGTTTTACCCAGCTAGCCTCAAAGAATAGTGTGACTAGGAAAAAAACTTAATTATGATGAATCATCTGCAACACTTATGGGGAAAAAATTATTTCGAAGTCTTGATAGTTTTTGTTGTTTTGAAAAGCAGTTTGCTGACTGTGAAGTAAGCATTCACTTTCATTCCTTTCTCATATGAATTCTAAAAGAGTATTATAAACTGAAGTTGCAAATTTTATTTTCTCTTAACCCATTTAAACATAAAAGGCAGTTCCCACCTTGTACTTTTTAAACTAACATTTACCCCTGTACTAGTAAGAAAAACTAGACTGCAAGGCCACAATGAACTTGCATGTAAAGTTACCCTTAACTTAAACTAAACTTAGATACCCCTCAAATTGCACAGCACATGGACACTATGGACTATTGTTATTAGAATAAAAATGAAATAATACCATGTGTTTTTAATTAGAAATGTACCTTGATAACATATTTGCAGAAAGCTTCATGTACTCATCTTTTTATACCTCAAAATGGTCTCATAAATTTTTATTTTATAAATTTTTATTTTATTAGTTAATAATCTAACTGTTCTCTGCTTGCCTTTTACCTTTTTTTCATTCAGGTGTATGAATTACACTTACTGTGGTGCAGGAGCTGCACAGAAAGCAACCATTGCTGTGGGACAGTGTTTTTCTTTAGCTATGAAAGAGAATCACAGCTCACAACTGTACATGAAGGTTATGACATTGCCTATGGTAGAGGCAGAAACGTCAGTATGCTCCTGAACATCACCTATTTAAAGTGTTTACTTCCTTTCTGGTGCCAATTTAACTGAAAGTTGAAAATGGTCCTCAGTCACAGCATCAACATCCTGAACCATATTATTTGTGTTATAGTCAAGTGTGCTCGGTATAGCTGTGTGGGCTACTGTCCTCTGAGGCCTTTTTGGACACAAGATGTATCTTTTGAGTCTACCCTACTGAGAAAATTTTTAAAGAAATAAATATTTGGCTTGCCAAGAGTATTTTGTGTAGGTAAGTAACTTGATCCATTGGTTGGAGAAAGCCAGTCTGAGGGTGGATGAGAGGAATAGACGTGTAGCCAGGAATAGAAAACAATCCCAAGCCTGTATCTTACTTCATAAAGTATCTAGAGATCAGTTAAAATGCTCAGTGAGGGCAGAACTGGGCTCTAGCTAAGAAATATTTGTAAAGGAATGTAGTTTGTCCCAAAGCTACATAGTTGTCTCTGTGGCACTTTTACAGAAAACCTCTCTCTTCTCTTGTGGAAAATGGTAAAATTAAGCAGGTAGAAAGATGATATCACTAATCTTATAAAGGAGAAAATCTGATTTATTGAATCCTAATCCTACTTGATTTAGAAAGGTTTTTAAACCAATCTCAGTAGAACGCTGTTCCTTGGCCTGAAAGTACACACTATTTTCATGGTTTATAACACCTTCAGTATGATTAGGAAAATGCAGATTTTACTCAGCATGCACGTGAAGGATAAACAACTAGACCTTTTAAAAGACAAACAAGCAAAAAACCCTGTATTCATGACACTGCCAGAGATTCTCTCATCACAACCATAACTGGTAGAGATTAAATCATGTGGATTTTTATATATACTTCTTTCTTATGTCATATCATTTTTCTAGAAGGAAAATAACACTGGCTAGTTTTTAATGCAAGTTTCTTCTTTCTTTGTGGGAAAGAAGAGCTAGGGTTTGAAACTTTCATTGAAACAGTGCAATGCTACCTCCCTAGTACCTCTTACTTCATAAATTGTGTAATTTTCCTCAAATGCATATGGAGTTGAAATACCTTCAGGGAGTGGTCTAATCCAGATTAGATGTTCACCTAGTTCAAAAAAAAAAAAAAGCCAGCAGGTACTACTAGATGCCAGATATATGCTCAGAGTCCAGAACAAGAAGCTTTCTTCTCTGGGTGCAAATAACATGTCTGAGTTCACAGCAGGAAAGTCTGGAGGTCAGCATGAGTGGTATTGTCTTGTTTACAGATTTGACACTGTAACTTCTTAAAACTGAAGAAATTGAGACCCTGAAAAATATTGGTATTCTTATGTTTAAAGTAGTAATATTATTGCTCGTATGGAAACACCTTATAGTGGTAAACCAAGTCTTATACTTTTGCATTCACGTTTCCAATGGGTTTGTCTCAGAATGCTAAATTTAAATGATTAACCAGAAAAGAATAGTACTGTTGCTTTAAGAATAAACACCATATATCTATATATATATATATAGATATATATCCTTCATTACACTATTTCTGAAGAAAAGGGAGCCTCAACTGTAGCCTGATACATCTAATATATCTCAGAGAAAAGACGTGAGAGTTGCACACTCTTCAAGACCAGCTTCGTGTCCCCATCTCCCAGAAACTTCAGTCTCCTCACACCTTGCTTGTGCAAACTGTTGTGAAGCTGTCTAATTTTTGAGCAGGTTTGTCCTCCTGGCCAGCCCCAGGGCTTTTTGTAGTCCTGCAAAACACTGGACCATCCTCCTGCACCTGATCTCTAGCAGGAAGACATTGCCTCCATTGTCATTTCTCTGGTTAATCCTTTCTTCATGTAAAATGTTTCAACAGAAAGAATTCTGTGTATTCTGCATCTGGATATGCAGAGAAAGAATTCTGTGTTTTCTGTGTCTGGATATCTCTGGATACAAATGAAAGAAACAGTAGAAACTAATGATGTTCTTGGATTAGACCAAATACATGGCACAGTTTTAAATATACTTTACCCCAAAGAATTCCACCTTTGTGACACAACTTTCTACAGATGTTTCTGTATGCTAATTCTAATAGTAGAGTTTTATCAAAGTTTCTAACAGCCAGTACAATTGCAATTCATTTTAATTAAGTTTTTGAAGTACACATCAAAACTGACAAGTGGAAAAACATGAGCTCTTCTTCAAACGTATCAGTCAGTACATAAACCAATACTCTATAAGAAACCCTTTCCCTGCCCATTTCTAGATTGCATCACAAGTCATGCACTGTCTTCCAGTGTCTGATGTAGAAGATGGTGTGCCTGCCATGATTTTAAGAGAGATTTTTCTTGAGTAATCTCACCATTAGTTGATTACCGTGTTCAGGGGCTCTTCACTTTTCATTTCTGAGACTGGAATAGTCTTTTTTTCTTTGAAGACTGACTTTAGAGGTCCCTTCCACACTTCTACGTGTATGAAGTTGTCATCTGTCCATTCAGCTGATCTTTCCCTAGCTACAAGGCATTGGCCCCCAAATTATTCAAGGATATTTTTGTCATGATGACATCTGACAAGAGATGAAAATAGAAAGTTAGTGAAGTGCTCAAGAAATCAGAGGTCTTCACAGCTTGCAGGACAACAGTTTGCTAAAGGGATGTCTGGTGTTTGAATATTGAATCGGAGGCATCACAAACACATGTTTGAACAGCAGCAACTGTTTTACACTGTTGAAAGATCAAGCAGAGGCAAGAAAAGGCTGCTCTTCTACTGTAAAGAAGCATTCATCAAATTAACTGGCCACCCTAAAGAACTTTGTTACTCTGACGGGCTTAACATAAGCTTTTTGCAAGATGTAAACATAATGGCATCTTCCATGAGGACTGGAAGATTTGGTCTCCTGTATTATTTGTTTCTGCTAGTCTGTTTCCACATTCTGAGTTGTAGAAGCAGAAAAACTGCTCTGAGGCAATGGGACGCCAACATATTAGTACCTTTCTTGTTCATTTTAGTATGTCTTCCTGATAGCTCTTTTTGTTATTTCTCAGAAGAGGTTACTCTTGTTCTTGTCTCCTTTATATTCTTTAAAAAGCACCTCACCCAAATTTCAGGTCTTTTCTCAAGATAGGTCTTTCATTTGCTGTTTGTAATTATGTTTGTGAATTTTCCTTGTTTGGTTAAACAGCACCATAGATCTCTGCAGGAATGTCATGAGAGTGTCCCTAAATTCCGGCACAGATCTCTATTGTGAACAAAAAAAAACCCCAAAAATTAACTATGAGGAAGGGGAGTCACAGAGAATTTAAAGTAGTAATAGTCTTCACTATGGCTGCCAATAGAAAAATATTGGTTGGTAGATTAATATAAATATTATAAGAGAACTAAACCACTTTACACAGAAAATACATTAGAGCACGTATATGTTTTAGTACAGTATAAGAAATTTTTACTTATTTATTCATACTTAGATAGCTTATATGTGCTGCAGTAGGTAGTATCATAATATATTTCAATTCAATTTCCAGAGTTGTGAGCCTTAAAAAACCATTTTGGAAGGGGCACCTTTCCAAAAGGCTTTTTTTAGTTCTTCAACAGTAAAGAAAAAACAGTTAATTGAGAGCACTTTTTTAGAAATAGGAATGATGAGACAGATGGGACAGAAGGCTCCACAACTGTTTATGGAAGTCATATGATTTAATTTGTTCTCATAAGAATGTGTGGATTCATTATTTTGGAGCTTTTGCCTGAGATGTGTTGGGAGTACATAAGTATCTTGCATGTAAAATAGTGAAGTATTATCAGTATTAACGTGACAATTGTTCTGCTTCTAAAATGTTTCTACTTTCTGCAGTATACCTCTTCCGGTAGAGTTTTTGAGTTTGATTTCTCATTTAGGAGGGTGGGAGGTTTTTCACTGTGATTAAATTTTATTATTTTTTTCCAGAATAAATCAGAGGGTAGTGGTCCCTACCGAGTCATACTTTATGTGGAAATTGTTAGCAAGTGGAGAACCATGTGTCTTGTCCTGAGATCTATCTCACTTAATAACATTTTCTGCATCCAAAAGCAGGTAAAGGAACACTTGCTCCTTAGGCTGGCAGGTGGCACCAAACTCAGGGGACCAGCTGATGCTCTGGAGGGCAGGGCTGCCATCCAGCAGAACTGGGTCATGCTGGAGGAGTGGCCCTTGTGCAGTTCTTCATGAAGAGATGCCAAGCCCTGTCCCCGGGATGCCAAGGGGGCCAAGGCAACAGTGCAGGCCAGGCTGCCAGCAGCATCCAGCACTGCAGGAGCACAGCCAGGAGGTGGACGGATGTGAGGACCCACCTTGAATTGCCCATTTTTGATCACACCTAGATACTGCCTCCTCTGTTTTATGGTCCCCTGTTCGGGAGAGACATTACCAGACTGGTGTGAGACAGCAGAGGCCCACCAGGATGCTCAGGGACCTGACCACCTGCGCTGGGGGGTGACCCTGAGGGACAGGGCTGCCACAGTGTGGAGAAGGGAAGGCTTTGAGGGCACCTCAGAGTATCCTTCTGCCTATGACCTGCATGTTGAGTAGACAGGTGCAGGCTCTCGACAACCTGATGGTATCATGAGAAACGGTAGGCGTACATTAAAACATGACAAGTTCAGACTGGGGACGAAGGGAAACCCTTTTCTTCATGGAGACATCCCCAAGTGGAGAAGGTTTTCCAGAGAATCAGAGTGGTCTGTGTCCTCAGAAGTTTTGAACACCAGACTTGGGAAAGCCCTGAGACACGTGGTTCAATCTTCTTGGTGGTGGCTCTCAGGGAGAACAGCTGGTAGAAGCTTGGATAACAGACGTCCTAACATCTTTTCCGACTGGCATTTGTCCATGTTAGAAGGACAATAACAACAGTCCTTCCTCCTTCCCAAAGAGGCAGTGATGAAAGGGTTGAAGAAGGAACTGTTTCCAAAGGCAGCTTCCACATTTGGATAACAGCCAAGACAGAATTTTTACATCAGTGCTTTTCTGTGAATGCCCAGATGAGACAGAAGGCTCCACAACTGTACTTGCTGTATGTATATAGTTCCCTGAACAGTTTGAAAATTAAGTGCATTTTCAAAAGGAAAACTTTGCACATGAGGATGTACTTTGGTCTACACGGGCATTTCTAAGCATCCTCTTTGTGGAACAATATAGTTGGATAATGAACTGAGGGTTGTTGGATGATGGATGTTTGTATCGAGTGTATGCAAATAATGTTACTTAAAACCACTAAATAGTTAGTGTTAGCAGAATTTTCATGCTTAGCGAGACTAGTATGAAAGAAAAATACTTGGGGAAAAGCAAATATATAAAATAGGAAGTTGATATTCCTTTACTCTTAAAAGTTAATTGAACTACATGAAACAAACCACTTTTATTTTCAATGCAAAAATTATGATAGATATGAACTATGTATTTTTGTGTAGTAAACAATAGTATAGCTCCTAGTTAAGATATTCTTTAGTCTCCTATGAAGACAATTTGACAAGCATTGAAAAAGAGAATTACCTATTTTGCGATACTTCATCTCCTAGAAATTCACTGTGGATTATTTGCATAAAGGATGCTCTCCTGCATTTCATACAGTATCCTTAGTGGCCAAAAGGTGTGTACATACATATATATATATGTATGTATATATATACACATATATATGTATATTTATACAGTAAAAGCAATGAACAGTTCTCTACAGCTTCTGCTGTTTCTTCAGGGTTTTTTCTTCAGGTCATCCTGAGTGACACACATCTTTGAAACATTATTAAGTCTTAAACCTTAAACCTCATTTGTTGTGTTTTTTTGAGTGTTTGAATACAGTGTTATTTCTTGCAAAGGTGTAATTATTAAAAAAATAAGAAAAGAAAAAGAAAAGATAAAGCTGAAGGACTAGATTACTAGGAAAAAAACCCAAATATTTTTTTGTTTCTGTACTGCCACATCAGAGAATGACAGTATATTGCAAAGATATATTTGGTGTCTGAGGTAAGGACAGAAAATCTCACAGCACCTGATAAGGTATTTATCATCTTAACACTTTTCTAGTTGACATTAAAAAAAGGTTTTTTCTTCAAAAGACCAATATTTAAAGGGTGTTGATTTATGTAAATCAATAATTTATCAACTTGTTCTCTTTCTTTGCTGCCAACCAGATGCTTCTAGCTTTGCACTGCCAGACCATGTCAGCTGCAAAGCATAATGGCCTTGTGCTTCATGTAGAAATAAGAACATAAATATTTAAAAAATCTTGCTACAGGAAGTGAGGGGGAGTTAGGTTGGGGGTGAGAGATTTTGCTGGTTTTCCGTGAGAGTACTGCAGGTCTACATATTTTATGGGCTGGTTTTATCAGAAGTGGAGGCAGGGAGATTTCAGTCTGATTTTTATCGCCTAACAAGACTGACAGACCCAAGTCTTTTCATGGCAATTTGTTGAAGACATCTGGTGAAGCTTTCTAGGGGATGAACACACAGCAGAGTGTTTCTCTGGTGTCAGTTGGCATGGCAACTAGTAAAAGACTATTCAACATCCATAGGTTTCAAAAAGGTTGAAGCCTAGTTGAAAATCCATTTGGGCTCCTATCTGCAAAATTCTCCTTTTGAAAATGCACTAAACCTAATTTCAGGGAACCAGGCTGAACCAGTAAGTACAATTGTGGAGCCTTCTGCCTCAAATAATTTCCAAAGCACGGTATTAATGATTCCAGGAAGCAAGAGACCTGAGATGATAGACAGCATTACTGGCACTGTACAAAACAGAATATTACCAGAAGGCTGGTAAAGACTGCTGAAGCCCGGGGGTAGTGCAGGGAAAGATGAGATGAGACAGAGGGGAGGAAAAAATGCTGTTATCAAAGTTTAATACAGTAATTATCATGAGTCACCACAGGTAAATGACTGATTATGCTTCATCTTCATATATTAAGTAACATAAAGTTTATTCTATACAAGGCACTCCAGTCCCTACTTGGCAAGATCATATCACTCAAACACACCCAGCAGATACACAATATAGATTGCTTATTTAAAAAGACTGGCATAGGAAAACAATATCTTGAAAAGTAGCATTCACATATTCTGCACAAAAAACCCAAAAAAGACACCACCAAAAACCACCAACTACATTGTCTTTGATGGATAATTTTTTATTTGTGAATATTGAGAATTTGCCACCCTGGGTGTTGTTGTCCCATAGTTATTAGCTTAATCATTAATCTCTGCAATGGAAGTACAGGATATGCCTTTTGAGAAAAATACATTTGGAGTTTGCTTATTTTCTGGAACCTGTCCATTCACAAATACAGGTGTCTTGACAGCTGTTGTGACTCTGTAGAGTCACTTTCTAGATTTAAAATGGTTTTTATAATGCACCGCATGGGAGCACACTATAGCTGGAGCTGTAACTGGAGAACCATGTCGAAGACAAGCGTGGATCATCTCAAGGTGCAAGCTTGGTTATGGAAACATGATATTCCTTCATTTCTTTCATGGTGGTGTATACAAAATAGGAACAACAACCAGTTAAAAGAACCATCCTAGGATAGAAAACTTCTGTCTATCCTCTTTATAACTAGTACAGCAGGACTACAGGGAGACCTTTTCATGGGACAGAGGACTGTGGAATACATAGTGCCTGTAGATTCTTCCTTCTTTTCAGAAAAATTAAGTGTGGTGATACACCATAAAAATCCAGGATAAATGCACTGTTGGAAGCTGCTGGTTTCAGTGTGTTTGGGACCATACACTAAATCAGTAAAATAGGAATTGCTATAGGCAGAGTATCTGTGTGTATCTGTGCATATATTTCCCTTTAAGGAAGGGGTTTTTTTTGTCTGCTACTATACTAGATAAGCTATTTTGGAATTTACCAGTGTGATATACTTTCTCCTTAAATATTTTTTTTTTTTTTAAATGTGAAAGAAATTGGTTATTGAGTCTGTGTTCAAAATGCTAAGTTTCAGTTTTCCCTTTACCTGGACCTCCTTAGGAAACCAGATGTAAGCCTTAACAAGGGTTATCCAGGTTAAATACTACTGCAGTAAACTGTACAGCAGTGGGTAATCTGGCTCTAATTAAAGTTAAAACTTTTTCCTCTTCCCTGCCCCCAAAACTTTGCCTGTGATCTTTTCAAATTTATAGCAACAAATAAAAGAGAATTCCTGCCAAACCTATTACTCCTCACCCCAAATTACAATTATATATTCTTGACTGTGTTAAAGTGAAAAATATGCATACATTTATGTATGAATTTAAAACTTGAAGTAGAAGCACAAAGTTCATCTTTTTTTCACAAATGAAATTACATTTGATATCCTAATATTGTTCTGTGAGTTGATATGGATTGTTTCAGTGAGATCTTTCTTCAATCAGACATCCAGACCCCAGTATTTCACTTCAGTTTTGGATCTATGTAGATGCTTCAGATGAGATAGATTCAGTCTATAACTATGTGTTATTGAAGTACTCTAGCAGTGAGTTCTTGTATTAAATATTAAGTTGGTAGAAATTGTTATTTTGGTACTTTCTTACTTGGGACACAAATACAAGATCATGTGTGTTATGAGTGGAACAGTGAGACCTTGTGCCACCCTGGTATCCTATTGACATATTTTTAGAAGCAAAGGAACAATGGCTATGGGTACTGCTTACATGAGGCTCTAGGGCTCTTCATTTCAGGAGGAAGGTTGATACAGAATTCACAGAATCACAGAATTGTTGAGTTTGGAAGGCACTTCTCAAGACTATCTGATCCAACCTCCCCATGAGGGGTCCCCTAGAGCATGTTACTCAGGATTGTGTCCAGAGAGCTTTTGAAGACCTTCTTGGATGGAGATTTCACAACCTCTCTGGGTTTCACAACCTACTCCAGCACCTGGTCATGCCCATAGCAAAAATTGTTTTCTCATGTTCAGAGGAAACTTCCTGTGTCTGTGCTTGTTGCTTTTTGTCCTTACATTGAATAACACTGAAAAAAGCCTGGTCCATCTTCTCTGCACCCTTCTTTCAGGTTTTTGTAAACACTGATAAGATTTCTCCTTTCATATTCACTGCTCCCAGAGCCTGTGATCCAATTTGTTCCACTGAGGAGTGTGCATTTGCTTGCCTTTTAATTCAGTGAGAAGTCTGCTTGCATTTACATTATTTACTTCTTTTTAAGGCCACATACTTAGCAAGCACTCTGCATGCATACTGAAATCGGTATGGCTGAAGCCCTGTCCTAGATGTAGGAGAAAATAAAGGCAAGGACTTCAAAACGTTTAGTCTCTCTTACAGGAATGACTGCAGATGTTGGCTGGCTGGTTTTTTTGGGTTTTTTTTTTTTCCCTATTTCTATTTCTGTGGCAGTAAAATTTATTTTATTCATCAATAGTTTTAAGCCTTGAATAGCTCCTCATGTGCCCAAGCATTTCGAGTAAACAGATAGATGGTGACCTAAAGTGAATCCAATTAGAGGTAATTTTATCTTTTTTTTTTGTTTCTTGAGTATGTAGCAGCAAAAATTCAATCTCAAGGAAAAAACACTCTGATTTCCCACAACATACCTACATTCTTTGTAAGGTAAATCAATGCATTTATCTTTACTAGATGTTGTATTTTGAGGAAACAAGCACCTTGTTTCAAATTGAGTTATCCACACTAAAGGTAGCCCATGAGCTTCAGCCTCCACAGATAAGTGGACAACCCACCTGCAGTAACTACTTTGCAGTGCCTGTGGGTAGAGCATTTGTTCAGTTACAGTTCCTCTTTCGATCAGTTTTATCCTCTGTATGAAAACAGCAGCTTGCTGTTAGGAGCGCAGCTGTAAGGAGTGTGCTACACCAGTCTGAGTTCCTTGTTAGCTCCAAAAATACTAAAACTTTTGAGAGACACTAATTAAAGAGGGAGGGGTGTGGGGGGTTAGGGAGAAAGAAAGACATTAAATCATCTAGTTCCATGCTTAAAATGGTGATTAAACTTCATTTGCCCTTTTTGTTGTTCTTCAGTGTCAATACAATTGATTTACTACATTTCAGAATAGGGATCCTAGTTTTATTCCTTCTACCTTTTACTTTGTGTACATTGAAGTATTAGATTCAATTTTGAATAGAATTTGAATTGCAAGCTTTCTTTCAAGATATGCCTATTGCAATCCATGAACTGGATCGACTAAGTGAAAAATTAAACTAAATATATATATTATTTGAGTGATCTTCTATGGTACTATTGCAAAGCCTTAATAAATCACTTGTAGGAGATTGCCTATCTTTATCTTGGTTTCTGCAGTTGTAAGCAATGTTGCTTTATCACTAAGGAAATAGCAGAATGGTTATTATTTAATTATTTAAACATTTCTGACTTGATAAATATTTTACAGATACATTAAAATTATACATCATCTTTAGATAACCTAATTTTGATTGGCTACTGATTAATAACTGAATAAGTAACTGACCTTCAACATAAAATATACAGGTTACTTAAAATAAATTCTGTTTTCAGAATATCCATTATCTAATCATGTGTGATTTAACAAAATGATTTAGAAGACCAACCAGACTTAAACAAAATTGACCCTCCTAAAAATCCTTCAACTACAGATGGTGATTTCTAACCAATCATGGCAGAGAGAAGCTATTACTTTATTCTACAAATAAAGGCATACTTTAAAGGTTAAATAAAAGTGAATGGTATAACTCACTCCCGTGAATTCTTCCCAGCTTACTCCCCCAGATGCAACTGCTCTCCATTTTAAACCCAGACTTCATTTTTAATTAATACATATCAAGCTGTTCTTAACCTGTTTTCAACACAGTACTCCCAGTCACACTTTAAACTTCAGATATCCTTTAATAAAAATAAGCTGTGTTAAGATCTCAGACAGCTCAGGCAGTCATATACACTCATTGTTTTCTGTTCCAAATCAAAAAAGTGTGCTATATAGTAAATCTCTTTTCACTGTGACCCTTCATAAAATGTTAACTCAAAAGCTTAGGTCTGATGGACTCAAAGTGCTGTGTGATCACATAGGCTGTGCTGCAGCTCTGAGGCTTACAACCAGGCCCAGCATCAGAAACTGGATGAAATAAAATTTTGCCTTGGAGTCTGACAGCTTTTGGGTGACTAGATCATGCCAAAACCAGACAGAGCCAAAGCCCCCACTGCCTCTGTGGATTTGGCTTTAAAACTAAGTCGAGAGAAAGTTCCAAGCTCTAAAGCAGAACTGGAATATCCAAACCAAAAAACAAAAAAAAGAAAATTTATAAAACCCTTCAGTAATCATAGAAATGGCCAAATTAATCAGGTTTCTTTTTTATAATTTTAATTGGTGATCTATTCCTAACAACCAACAGGAACTTGATATTTGTGTCCTGACTGGGATCCAGCATCCAGGTCTTTAGAGTAATTTTATGTAAAAGGACACATCTACCCAATTGAAGCTCTCTGGAGAGAGAAGATAATCAGCTAAAGTAATACTAAACAGTTATTCAGATCTACCCTAAGAATACCCTTGGTAGATTGGCCTGTCTTTCAGGGAACAGGAATTCAAGCAAGTAGGCATCTGAAACACTTAAAAACCTGGAGCAGTGGAGGTGAAATTTTGCATCAATCTCAACTTTCTCACTAAAAGCCCACTCAGGCACAGAAGTCCTTCCCTGGATGTTTTAACAACTTCTTGACCTGGAAAAACAGCACATCAAATAAGGATGTTAGGAGGAAACCTTTGTTTCTGTCATTGAGGAAACATTTATTACTGTAATTGCTACTACTATGACTAATATATTTTGCTTAGTTATGCAAATATTCTATATTTTATACACAGTGCAACTTGATTTGAAGCAGCTGCTTTTGATTTTGATTGTTAAATGCATGAGATGCAATTCATCATCATAATATATTTTATTATAAAATTATATTGAAATTATGAATTTTCCCCACTTTTTATCAACAGTATAATTAAATTCATTTTAACATTCAATGTTTCCAGGTATCCCCAAAGTACTTGAGTGTTGCAAAGCAACAGAAAATGACAGATGAATACACACCAAGGATCTTTAGCTGTTGAAAGCTAAAACTATTACAATGCAAACTAAACATAAGATTTCTATTTTTGATACGTTTTGGCACTGTAACAGTCTACAGAGAATTGTGGCAAATTCGTAATCAACTGAAGCCAAGGTGAGGACATTGTTTTTATCTATTTTTCTTCCACTAGGCCCCATATGTGAGATAATGCTCATCAGATGGTGATTCCCTGTCTTCTACAAGGCATGAAGACAAATTAGTTATTACTACCAGTCATCATTAAAAAAATACAAGTTTATGACTAGAAAACATATTTTAGTTAATATAATGTCTAAATTTATGTGCCTGTGGTGTTATTTAAACCTTGTATTGTATTTTCTAATTTGAACTTGGATGCCTAGCTTGGCAATGAAATTCGGGAGTGATGTTTCTAATGCAGTTTCTAGGGCTTCCAGAGAGCAAGAGACATACATGAGATTGTGATTAAAGATGCTGTAGATTATTTCTTGGATTTAACAAATAGGTGAAATAAGTTTTCAGTGTAGATAATGATAAGATTAGGTCTGGGTAAAGAAATTGTTTTGTTCCAAACATCTTTGAATTTTACTTTACCTTCACCTTCATCAATCTTTGTATCAGAATCCTGAAAGATCTGACATTGCATATTCAGCAAGACAAAGTGTTCAGTAAGTGCATTAAGATGATTTTTTTTTTTTAAATAGAGAAGTAAACATCATGTTTACTAAAAAAAAAAGTTAAAAAGTTAATCAAGTAAGAATAAGCTTGACTGACCTCAATAACATGCAAAGCTTTTCAAAGTTATATATATATATAAATATATATATATATAAAACTAAGAATAAATGTAGGGAGATAAATAGAAAACAGGATGAAATGCAAAACATCTTTGTCAAAGGTAGATCATGTCAGATTAACCCTGCTCTCCTGGTTTTTAAATGGCAGTTGACAGAGGAAATGTGTTCTATGTAGTCCGTCTAGATTTCACTAAAGCATTTGATAGGGTGACACAAGGGAAATTACCAATTGAATTTGATAATATGGGGCTGGTACAAGAACTTTTAAAGTGGATCAGAAGCGCTAAGTGGGAGGTGATAATGGATTATGCTGTGAAGGGAATCACTAGCTTGGAAAAACGTAATGCCATGAATAACCTGTGGACCCATTTTGAGACAAGACTTATTAAATACATCCCCTAATGCCATGGGCAAACCCAGATTGTTAATGGTATTTTCTGACAGTAATTTTGCAGGGCATCATCAATACAGGACTCTACTGAACTATCATAAGAGAAAAAAAGTGTGATGAATAGTATGATGGAGATTGAAGTCTTGGCATTGCGACAGGAAACCTGAGGACATACATGTTTTCAAGATCTGATGGGACTGAAGAAGGTGTAGAGAAAAACAGATAGAAATATGTGCATTTTAAAAAGGTAGAAGTGCACTAAGGACTGGAATTGAGACCAGCAAGACTGACTGTGAGGACCCGATGGCCTTCAGTGCAATTTGTTTTGGGCTATGTTAAATCTGGTCTCATGGGTTGAAAGTTGCCTATTTATAGAGTACATTAGATGTTCTTAGGAGCAAATACTTGGGTTTACTTTCAACCTAAAAATCACCCAGTCTGCACACTCTGCATAAGACCCACAACATAAACTAGCGCACACTAAGAAGGCACAATCAGTTTTGTTCAAACATACATCCCATGTCTAGGAAAAACCAAGAATTTGTCTGATTCATGTAGAGAAAATTACATTTATTTCCATTAAATACATAAGAAATTGAATGCAGCAACTTAATTTCTTTTTTTAGAAAAGGATATTCATACAACGAAAAGTAGATACAAAACAAACTAAACGAAGAATCTTAAACTAGATGGAATTTTCTAATTATAGAAAGGTAAGGTAAGATCAGAAGGTAAGATCAGAAGCTATAGGTTTTCAGATCACATAATGAATCCTACTTTAAACCTCTGTGAAATTCATCCATCTTAACCTCTGGAAAATGGAAACAGAATTACCAAGCACTTCACTGCAACAGAAAGACACCAAAGCAAGCTGCCTCAGACATTTATTTTTATCTTTTTTTCCTTGAAGGTAATGCAGAAGAATGTGAGGACAGGTGAAAGGTAATTAGTAATTTAACAGCTATACTTTTTCAAATTTTCTCCACGTGAAAATATCTAGGTTTGTGTTCAGCTCCAATGTGATTTTGGCTCAAGATATATTGTACTGATCTATATTGAAGAATTCATTCACAATAGAAATTTTGAAGAAGCCAAATACAGCCTCCTGTCCTCAAACAGCTGAATCTTTTGGTCTGTTTAACTCTGTCTTCCTAATCATAAAAATGTTTCAGTTCTTACCTTGCTTATATTACATTGAAAAATCTAAGTTTGTTACATTGGAGGAGCAAGAACCGAAAGACATAAAACAAGTACAGAGCAAACTCATTGCACTATTACTCGAGAGAGGAAGGGTTCTTAGCCTGAGAGAAGAGACACAAAATTCTGTTCATAGGGCATATACGTGTTGAAATATTTGGAAGTGAATTAACTGATAAGAGGGCATGCACAAACTTTATCTGTGCTATCTGAAATGTAAGAGAAGGGCCCACGAGTAAATCGACTTTCCTAATACATTATCAATATACAGTACATGTGTGTATATACATATTGAGCATAATAACCGTATGTATCTACTATGCATATTATTGCTATGCACTTCTCTTTGCTGGTCAATTTATATTTCATATCTTTTACCTAGGGATTTGTTCTTGGGAGAAAAGGACTACTCAGTCCATTAGCTGATCTGAATTTATGATGATTAATTCCTTGATGTTCAGCCATGACAGGAATTACTCTGCTCTAATGAGTAATAAATGTGGATAAGTCATGTGTCCCTATGGATTTCTTGGCCAGAAATTGCATTTAGAAGAAGGCTAATTGTCTAAAATTTATCCAAATTCAATACAAATTTTATTGCTACTAATTGCCTTTCCAGGTTTTGCAGCATTAAAGGTATTTAAATGTATTTGTCATAGCACTTCTCTGAGTGTGTAATGCTTAATACTAGTAGCAACTGCCATCATATTCAGGATTTTCAACAATTTCTGTAATTCAGTACTAAATCATTATGAGTAGGAACACAATTTTCCATTTTTAATAGCATAGCAGATCATGCTTTAAAAAATTTGTTAATGTCTCTGTCATAAAATGTGTCTTTACTACTCTTGTTTTGTAGTTCTGACATGCTTTAATTACCACAGCAGTGTTACAAGCAGGAGATACCGTAATCAAGTGACACCTGCTATTGCCACTAGAGTTTTGTTAGAATTACCAAGATAGACTATATTTTTCAAGTGTTTGCATGTCAAATGATATAAATCACTCTAAGCTTGAACTATACTACAGAAGCTTCTAGCTTTAAGCTCTGCATAAGTATTATGCAGGACGGAGAAGAGATTATTATTATAACGCTAACAATGCATTAAGGATTGACAGAACACATTGCTGTACCTGAGTCTCTGTTCCCAAGATGCAGCTCCCAAGGCCCTTACAAACAATGTATTTCACATAAGTGTTATTGTTTAGGACAAATGTTTACTGTAAAAATAAAAGCTACAGTGTGCTTAAGAAAGATGGTTCCATTAGGACATGGGATCAACGTCTGTTTGACAAGTATATTCATTGCATACTAGAGATAATGTGGAAAACCTATTGTAGGAAGTCTGTTACAATTAGGGTCACAAATGTTCTGGAATACACTGAACTTAAACTTTAAGCTCTTGAAATTATGCTTTCACTCAATTTTACTGCATATTTCTATGCAGTCAAAAGAAAAAGAAACATGAAAACTTTCCACTTCATGTTTTTTGCTGCGTTAAAAACATCGATGCACGAAATAAGGACAAGTTAACATTTTTGTGGCTATTATTGCTATCCTATGAAAATCAGTTGGTTTGTTTTGGTTTTCTTTTTGGGCTGGCAGTCTTTGACCTTGCCGCAAAAATGATTGTTGGTGGACAGAACTGACCAATTTGCTGACAATTTCTTGCAGAGGTCACAAATGAGCCCAGTTTCTTCATATTCTGACATCCTAAACCAAAGGCCAGGGATTTAGTCACTGTTAACAGGGAATGAGTTTCTGGAAGGGACATGGCTTTTTTTTTACATATTCAGGTTCTGTGTGTAGATCGTGCTTCTCTCAGTCTAAATTAGGGTTAGAGTCATGTGGTTAAGTGAAACTGGAAATGATAAAGAGATGGGATGACTTACAAAGTCATGAATCCTATGACTTACAAAATGGTGAAGAAGAGTGTGTTGCAATCCTCACGTTGCCATCCCTGTGAAAGAGGTGGGCAGAGGTAGAGCCATTGACAGAACCTTTGCTTCCCACCCCTAGGTGCTCACACCCTGATGAGTGGCCTCCAGAGTTCTCCTTTCCAGGGTATGTGGTCCTGTGGGCTGTCCTCTACTACTCACTTGTGGCCCCATTTGGGGGTGGTGCTACCTGTACATACACCTATTTCTGAGAAGTCATCTTTGTCCTGTGCTCATAACTTCTCAAACAACATCAAACTTCAGGTGTAAGTAGTCTCAACATGATCTTACCTAACTGCTTTCTTTTCCTGTGCATTGCAGTGTGCTCAGTGGGGCTTTGTTCCAACCAATGAATAAAGTTTATTTTAAAGTATGGGAGAGTCCCTGGTCCCACTGAAGAAAAAGTATTTTCTTGCATTCTTAAGAACTGGAGCTACTGAACCTAGAGAACAAAAGACAGAAATCAAGCACAATAACTGTCTTCAAGTGTGCAAAGGCCACTGTGAAAAGAAAGAGATAATCTGTTTGCCATGTCTGTGACATATAGCACAAAGAGTCATAAGTTTATGTTTTGTCAAGATATAATGTTGGATGTGAAGAGAATGTCTGAAATACTAATAATGGGGATGGGGATAGATATGGCTGTAGACTGTAAAGGTTGTGGCATCTTCATTATCTGAGTATACTGCTGTAAAATGATTTTATCTTAGGGGAGATAGCCTAGATAATTTTCTCCAAGCTTCTTTTGCATTTTTTAATAAGTTTCTCCTGCAGCTAGAAAAATAACGGTTTAGAAATGTACTTGCAATAAATGATATGTAAAAGTTCTCAAAATCTGGGCATTTGAGCCAAATATATACAAAGTGTCAGGTTTTCCCAATATCTTAATTCCCAAAGACTTCTGATCTTCCCATTGATGAAAAATGAGGCTTCTCCAATTGGCTGATCGCTGACAATGTGCAGTGAGAACATTTAGTTAAAAGACATTGTCAAAATATCTCAATCTCAGTGATGAAAAAGGCACAGGTGTGCTCTGTGTAACTGTGGGATGAATAATAACTATCCTATTTATAGTCTATTTTTATACTTGTTTAGAATTTTTCAGCCAAGGTTCTCTATCAGACCACAGTTATTTCTAACAATAATGAACTTGTAGTATTTCTAATTCTTTGGCTTTCTGCTTGCAATCTGTTCAAAATTGTGCCTCTTTTTTAATTTATTACTGTTTTTGCTACTCTCATATTACCCTTAGGCAACTGCATTGGCTACTTCTAAAGCTGAGAATCAACTTCAAAATTTTATTGTTAACATTAAAGGCTCTTCAAGGCCCTTTCTATTTGTGAAATCTGGTTCATGTTTATGGCCTCTCTCATAATTTATGTTTGGCTTCTGACCTGTGTCTCCTCCATCCCTACCATTTGCTATGTCAAAATATCAGGCTTCTGCTCAATTAACACTGCTATTTTGAAAGTTTTTTACCCTTTGTAGGGTTCTGTGGCTGAATCTTTTGGCGTGTTTATCTTAAAAGTAAACCATTTTCTGTAGCTTTCTGTGAGAATACTATTGAGAGACATATTTTATGCCTTTTGTGTCATTTTTCCTTTGTTATTTTGCTGTACTCTGATATTTAAGGGTTAGATGTTATTGAAAAACAAAGTAGTTATGTTTTTGAATATTCAGCTATACTGTTGTAGTTTTTATTATCCCTAGATGTAGTTGAATTCTCAGTCATGATACACATGAATAAAAAACTTTGTAATACTGGAGCTGGAAATGTCTTGTCATGAGATAATACCTACAATATTGAGAATTCAGGGACCAACATAAACTAGAGAGGGGAAACGAAGAAAGCTGAACATAGAATTAGGGATAACTATCAAGAGGAACTACCACTTCAGAAAAAAAAAAAAAAAAAAACCAAACAAAAAACCAGAACCCCAAAAGCCTAATGTATCATCAATAAATGTATCCACACAGTGAAAGACAAAAAACAAAACAGCATTTAGTAAGTGATGAAGATATACCAAAGAAAAGTTAAAACAAAATGCTAAGAAACCTTATGATTTATTTAATTTTCTTTCATCAATCTCCTGTTTGTTTGATATACCAGTTTACATTCTACCCAACTATCATTCAAAATGGGAAGTTGCAATTAATTGGGTACAAGTTCCAAGCTGGAGTAGTTTTCAGCAATGGAGGTTTGTGTGCTGTCTTCAAGAACATGAGCAAGAGATGATTGTTTACCATAAAAAAACTGTGACAGCTGCATGCCTCACTTGTGCCTCTTCTTGCTTTACCTGTGCTCATTCCTTGGAAATGCAACCCTCTGCTCACAGGTGTCATGGTGGCTTCTCCTGATCCTACATTTTAACTCTTTTTCTGGGATTTTTAACTGGTTTGGTTTGGGTTTGGTTTGGTTTAGCTTTTTTGATTTGGTTTAGTTTGGGTTTTTGTACTGTGCCATCTTGGGAAGGGTAAAATTCAGTTTTCTTTACATTACTGAAATGCTGTCAGATTGTGGCAGCTTATTCGACTAACTTTTTTCTCTATTTTTCAAAAAATAAGTTTTTGAAGGACTCTGCTATTTTCAAGTCAAGGAGAACCCAGTTTACCCTGTGCCGTGGTTTAACTCCACTGGGACCTTGTCCTACGTACTATCCTGAAGCCACTTCAGTTTCAGTATCTTAAAAATGCTTGCTATCTTTCTGTTCCTGCAGGCATTTTGAACAGGGAAGCAGGGTAATTAAGTCTGATCCAAAACATACTGGGCACATGTAACTCACCTAGCAGGAAGAGTGCACAGCCTAGCTCCTGACCTGCAAGCAGACATTGTTTTGAAAAAGGACAGCCAAAAGGTCTCTGTCTCTAGTGGGGTGTCGGGAGGTGTATTAGGCAGAACAATAGGGTGCAATTGGTCACGCTCAGTGTCCCATGTCCTCACTGCCTGCACACCTGCACATTGCTGCAGGTGCATTCTGGGCTGCTCTCAGCAACGTGAGTGCCAGTCAGGGATGAGAAATCACGAGGTTTGCCCTTAGGGGTTTGCTTTTTTCCACCTTGCAGGCCCTGAGACAGCTCTGTGATGCCAAGCAGGGCAAAGCCAATGGGAATGGAAAACTTGCTTCAAAATATTGCTCCCCATCCACACTGAAGCAATAACACGGGCAACCCCAAACTGGGACATAGATTTAACAATTCAAGTAACCAACGATCATGTTTCAGCACTTGGAAATATTTCTTAGCAAAATTGATTTGCTAGCTTTCAGTTCAGTTTTCTAAACTTCCTTCTATTTTGAGAAGTCCCAAGGCATGCCACAAATGAATATATCAATATATCAATAATATATCAATAAACAGGCTGCACCCTGGAAACCCCTGGCACCTGAACATTTCAGAGGTCACTTGGTGGTTTATCTGAGTCTGCCGGAATGCACTGGAGCTTATGGATGCAGGAACATCTTTCTTAAATAAGTCACAGTTTCCAATTCAGACACATAACTAACACACATTTTCTCTCTTGATAGTGAGACAATGGTCATATGGATGTTCTCTGAAGGAAAAATAAAGTGTATGTCACATTTTCTGAAATTGTTGATAAATCCACAGAATAGAGCAAGTACACATAAAACATAAGGAACATATGAAAAAATTAAGTAATTTTTATCAGATCTTGAATTACCTTGAACAGGTAACAGTATAGTAAATGTTTAATCTTTTTTTTTTCCAAAATATTTTTCAGTAATTTGATCTTGTTGAAACAGTTTTAGTGCAGAACATGATTTTTATTTTTAAATATGGTAAAATTTTGGATTAATGCTAATTTAATTTCTCAATATTATGTGTATTTCAGGTCTCTGGCTTGGATTATACGTTACATAGTCCAGATATATTTTTTCAGAGACTTTTGATTTAAATTGAGGTATTTTGAAAAGTATTCTACTGCCTTAAGATATGTATTATGCTTCTGCCATAAAGCCCAGACTGACTGCACAAAATACTGTCTTAAAGAAGCAACATAAAATCATTCAAGTAAATCAAATGATGTTTGCATAAATTTTGAAAACTTTTTTTTCAAATCAGAACATTTATTCATCAAAACTCTTCCTAATTTGAAAATAAAATTGTTTGCTCTTATTCATATTATATAAAATAATATAAACAGGCCAAAATTAATATATTAAATGAGAATTCTCATGTCATTTAACATAATTTTTGCAATGTAAATAATCTAATAAGTTACAGGCTTGCAAAGAATTTCTTAAAAATAATTTAAATATTCTGCAGTAACGTGAGGCCTGATCATGACTTCCACAAGAGATCTGGTCTATTATACTAAAATAAAATGTACCAGTATGTTTGGTCACATGTAGAAATCTGGCATAGAAATCAGTGTCAGGATTGTGACCACGGGTTTGAAACCTGTCTGTAAACTTGGGAGCTCCTCACCCGTGTGGAGTAGGTGCATGGATACAGAAGGCTGAGCAGATACAACGATTTACATGATTTAGATAAGAATTTTTAGCTTTATAGTGCTGCCGGTGGTGCTGTAAATAAGTTTCTGTCACAGAAATTTTGTAAGAAAATGTGGTGATTGGCAAAGAAAATATCACTGTTATTACCAGATTTAACATGAATGGGTGGCTTTGAGTACAAAATAGTCTGCAGTGCAACAGTTAAGTAAAAACAAATACACAGTCAAGTTGCTTGAAATGTATTCTGGTTCCCTGTCATTTTCCACTTTAATCAAAAGATGAACTAAATAAGTACTTCACTCGAGTCTGCGGCTGCAGATAAGCCCTTGTTTTTGATAAAATCTGAGCACAATATTGAATTTGAAGCCATATTGTTTAGTATATTTGACTGAAGCTTGGCCATTGACATCATATGTGCTTATCTCTGTTCCAATTTTCTAATCTGTTCACTGAGCTATTTACCTGTTTTACAAAACATTAAGTCTGAATTAAATGTGGCAGGATTTTGGCCTTTCCTCATATGGCTTATGAGATGAGAAAGACAAAGCAATGTTTTCTCTTGGTATACACCCCATCATCTGAAACTGAAGAAAATTTTACATATCCTCCAAGTTAAGGCCACATTCCCAGAGGAAGGATGATGACAGAGGCTGTCAGGGGAACTACCACCCACCATTGCTTATTCCTGCACACTCCAGGGAGCTGTGGAGGTGTAGGGACTTTGGGGCAGCTCTTAATATCTGCCAAATCCTTGGTGATCTTCAATTAAAGACACTACGCACATTACATCTTCTACAGCTACCCATATGCACGTCTCTGCAGCCATTGAGAATTTAATCTTGATAAGGATTTGAAGAAGATAGATGTTGGATGCACAGTGACACATGAGGTCCTTCCTGACCTGCAGTGGGACAGCACGTTGGCATGCTTCCCACTGAACCCCAGTGAGCCCCCAGCCCCATGTTACCCAGTTCTTATTGGATTGTAATGGTTTCATTTATGTTTCTGGAGAGAGACGTGTATAAATACTGAAACAATGATTTCTACAAATGAAAAATAATATAGAAATTACCATGGTCTGCTCTCTTTCCATAACAGATTTTCCAGGTGTGCTAAAGGACTGTTGTGACCATGAGTCCCACATTCTTCAGGATCTATTAGTCTCTGTAGAGAGTCTTTCCTCCTGCCCCATGTCATTATAGCAATCTTTTCACAATGAAGTGTTTAGTACTGAAATGGTTGATTTGCATGCTTAAAACTGAGAATCTATTTTTTTCATATGTGCAAGAATATCCAGTAGCTTAGAAAATGTTATTGCCACCTGAGACTAGAAGGATTTCTTTCTTTTCAGAAATGCGTGGATGATTTTTAAATAAATATTTTTATTTTATAGAATGCTCTTCTGTGTTAAAATATATATATATTCTGGTACGCCTTATGTTCATTTGTTGTCTTTGATCTGAGGCCTTTGAACAGCAGTCCTCAAAGTGCAGTAATTCTGGCTTGGGACGAGAGCCCTTGTTGCACAGGAAGATAATAATGAACCTTGTTACACCCACAATTACTATCACCAATGGAAAAGAGCTTGGCTGGGGAGCTGAATCATGGCCGGTGTGTCCCCGAGATGTCTGATTGCAATAATGGCAATGGCTCCAGGTGACAGTTAGCAGCTGGCACAAATTAAAGAAACGTTTCAGCTCCTGAATCAACTGCTTGCAGCAAAGTGGTGTAGAAGAGCATGTGCTTTCAACGGCGTTGGGCCCCATTATTGATAATTAAATCTTTCTTACTTTAACCAGATAACAGGCTGTTATCTTCCTGAGTCTGCAGACAGTTTCATTTGGTAACTCAGAGGGGTGAACATGCGCATTAGAAAAGTAAGAAAAAGAATTTAAATTCTGATGATTTAGAAGTCACTGTCCACTGTGTCTGGCATTGATCTACCTGAAACCAGCTAGTGGATGTGCTCAGTTTGCAGTTCCAAATTATTACTAACAAATAGGATAGATTAAAAATACTTCCACTTTTATGTAAGACCCTCCATTTTCTCTTTCAGTTTGCAGTATAGTCATGATGTATGTAAAAAAATCCACTCTTTTGTATGCTGTCTGTCATAGTATATTTTATATCATATCCATTAAGCATATTCACAGCATTAAAAACCTGTTCAAAAAAAAATATGCACTGTATATGGACTCCAGTTGAAAGTGAGGCCCTGGGCAGCTTGAAGTAAAAGGCAGAGAGGGGGCGGGAGGGGAAAGAGGTAAAGTGTTTTGTCCTGGCATTTTGTCACTGAGTCAGAAGAGAGGCTTTACACCCTTCACATCCTTCTCACAGAGGGGTCTGTTTCCAGGATGGAAAGAGATGAGTGTGTCACCTACTGCACACCCAGCAAGAAACAGGACCTTGGTACACAAGAAGCTGTTCTGCTCCTCTCTGACGCCTCTTTGAGTCATGATGTGCAGAAAGGAATAGATTCCTGGAAAAAACAATTTTTTACCAGGTAACTGCATGGAAATCTTTCACCTGGGTGTTACCTCCATATATTATAATTAAATTTAAGTGCTGGGAAATGATGTGGTTTGGAGGAAATAGAGGAAGGTGTTTTGAATCTTAAAAAAATTACTATCCTGAGGAGTCCATCTGAGTTAGTCCACACGCCCTAAGAAAAAAAATAATATGATTCTATTTTTCATCCATTTGTAAATTGTGAATAGTTTAACAGCTTTTAGTGAGGTGAATCTAGACAGCTTGCTTTGCCTAGTACCTTTTAATTGCAATGCTTGCAAAAAAATTCACAAATGTCACAACTGGATTAGTTAAAAAACACAGAATCCCTGTGAAGGTTTTTGTTGAGAATTATATGCCACAGACACACACATAATTTATTGATGATCCACAGTAACTTTTTATGTGGTTAATTTAGCCTGTGGTTCTTACCTAAGCCCTGAGATGACCTTGTATTTGCCATGTGTATCCTCAGACTGCTGACATATGGTGACTGAACCCGTCATGGCTTCAGTTTGATTTAGTTTACTTGCCTTTGGGGGTGAAGTAACCTAACTGAACTACTACCACCTTAGGTGTGTGCTCACATATTATCTCAGTTCAACTAATATATTTTAATGTGATTTTACTTATTTTATTAATTCAGACTAATACTTTCCAGATGTCTCCATATAGACAACTCTTAAGTAAAACTGAGTCTTACATTCCATATAGTTCTGGGAGTTCTGCTTGTGTTGTTGGGTTTTTTAGAAATTCTGTCTTTGTATTTCCCCCTCCCAAATGTGGACAGCTTCTTTGTCACTCTCTAAGGTTTAGCTCCTTACATAAATTACCCAGGTGTCCATATTTCTCTTTTATCTTGAATAAGCATGGCATACAGTCACTGCTAGTCTTGAATAAGTGTAAAAACAAAGGTTACATTGTTAAATTGGAATGTTTTTGTAAATGTTCTTGATAAGGCTGTGCCAGGCTCAGCTCTATGTAATCTGCAGTGTATATACTGCTCAATTTAGTTATATGGGGAAAATATCTTTCGTTTTAAAACCGAGTTCTCCTGTAACACTTGCTAGCTTTTGATATTTGTGCTTACAATCAGCAAACCCATTATCTTGTACATCACAGATCTCTCCCATGCTTTAATACATATGTGTATAAATTTTAATGTAACAGATCATAGAAATTAATGCAGCTTTTAGGTAGAATTTATTACAGTATACTAACAGATGCCCTATCACACATTAAATTTCTTCTCCTACACTCACAGACTTCTTCAATACATCATGAAACTCTCTTTTTCTTGTAATGCTGTTATTGACCTCCCTTTCAAAAATGTCCAAAATTTTTCTGTATCTCTAAGGACTGCAGATGAGGAAACGTGGGCTTTTGTTTGATGAAATTTAAGGTTCTTTGAAAAAAAGGAAAAAAAAAATTAAAGAGACTGAACAAAATAAATTATGAATGTTAACCACAGTTCCACAGTTTGTCATACTTTTCCTCATACTCCAGATACAAGCTCAGACATTTGTTGGTAAGGTCTCATTATTATAGCCGCATACACGTGTATATACTTATATCATACATTAACAAATTAATAATACTGCTCTTCAGAAGCAAACGGTCCCTGTGAGCTTGAGGTCCTAATACATCCCACAAACTTCTCCACCTCTAGTATCCACCAGCACAAAGCTTTCTGTGCATAAAACGTTGGGGAAGAGGGTCTGCTCGGCAGCTCGGAGGGAGCGAGCACCCGCGCTGACATCCTGCACGCTCCTGTGTGCTCTCAAGGGCACTCCAGCACTGATGAGTCTCCCAGGGGTCTTCAAGCACTGGTAATTTGCCCAGTCACTTGAGACTGACGCAGAGCTACCTGCTTGACATGTCTGTGGGACAAATGCACTTCAGAGACTGAACAAAATAGCAAGAAACACATTCATTAGCCATGCCCTACCCCATATGTATAGCGCTAGAGAGGTATATACGCCCGCTTAAAGATGAAATAAGAAAAAAAAAATTATTTTGTCACTTAATTGCAAGAATAGTGTCAAAAGATTCTAGAAATAAACTAGGTGTGAAAGGAAAGTCCCAAATTGCAAGCGGAGAAATGACAAGGACCTCCATTTTCCTGACAACTTCCTTGGGGAAAGGGAATTGTTCTAAGGATGGGTTAGGCAGCGCTGACAGCTTGTCTGTCTGATTTGTGCAAAGCACAGTGCCTCATTCATCTTGATTTTCTCTATAATTTTTTTTCTCAGTGAAGTAATTAGCAAAAGTGGTTATTTCCATATAGTAGTGGTCAGATGATTTAAAAGAAAAAGAAGGAAGAAATTCTCATTTTAAAAGCAAGAGACTGAGTACAGCTAGCAGAATATGGAGTAAATTCATCCCTAAATAATATAATTTTGCAGTTAATGTTACCCCAAAAATTAGTTTATTTTTTCAAATCTATGATCTTGACATATTTTTTTTCTTCCCTGAACGCTTAACAAAGCTTACCGGAATTGAACCCTGGGATCTAAATGTACATTTTAATCAAGTAATTAGCTGAAAATAGAACAAGCAAATTCTGACGTTTGTTTATATTTTTTTTGAAAAAAAAAAAAACCCAAACCAGTATACTTTGAAGATAATTTGTCTTATATAGTGATTTATAGCAAGGTTTGAGACTGTAGACGTAACACAGTGACTGCTTGTAACATCCTGACAGCCACGTTTGACTGTAACGTACAGGTATGGATATTGGACTGTGCAAGTTTCTGAATCTGGAATATTTGTAGGACTGCATATGTAAATATCTCATTAAGTTTGTTCAGCAAATGAGTACATTTGAATTAATTTCCGATCTTTCTGAAAACTCAAATTCTGGGTGGTATTTTCTCTGAGTCCTTGACTTTGGAACTTGATTCTTCCATTGATCCCAAAACTTAGCTGGCCCTAGGTCACTCTACGAGACAAATTTACTGCCTTTTTCTGTCTGAAGAAATCCCTTAGGAGAGAGTTGCAGACTTTGCTTCCATTGTGAAGGATTACTGGGTTCACTTTAGATTTCTGATTTTTTGCAAAGTTTAAATATATGAATCTTGGAGCTCAGTAGCTCATTTTACAAATCAATCAATAAAATATAAATTTTTAAAATTTATTTTTTGTGAGCCGTGACTTATTGTCAGATTCTTGGATTGATCTGACAAGTGGTTGTAATTTATTTTCTCTTTAGTTACTCTCTAGCTGAATTCTTCTAAGTCCTCTCTTATTAGGAGGATACAACTCTTCTTTCTAATGGTTCAGTCTAATAGCATTTTGTTTGCTTGTGCTGTAGGCTACGTGTTCTTTGATGAGAACAGATTTGTAACTTCTATATAGAGCTAATTGGATTTCTTGATTTTCTCATTGATGTTGACCAAAATGACCTTCCCGTGAGTGGAAATCTGAAAGATTTTCTTTCAGAAATAGTAGTCTTTTCTTTCTGATAATTATTTATTGCTTCAGGTTGGCTAAATATTCCTTTTTTCTCTTTCATTTTCTGTTTTATCCCTGAAGTGTATTGGCCTTCTATTCAGAGTTACATCTCTACAGTCATACTTTCAAAAAACACAGATATTTCTGGATTATGAGTAATTTGCAACAAAAAATAAGACCTTGAGTGAATGAAGCAAATATTTTAAGGGGATTTTACCCTAGAAGGCATGTTTCAAATAGCAGGTTAAACAAGCCTCACATAACATTTATAGAGGATGAAAGTATTACCAGTTTTTATAGTAGATGACATGAGACACAGCAAAAAGCATAGAAGGGGATTTTTGAAAATATTTGCATTGGCAAGTTTACATGGAATTTAATTATTGAGTTTAGTATAACTAGATCATTTTGGTAGTCCCATCATATATATGACCGTAGCAGAATTATAACTTAAGTAAACATATTCCATCAGGTTGATTAAACCTGAACCATGAAAAAAGTGATCAGAAACTCTCCCACTCACCTCTGTAGTACTGATGACAATGTTTTAATTAATTAATTTTTCATGAAACTTTTTGTCTGACACTTTTCTGTTACCTGTTTAATGCGGCTTTATCAAGTTCCACAAGGAAAGAGTCCTTCAAATTTGTTGTCAAATGTACTCGCCCACATGATATGTTCCTCAGAACAGGCTGACCTTTATTGCTGTCAAGACTGTCAGGAATGGTCTTAAAAAAAAACTTAGATGAATGTGTAATTTTAGGATTCTGTTCACAGGCTTGGACTGTGTGGCTCTGTGAGTAGCTGACAAACACAGAGATCTCCAGCTGAGCTGTACTGGCACAGCCAGGAAGGTCACTCCACAGCATTACAGACCTGAGCTGTCATGTTGGAGCTCTTGGGAGTTGCTTCTGGACTGGTCTCCTCTGGCTCAGGGTCTCCCTGCCCTCAGCATGGTACAGAAGAACAGACAGCAGATTCCTGTCCACCAGACCCAGAGACTTTCTGGTGTGTTTCATGGCAAAGAAGCGAAACCTTTGCAGCCATGGAAAATTTGAAAATGGGAGAACAAAGAGGAGAGAGAGTGCCTCTAGTCCATTATATCTGTTGTTTATTCCAAAAAGGTCCCTAGGTCTTTACAGGAAATCCCAATTACCAACCCTGCTTAGAACGTTTCTCCATGTATATATTGGCAAGATATGTTCTGTATACTGGAAAACTTGATTTTGTGTATATTTTTTCCTTCCACAACCTGGGGTGAAAAGATCTACGAAGTGACAGAATTTTTTTTTTTTTTTTTTTTAACACAGAATGCTATTTAACATTATATTTATATGTATTTAAGGGTATTCTCTATCTGCACAAGATATGAAACAAAAATGAAAACATATGAAGTAACCAGCATCCTTCATATAAGACAATCTGAATATTTTAAGCTTCTTTTGATACAAGTACTACTTTATTTCAAGGTCTGGGGGAAGGAATTAATCTTGCTTTTAACCACCTGTGTTTGCACTTTCTTTGCCACAGATATGTTTTTTTAATTTGCCAGCAATTTGTAATGACATGTATGTACAATTCCTTGAGACCTTTAAAGTAATTCTGTTTTTCCATGTCATTTTGTAATTTAGTGAACTGTTATTGATTACAGAAAGATTTTCTTGGCATCACCTTTCTTTATGGCATCCAAATGGCAACAAAACTGGCACCTTCATGTGGAAATGTGCCCTTCTTTCAAATATATTGGAGTGGAAAAGGAAACAGTCTTTTATTATTTAACTGATTATACACATTCTACAATACTTGTTTACAAATATTGGTTTTGTTTCTATTGCTATTTTGCATTCTGAATCTCTCCTTTTCCAGGTTTCCATAGCAACTCTTGTACAGCTTGATCATTAGAAAGAAATTCTCTTTAATTGATCTCCTAATGTATAGCTTAATAGTAACTGTTAAGCAGTCTTTTGTTTCCAGGTCATATTTAAGGTTCATACATTTGCATAAAAACATCTCTTTAGCTCAAACCAATCATTATTAGTAATTTTCTTCCTTTAGTTTTTTAATAACTAAATCCTTCATTGAGGTTTTACAAATAGCAAATATTTATAGCTTGTAGAAAAGGCTTTCTCAGTGAGCCTGGATGCTTTGTTTCTCTGAGCAGCAAGAAAATTACAGAGCTTCAAAATTTTGATCACATAATACAAGAAGGTGTCTTTTTCTCCAACTGAAATTTAAATACACCACGCTAACTATAGGCCAGAGGCAATATTTAACAGCAAAGTTGTAATATCGTACAAGCTTGTACAAATATGAGTAATGATGTAAAAGAAACCCCAAGAATAACTTTGAATTTCCCCACCCCAGTGGCGCTATAAAAGACACAAAATTCTTGCACTAACTTGTGTTTTCCATGGCATCCTTACCTGAGACAAAGTGAAGATATGTAAAACTAAGTGAAAATTGCATGGAGACATTAATTTTTATTTAACAATAAGTCAACCAATTTAATATCTATGATTGCTAGATGAAGAATTGAAAATAAGCATGCAACTGCAGATCTACATGGGTACAAAACGAGTTTTATTGAAGATCCACTGTGTATATTTACCTCTGCAAACATGCAGCTTACTTCATCTTCTGGTGTATGGAAGAACTGAAGCATAAATTTGGATAAACTGAAAATGAAGGATTTTCCAGTGAGAGGAACTGGGGGGAATCAGCTTTCAGCAGTGCAAGGATCCTTTTTTTTCCCTCAGCATCTATAAAGGGTTTCATACCCTACTCTAAAAGCAGTTAATATTGAAAGAATGGTTTAAAAATAACATAATCAGGCCAAAATGCATAAATATAGGTCACACCATCATGCTAAGCTCCAGAAAATGTAATTAGCATGTGTAACCTTTTCTTCTTTTCCCCTTTTCTTTTTTTTCCCTCTGGCATCCTTGACCCTTGTGTGTCTTTATAGAAACTCTAATAGCATTAACATTATGCTACGATTAAAAAGTTAGACAGCACAACAATGCTGCTTGACAAGATATTTTTACAATCCTTTTTGATGTCATTCTGTTGGGATTGAATGTCCTTTGAACTCTTGCAAATTAAGTGGATGTTCAGTGGATGTATTCTCATATGGTATCTCTTTGTGTTATCTGTTAGGTCTCTTCTGCTGTTTGCAATGAAGGATTGGTTTGCATTTAACCTAGCATCTATAATTTTGTTAAACAGTAATTATTCATGCATAGCATGGATTTCAGAATTAGGTTTAAAACCTAGATTTACTATCACTTTTCAATACGTTGAATGTATGTTTTAAACAAATTCTGTGAGGTCTATGCAAGCTGAGCTGATAAAAATGCATGAGCTTCTGTTTCCTGAACTATTTTCATCAATTAACATCAGGGTTTAACCATAAACATGAACCCCGCCCCCAGCATCCTGGTAGTGTAATGTTATTAGTGGTTGTATCATATTGTGTGTTCCCTAGTCACATTATACAGGCATAACAATAAAAGAGGGATAGGGACTGAAAAGTTCTGTGTGAATTAAAAACATGTTGTCTAGAAGAACCAAAGCTTTTGATAGGTTAAAAAAAGGGTATTTTCATAGCATGAATTTTCCTTTCCACAACCAGGCACCAGATGAAGTACACCATTTAAGCTGTGTATTTTCAGCTAGAAAGGGAAACTAATGAATTTTCCTTAAATCTCTCTGGGTTTTTTGAAGTATAGTAAGATGAATAAATAGAATCAATAGTGCAAACTGCCTTTCCTCTAAAAGAACAAAAAAAACACAAACAAACAAACAACCACAAAACAAAAAAAACAAAAAAAACCCAAAACCAAACCAAAGCAAAACAAAAGAAAACAAAAAAACAAAAAAACAAAAAAACCCAAAACCACATGCATGTGGAAGCTGACTATCCAGAGTTGCAACTGAACCACTTTCACAGGAGGGAATAAAGATGGAATTTCTGAGGAATGTCACAGGGAGAGATGCCATGGAGTGCTTTGACACTAACAGGTTCCAACAAGTCAAGAAGTATCAACCAGGATTAAAGTAGACAATAAAAGAACCAAGCATCCCAGTGACACTTAGATTTATGAATCCAGAACAGAACACAGTTAAGCCACAAGCAGATTTTCATGCTTAACAAAAAGATGCAAGGATTGAAGCAGAAGCTGGAATTGCTGATAGAAAGTAGTAAACCCAAGTCAGGTTATGACCACTGTACTCTTTCACTTTGACATGCCATTAGAGACAGGAAAAGTCCAGATAATTGAAAGGACAGTTGTGCAAAAGGCTGAAAAAAAGGGAGACTGTGGAAATTTAGAGTTACATGACAAACTGAAGAGAAACAGAGAGGAAGATGATTCAGTTATATACCTGCAACAGGTATTTTGCTGTTAAAGGGATGAAAAATTGATTTAGACATTGATTAATTTATGCAGAATACTAGAGAGCAGTAAGTCAGAAAAATACACTAGTTCTTTGATGACAAATTTTTATTACGCTCAAAAAGTATCTTGTTATTGGGATGTTATTAACCACTCCAATACAAGATTTATGTTGTTCTTACTTGGTAAAGGTTTATGAATTTGCACCAGGACACCATTTTTAGCTGGTGAGCTCAGACCGTGCTTTATTTTCTTCCCTGAATCAGTTGCCTATTGGTACAAAATATGGAAATTTTTATCTCTTCTCTCTGTTGTTTGTGATATCTTGTGCTTTTCCAGTGCACAATTCATCTTCTGCATTGTAGACTGACCAAACTCAGACTTTTTTCAACAGTCATCAGTTCAAGTGCATCACAGACTTTAGTGGCTTAATTTGTCAGGTGAAAGGCTATTGCTTCCATTGTACAAATGCTAAGCTAAGAATTACTTTTGCAGAAAGATTTCTAGTTTTTGGAAGCTGAATACAGACTAGGTTGAAGAATGTTGATTTCAAGATCTGAAAGAGCAATCTGTAGTGGGCACAGATTTTTTTTTTCTCTCTCTCTCTGTCACTTTCCTTTTGCATTGTACCTTCTGTTTCACCTGCTCCAAACAATCCCTCTTCCACTTTTTCTTCTTAATTTTAACATTTGCCTTTTCCCTGTAATCTAATTTGATTTTATAATCTCTCCTGTTCAGCATTTCTCAGTCTTCACATCTCACTTAAAATCTCCTTACTCCCTGATTTTTCTCTTTGAAAATTGAAATACCCCATGGCCTGCTCAGGATTCATGAGGACTGCTGAGTATCCTTTTTTCCCTTCCCTGGGCCATTTTTGGGGGCTGAGGTGTAAAAGAAAGCACTGTACAGTACATCTAGTGATTCAAGGCAAATGAACTGTGATGGGAAGATTACAAGGCAGAGTAGAAGGTTCCTTGCAAGGTGGGAGACTTCACAGAAGACAGAGCAGGCTGAGTTCAGGCTTCCTAATTATCTGATAGTTGATGAACACCACAGTCAGGGGCATTTCCAGAGGGGTGTGCAAACACAAGCCAAGCAGCTGAAGTGGCAGCTGGTACATAGGGTCCATAGTGGCCCCAGAAGTGCAGCTGGTGGAAGGGAGATGCTCCAGTGTGAAGTGGGGACCAGGTCTTTTGGTATGTCCCGTCCTGCTTGTGCAGCCGTTTCTGTCACTGTGAAACACTGATTGTGAATGGTTTTGTGCTGATCATGGTCTACAGGGAATGCTGTGGGCCATGGGCCAGGAATGATGGCAGCAGCTTCCCCTGTCACAGGTGAACTCTGATAGTTGTGGCAGTGCTATGAAAGGTGAACAGACGTCACCAGAGGTGGAAAGAGGTAACGAATGGGATGTCAATGGGAGGGACACTCCAGAGAGCACAGCCCAAGGCCCTGTATTGGGTCTGACTGAGAAAGAGTTCATTTTTCCTTAGCAGCCCCCGCAGTGCTGTGCTTTGTGCTGAGAGCTGAAGGGTGTTGATAACACACAGGTGTTTCGGCTACTGCTGAGCATCACTGTCCCTCTAACACCCCCTCCAGTCCATCAAGAGCTGGGTGTGGGCAAGATCCTGGGAGGGGACACCACCAGGCCAGCTGAGCCAAATGAACCAAAGGGATATTCCATGCTGTGTGAGGTCAGCTCAGATGTAAGAGCTAAGGGAGAGAGGAGGAACAGCAGGGCATTTCTTGTCCAACAATGTTTGCCTTGCAGAGCAAGGACTCTGCGTGCTGAGGCCCTGCTTCCCGGAAAGTGTCTGAATATCACTCGCTGATGGGAAGCAGAGATTTACATTTTCCTTTTCTTATGTGTGTGCAAACTCGCTTGTTTTTCTTTTTTTTTGTTTAATAAACTGCCTTATCTCAACCTACGAGTTGTTTTCCATTTTAATCTCTCCCCCCCATCCCACTGGGAAGGGATGGAGCGGTTTGGTGAGCACCTGGCATCCAGCCAAGGTCAAACCATTACAGGTCCCTGAGGACAAAAAGGAAGACATGAGTGATGCAGAGCAGGAATTTTCGAGGACTATGCTACTTCTGGCAGTAAGAGCAAGGCTGCCCCCCTCCATGCACACCCAGCCACCCATAAAACATTTTCAGAGATATGGCATCAAGAAGGGCAAATGTGTTCTCCTGGGAGAAAATCCAGGTAGGCAGCTCTGTGGACTCTGTTGGGATAGAATATGAAAAGAGGCAGCAAAAATCTTTGCTTTTGGTGATTCATGGGGAGAAGCACTCATTTTCCAGTCTGGGTTATCCTCCAGAGGGATGCTAACCAAAATTGCTGGGATTAATAAGTATTGGATCTCCTTTTAAGGATAAAACATGCAGGAACATCTAAGAAATTACAAATTTATTTTTCATTATACTTTCTTAAAATTATAGATAGATTAATTTACCATCTACAAGCATTGAGATTTATACTGAGTGAGCAGTGGAAATAAGGGAATGGATATTGCTACCAGGTTGTGCCTAAGCTCCTCCCAGTAAATTGTGGCACAGCAAGAATGATCTAATAATTATATAGAGCCAGAACAGTCTTGTGTGTCTTTCTTGCCAATTTTTTCTCTATCCTGTGAGAGAACTGTGTTTTGAGGAAAACTTGGTACTCCAAAATAGCTCTAATCCCGGGCTTTGTTTTCTTAAAAACATACACTCTGAAGTCCCAACCTCTGGGATGGAAATTATAAACCACATAGCAAGTTTATACACGCATTAAAAATTGTCACAACAAAAGGCAGGAGGCAATCTCAGTGGAGGGTGTTTGCAGTTTCTGCTTCCCTTCATATGTTTATTTCCAGAATCCTCTTATGACTGATCCTTCCTGGAAAGTCTTTGGGCATTCCACCTCTGTGCAGCTCAGTTACTTTGCAACCACTTTCTTAGTCTCCCTACTTTTCAGCGTTTCGTAACATGAACAAATTAAAGGGAATTTTCCATATATGGCTGCGATCTCTGCCCTACCATCCAGACAGAGGCTGAAGAATGGATCTGCTTTATTGATTGATACAGAGGTAGCTGGGTAGTATAACACGAGTCAGTTACAAAACTAACACACCTTCATGGTGTGTATATTTGTGGGGGTGCAGCAGAGATATTGGAGTGTGATGCATCAGTCATCTGGTAGGTTGCTCCTTGCTGTATCATCCTGCTGAAATTCAGAGTGTTTTTTAAAGCATAGGCATAAGAAAATGGAGTAACTGAAGCACATGAGAGAGCTATTTCCACAAAAATTTGAAGGAGGATATTTAGGAAGGGTTATAATTGATGAATTAATATCTAGAGAAACTGAGTGGCAATAATATTATCAATAGCTAAAAATTTCCTCAGTGCACAACTGCATGGAGAATGGGAAAGAATGGGAGAATGTGTATGATGCTATAAAAGTCTAACTAAGTGAATACATTATTCCAAAAAGTGCTGACCCGATTTCCTCAGCTTTCTACAGAACCTAGACCTTCCCGTTTCCTATTTCTCACAATAAAGTTTTAATAATTGTAGTTTCATTTTAATATAGACTGGAATTATATTCAAATGTCTTCGTCCTTCTTTCTGAATTTCAGAAAAGAGATCAGCTGGAAAGAGCCAGAAAAAGGACAGAGTCCCTGTCAGATAAGAGAGAAAAATCAGAATATTCAAAGGATCATACTAAAACATGAAATTTATAAGAAACATATTATAATGTATAAAACTACACCATCTTTTGCAAAGCTTTACAGTGCAAAGATCTAAATCACCTAAGACACACTTTTACACTCACTATCATAATGAATTTTAGGTGCACATAGGTAATTTCATTCAAATTATTGCCCAACACAATTAAAACAATGTATAAATAAAAGAAATAAATGTCTTAATTTGATACAAAAAGAAATATGTAAAATCCTGATTATCTTGAGTGAGAACAAAGTAACATGCTTGAAAGAAAAGAAAGAAATATCTATTCTAGCTAATGTTCAAAAAATGAGAAAACAAATATATTGAGAAGTAATTTTAAGAGCTGGAGAACATTAAAGAAGGAAAAAAACAAGAAGGAAGTACAGTTAGAAGCTTTTAAAAAATCATAATTATAAATTGTAATTTAGAGTATAATATGACAGTTCTGAAAGACTGAATGAGAACAAAAATGAGAATAAAAGGAGAAGGATGGTGGGAAAGAGTCACTGATCACAGAAAATGCCACAGTGAGAATTTGAAAATGAGAGCACAGATGAATCAGAGGACGAAAGTGAACAAAAGAAAGGTGAGAGATGTCAATGAATGCAAGGCTAAAATTACATTTCCTGTAAGGCTTTAGACATACTGATACTGCTTAAGGAAACAACCTAGAAGACCACTGTATTTAAAAGCCAAGACTGAAAATACCAAATGCATCCAGTGTATATTTTAAAAACCACAATAAATATCCCGTATGCTGTGCAACAAATACCATGTGACACACCATTTTACACACTTCTACATTACTTCAGTAAGCCAAAGACAGCTTGTGAAAAGCAGTTTTCACAATCATAGATTTTAAAGTCAGAAAAAACTGTTAGACTTAATAGATTAGTTAACTGTTAAACAGAACACTTGGGATACTAAAGCTGCAAGAAATCACGTCTTCAGCCCTGTGTTTATTCTGATAACTCACAAGGTCATCCCATAGCCTGGTAGGGTTGGATTTGCAGACTACTGGAATATTGCAAGAGTCAATAATTCAAATAATTATTTCATACTTAACTAACTATATGTTTTATTGCCTGGAGAGTCTTAAATAAAGGTATTTACCAGTTAGACTAAAAACTGGTGCATTGCCTCCTGTGCAAAACCTTTTGAGGGGAATAAATGGAGAACTATACCTTGACTCAGCCTGGCTTAATGAAGTCTGATTTATTAGAAAACCTGCTAGTACAGAAAACATGCTAAGTGGGTTTAGTTGTTATTGGTTATACAGAAATTTGTTCACCTCGCTGGGAGCACAGTTCAGATAGAAGAAAAATATTAGACTGACACAAGAATTTTTAAAGTACGCTGAAATTTTCAAGATGCAATATTTAAGCAATACAATGAATCCTTCCCAGCTTCAAGATTTTTACATAATTCTAGGCAGTCCAAGATCAACAACATGTAGAAGCTTTTTAAGGCAGGATTAAATTGGATGGAATCCAAAATAAAGATACGTCACTGAGATTGTTCAATTAAAGCCTTCCAAGTTGAGCTTCTGCCTGAAGTAAGCTCTTATTTTTCTTACCTGAAAAAATTACGAAAAGCACCCAAAAAATCATGTACTTTCCATAGGCAAGTAGCTGATTAGAGTTAATTATCAAAGTCAAGAACAATTAATGCAGCAAGTCAAAATCATAGGTAATTTTTCCCCAGGTTTGCCATATATTATCAAAATCTTTGTAAGTCTTTTTCAGAATATAGTAAGGTAAAAAGCTGGATTTATGTACATTTAGAAAACATTCATTCTCTATGTAAAAAACGTAAGGCAAAGTTGGACTCCTAATACAAGGAAGCAATCAGGTTTGTTCAGCACTCATGTTCTAAAGGTCTATTGCTGTTAGACTGTAAGCGAAACGTAAATATACGTATAATATAAATCCATAATGTCATTGGAAATATGAATGTAGCATTGAATCTCATCTAGTAAGGTTTTTGACTGACAGCTCAAGCCAGAGTTACCAATCTGAAACAAAAGAAGAAGGAGAAGAAAGAAAATCTAGATTGATGGAGCAATCTTGCTCCTATTCAAGTCAATGTAACACTTTCATTCAAGCATGATCAGGCTTCCTTTGTGCTCAATACTAAGTACATGGGACTCACCATCTTAGTGCAACAAGGCTTACCTGAGAGGAAGGTGAAATTTAAAATTTCTCTTGGTCATTAGACTTAAGATGATCACCAATATAGTGATTATGATTGTATTTATATTATCAGTACAAGGGATTTTAGCAAAAATTAAGTGTTCAAAATCTGAAGATCTTTATTTTTCCCAAAGTTTTCAAAATTGCAAACTGAATTTAATTGTCTTGCATTTTGAGTCTTTCACTACTTATTTTACTGGTATCTTTATATCTTAGTACCATTGATTCTGAAATGGATAAAAAATATTTTTTTACTCAGATATTAACTGGGGGTTTATGTAAACTATCTCTTACCAATTAAGCATTGTTTTCTAGGTTTTTTTAACAACTTCATATTTCTTTCCTGCAGAAAACTAGCTGTAATAGGTGTTTATTCTTACAAAAACATCTTTTTTTGTAGAGGTTGATTTAGTGGATTCACTTATCTAGGTGTATTGTATTTGCATAAGAGGGGCTTGGTAGCAAGGAGGCCCTGGGAGAGCTCCTGGGAGAAGGTACCAATTTGTGTCTCCATGTTGGCCAGGGTCAGTGCCAGCCAGTTCTGAGAAGGACTTGCTGCTGCCCACGGCTGAGCCCATCAGCGCTGGTGGCAGTGCCTCAGGGAGAAAAAAAAATCCTGCTGTACAAGTGTAGCGGGTATAGTTCAGTAACCGGGTAGAAACACCAATTTGTGTAGCGGCTTAGTTCACTTATTTGCTTTTGTGAGATATGAATTAGGAGAAATGCAAAGCAGGCTTAAAAACCTTAAAGAGTATAAAGCAAGTTTATTAGTACTAGGATCAAAAGAAAAAGAAACACTAAGAAAGTAAAGAAAAAAA
>VZRO01006249.1:648551-661736 GCA_013397915.1 Daphoenositta chrysoptera
AAAAGAACAGTTTATGGTATTACAGTTTTTACCACGGTTTGCAAAGGGTCGATTTAAGCTCTGTGCAGCTCACGGCTCCACCCTCCTCTTTCCGCCGCCATCTTTCATTCCATCCCGCATAACTCCCTTTCTCCTTCTCCCTCTGACTTTAATGCCATGGTGAACAGCTTACGTTGAAGGAAAAGCCCTTCTCCTTTGATACTGCCAGTTGTTTGATAGTTTCCTCAGTCTGAGAAAACTGAAGATCGGCTCCCGCCGGGTTTGCACGGGGCCATGTGGAGTGGGGGACGGGAAGCCCCTCCCGGGTCTCAGAAGCCGCTCCGGCGGTCTCGGCCGTGCAGCCCACGAGTGCTCTTCAGCTGCCCACAGCTTTGAGGGGGAGTCCCGCAGCATTCCAGGGACTTGTGCCCTGGAGCCAGGGGAGGCTCGGCTCGGCCTGTCTCCCCAGGACAGTGCCCAGAGCCACTCCCAACACCCCCCTCCCCACATCCCAAAGGAGGCTGAATTCAAAAAGGAAGTTCCCGCGCCTCTCGCAGGTTAAAATATGCGAACTAGAAAAGCGTAATTGGATTGCTAAACTATCAATCAATTTAGCTCCAAACCATGACAACAAATCCAGCCAGGATAAAGGAGTGAGAACATGTGCGAGAAGCAGCCCCGCTGACAGCACAGTCAGGGAAGGAGGGACAGGAGCTGCTCCAGCTGTTGGAACAGAGCTTCCCCTGCAAGACCATGGTGAGGCAGCTGTGCCCCCGCAGCCCAGGGAAGTCACAGTGGAGCAGAGATCCACCTGCCACCAGCAGAGGAGACCCGTGGTAGACCAGGTGGACATCCTTGAAGGAGCTGTGACACTGTGGACAGCTCACACTGGAGCAGGTTCCTGGCAGGACCTGTGGACCCATGGAGGGAGGAGCCCACACTGGAGCAGGTTCCTGGCAGGACCTGTGGACCCATGGAGGGAGGAGCCCACACTGGAGCAGGTTTGCTGGACAGACCTGAGGCTCTGTGAGTGACCCATGCTGGGATGAAGAACGGTAGCCCATGGGAAGGACTCACATTTGAGAAGCTCATGGAGGACTGCCTTCTGTGCTAGGGACTCCATGCTGGAGCAGGAGAAGGAGCCCTTCCCTGGGAAGGAAGGAGCAGCAGAGAAAATATGTGATGATCATCATTCCCATTTCCTGTCTCCTGCACACTGTGAGGGAGAAAACCATGAACAAAACTCAATCCAGGAAGAAAGGAGGGGGGAAGGAAGGTGTTTTAATATTTAGTTTTTATTTCTCACTATCCTCCTCCAATTTAATTGGCAATATAATCAGTTAATTTCCCCAAGCCACGTCTGTTTTTCACATGACAGCAATTGGTGAGGGATCTCTCCATGTCCTTATCTCAACCCATGAGCCTTTTACAACAACCTCTCCCCGTCTGTCCAGCTGAGGAGCGGAGTGATGGAGGGGCTTTGGTGTGCAGCTGGCATCCAGACAGGGTCAATCCCTCACACTTGGAATAAAGAGATGTGTCGACAACCAGAAAATGGGAAATTTGTCTCCTTTCTGCCTTCTAATACTGGAAAAAAATTACAGTTCATCCATACCCCTTAGAAACTAGTTAAAAACCTACCTGATAAACATTACAACCCCTTTCAGTGTTTCTTGCAATGCTTTCAATTATGTTTCAGGCATGCACAAAATGATGACAGTTCGCACATCTATTCTTGTTTAAATTAACCAGAGCTAAAAATAGAAAGCAGTATGTGTCCTGATTAATCCCACCTGGTCAATATGCTCAGTGTGCAATTAAAACAATTTATACTTAAGGTGTTTTTATTTCTGTTAATGTAACAGAAAGGCTCAAGAGGGTGTTTAGTTCAGGGTTAACTCTCATCTTTACAGGAAGTTTCTCAGCCTTATTCCTGCCATCCCAGCAGTCCTATAGCTTGCCATAGCAAAACAGAACCTTTGCAGAAAGCAGTTTACAGTTGAAAGCAGCACCAAACATGAAAATGAAGCATTGGACTTTTTTCCACTCCCCACTCTTACAGCTTTTAGTCTTCCAGGTAATGAAATAATCCTAATGGAAGTTATGTCTCTCCTCTTGGACAAGTGTGCTTACAGTTCAATACTTTTTTTCTTCCTTCTTGCTATTTTTGTCACTTTTTTCCATAACTCTTTTTCTACTGCATTTCAGCTGCATCAGGAGGAGGTAAAGGGTTTCAGCTGTTCTCTCCTGGCCTACCCTTCATACCCTTCTCTCCTACCCTTCTGAGGCTGAGAAGTAGCTGAGAAATTCATTGTACCAATCCACTGTGTGAGTAAATAAATATATTAACAGGCTATAGCCATGATGGTGAAGGTCAGATGTTGTCTATCAGGGAAATGAAAGTGCATGCCTGCATCCCTAATTTAGGCACCTGAGCCAGTAAGAGGAATGTGTTTTAGGGACTGCCCATGGTGGGTAACTTTCTAATATAAAATCAGGTCCCTTTCCATACTGACTTTTATGAAATTACAAGTTTAACTGCTATTCTCTTCTCATTAACTGAATAGCAAGTATATCAAAATATGATATTTTCATTTTCGTTGTTTTGACCAGGCACAGAGATGTGGGACACTTGTCTGTATCTCTCTTACTGGAAACCACATGCACTGTCTCCATGCATACAGCATCTCTGCTCTGTACTTACTGTAGGACAGCTGCTTCTCTCCGATATGGAATTTTATATTAGGTTAATGATGGTTGTGTCTGCTCACAAATGAAAAACAAGCTGAATTTATGTTTTCCAGTGAACTGAACTGCTGTCAGATTTTCAAAGCCATATGACCTTGGAAGTCATCTTGCTGGACTTTCAGGAAGGCTCAGCAAACAGTGGTCCTTTACTTTAAATACACTGAGCAGCATTCTCTTCTCTCCAAATTTGCTTCCAGATGTAAATACTGGAAGAGGTCATTACATAAATAGGAAATTACCTCAGACATTACCTATTTAAAGGCAAAGTAGGTCACTATCTGCATGGACTGAAGTAAGGAAGAATTTTATATTCTCTGCAATTTTTGTTTGAGGATATAGCGGGTTCTTGAAAAATAACAGACATTTCAGCACAAAAAGTGAAGTTTTCTTTCAAATCCAATTTTTAAAAAATTGTGGAGCTTCTGATACTGGAAGGTCTTCCTAATGACTTTAAACACTTTAAATTTCATAAAATGAAATTAAACTCATAACACTAATCCTTTTAAATTTATGAAATATATTTGGTATAAAAATCCAAATAATTTAATTTTATATGTATTTATATAATACTTTGAGACTGATTCTTAGGTGTATACATTATTATACTAATTTACCCAGATATCAGCTTAGGCTCTGGTGAACACATTTTGCTCTAAGTCCTTTAAAATCGAGGCAAATTCTTTGAAGACTGCAGCACAAAGCAATGACTATACAAAGCAATTTCCTATACATGTATAGAAGTCCTAAAAATCTCCTATCAGGTGGGATGCAGGTTTTATTCTAAAACATATGTTTTACACCCAAAAAAAATGGAGAGTAAAATCATTGAGCATTCTGAATTACAGCAGCTGACCTTATGAAAGAATAATTTTCGCAAGATTTATTTTAAGTAAAATGGTTTGCTTATCTGTAAATTAATATTAGTCCGAGTCAAGTCTGAATCTCTGAATAAAAAAAATGCTTCTACAGATTTTTAGAATTTAGTATTTAGTTAAAATCTATTGTAATCTGACGGAAATTGAATACTTTGGGACTATTTCAAGAGATAATGTTGTCATTACGAAAGTATTAATAATTATTGTTTATAACTGCTATAACTACAGTCAAAGACAGTTCAGCAGCTCAGGTCACTCTCAAGTAGTCCCAGCGGGATTCAGGGCAGCTCAGTCAGGCTGGCAGCCCCAGTGATCTGCCTGCTCTCAGAGATGCTGCCTGGCTCTGCAGCACCACCCACGTCCTCAAGCTCTGGGGTCCTCCAAAGCACGGGGAGCTGCAGTTTTCCCTCAGCCTGTGCCAGTCGGTGTCTCTGCTTTGTCATGGGAAAGCAGTGACCTCGACGAAACAAAACAAAAATGAAACCTCTCTCCATTCTTTCTCACATTTACTTTAGCTTAGAAGAAAGTTACGTTTGGAGCAGGTGGAGGAAGATGTTCAGTTCACTGGAGCACCAAATTCCCCTCTTGATTTGTTCCTTCCTGGTTGTGACAGGCACCCTGTGTTGGGCCCACGCAATTCAACCTGTTTCTAATCCCAGGGGCTGCAGCAAAGCTTGCAAACAGGTTGGTTCTTCTGATTCACGTTGCTTACTCTTCTGCCCTTTCACAATAACTGCTGAGAAGCATATTCACATTATTATTTAATGGAAACATAGAACCTTAATCTTTCTTTCAAATGTTTGCTCTAAAGTTATTTTATTAGCCTGGCCAGTGTTGGTTTAATTCTAAAAAATAAAATAGAAATTAGGACATTTCTGTAAGGTTTTTTTTGCCCTATAGGATCATATAATAAAACTCATTTTAGTTTTTATCTGTGTTTATATACACATTTTACTTTCCCAGGCTGCTTAGGTTCTTCCTTCTAGTGTGTCAACACAGGACTGGAATGGCTTTCTGGGTCACTGAGTCCAGTTGCCTCTCATAACAGATATTGTTTCTTCACAGTTTTTTTAAGCCCTATTTAAATGGCTTTACTTTTTCTTTTCCATAGTTTATACTTTTTAATGAAGGTTGCACATATTTTCTTGAGCCTTCATTTGGCTTGTAAACACTATTGAATCTGTTTGAAAGAAACTTTCATTTCCTCTGAGTAGTAAATTGCTACTTGGTGCAAAGAAGAAAAAATATGCTAATTTAATCCATTTGAGTAGCAGTCTAACTCATTCCAATCATTCTCATAGTCTAAGAAAAATCAAAATCTCCAGGTTCTCAACACTCCTTTACAGCTGATGTTACCTTTCCATGTAAGAGAGCTTCTTCCTCATCCCAAAACCAATTGATTTATATTTTCCAGTATTTTAGTCCCTTGAGATCAGTCAGTTATGGCCAGTTTATATCTACATATGCCTTTTGCTTTGATAACTCAGTTTTGCTCATCTGTAAGTTTTACTTGTGCTTCTTTCTAGATTTTTTTTCTTTTTAAATGTCATTAACAGAAATAGACAGATCAGTTCCAGGATACTGGAACTCCTCAAATAACCTTCATAGAATTCAATAGTTCCTTGTCAGTAAGCTTTTTTGTCCTTTACAGTTCTTCGTCCACCTTACAATGATTTTCTTAATCCCTGCACTCTCTAGATGAAGTAGTAATTTCCTATGTGGCCCCATATCAAATACTTTAGTAAATCAAGTTGCATTTCCTTCTGTAGAAAAAAAAAAACATTATCAGAAAAGGATATCAGATTAGTCCTGCCTTAATCAAACCTATGTTGTATTTTCTATTCTATCTCAATTATTTTATTCAACTCTTTAAAAGCTAAAGCCTAGCATGCTACTGAGATCAGACTAATCTCTTCTTACCCTTCTCTTTCACCTCTGCTCCTTTATACCAGTGCTTGACATTTCCTATCCTGTAATCTTATGGCAGTACCACTGCCTTGATAGATTTCTTTAAAATGTTTACCCCCTCCACATTCAGATCTCAGAGGTCAGTGTAGTCAGCAACTTTGGTAATGAGTTCCCTTAATTTATTAAGGTTTGCCCTTTTGAAACCCAAGTTCTCATTGCAAACCTACTATAATTTAATTTAAACGGAATCAGTTCACCATCACTCAATCAGACATTATTTGTACTTTCAGCCCTTTTTATGGCAACATTCTTTAGACTTTTTTCATCTATGGTAGCATTGTCTTTTGCTGGTTCAAGATTTAATGGATTAAGAATATAATAACTATTAAACACAGAACGTCTTGCTGTAGTACAGATGCTACCTGCTCAAACCCACAGGGACTTTAAAGGAGAAATTGTAAATAAGTGCCACAATAGTCCACCTGGATGTCCAACCCAACTCTGAAATAATGTCAGACTGAAAGGAGTGTGATGGTGAAGGGTTTTGGTATTAGCAGATTGTTTTTTTCTCTGGATAAAATGGACAGAAAGAAAAATACATTTGTGTCTGGAACAAAACCAGAAAGGACAAAGTCAATTTTGACAACATTTTTTTTCCAGAATTTTCTCTGGAAAGTAGGCAAAGGTATGATACTAATTGCTCTTAACTGTCTCCTTTCTGTCTTCTGTTTAACACAGCTCACTCACAGGAGTTCTGGACTGACTTTACTAAATAAAAAGGTATTTCTCCGGAATGCTTCTCTGGCCTCCTGCTTGGGATTTTCTGATCCAGAAGCAGAGTTTTGAATTTAAGATCCCATAGTGGATTTTACTTCCTTGGATTTATTCAATCAGTTACAGAATCCATGTACACTTATAGTGGTTGCAGCTTCTGTTGCAAGCTGCATTATAGCTCAACTACATTTCATCAGAAACATTTCCTTTTTTGAACACACTGTCTTATTTGCATTTGATACCTGCCTGGGGAGGTGCAGTGAGTGGCCTCTTGCTTACAGTTTTCCAGGGTGACTCAAAATTTTTTGGATTATCTGTCTGTGATAAACCTTTTTCTAACATGAAGCCATCTTATTTTAGCTATTTTCTGCTATACAAATTATTTATTCCTCTTAAGTTTTAATAAGCATGTACTGCACTTAAAAAAGCATGTGTGAAATTTTTAAAGGAAGAGAAATAAAAAGTGTTTTCTACCAGAGCCATGAAACTTCACAGCCAATCTTCATTTTTTTCTCAGTGAGCAAAGGGATGTTTGAAGAACACAATTATTAGTGGCTTTTTTACATCATATGCCCTTATTACTGTTACCTAAGGTCCCTTTGAAAATCTAGTTCAAACAAAAGCCATGACAGATCAGCTATGTTTCCAAAAGATGTAAGCAGAGATGTCTCGCAGGTGCAGTGCCTCTCAGCAAAAAAACAGAATCACAGTACCAGTCAAATACAACAAATCTTATCCTTAGCATCCACCTAAGATTAGAGCTGGCCAGAATAAAAAAACTGGCATAACTAAAACATGCTTTACAAGGCTCATCTATTTTGGCCTAGGACTTGTACCTCAGCTGCATACAATAATCACTAATGGCACTGGATAACTTAATACATTGCTATTAATACACAGTGTTTGCAGAAATGTTTCAATGTTTTCATCCCAAACTACTATTTTTCCTTCAAAAAAAAAACCAATTCCACAACACTGAAAATACTCAGTAAAATACAGAGCAAGATTCCCCAGAAGAAGCCCTGCATAGCATAATGTGAAAAATTCTCAGCACAAGTATTTAACTGAGGTGAAACTAAAATGAATGAATAGGAAAATAGCCCCAGGCATCTTATTTAGTGCAACTGTGAGTTCCTAAGTGTTGCATATATGCAGAATCTCAAATTTAAATCCAAACCTTCCACAAGACAATTTGCCTACCCCCAACTTTGTGACATGTTGGAATTTGAGATGCCAAGTGTATAAAATTTAACACATACATTTGAAGAGCAACATTAGCCCATGTAAAGAAAATGGTAGCACACTTTATTGAAAATGAACAGGTAATCTGTACTTGGAAGGTTACCCTGTGCTTCAGCAGTGCCATGCATAAGAAAGAGGAGGTGGGATATGAAGGACTGCTCACAGTAGCAGGGCAATTCCTGAACTGATTGAATGAAGCTAAATTTGAGTGCTGAATTTAGCAGGAATGATTTGTTACCTTTCAGTATAAAATATTCATTTGTTATCTATGAGCAATAATTAGCTCAAGGCACAATTAGTACAATAACTTCCAGTAATTTTGGTCAGTGAAGCCCACATTTTGCTCATAATATTTAATAAAATATTAAAAAGTGTGACTACTTTTAAATAATCATCTTTAAAAACCACACTAAGTTATTTTAATCAATATACTTGTTTTAAGTAAAAGCCATTTAATCTTCTGACTTATACATTAACCTTCCATTAAGTATTAGTGAAGAAGTTAAATGCACCTTAGTCAATAATGCTAATGCAGGAACTGTTGTATTACCTATGGAGAAATGCGTATTCATATTATGTTAAAGTGGCTATCCTTAACGATTAGCTATTATATGTCAGGAAACTGATCATAAATTTGAAATATTCTGTAGGAAAATGAATTATAATGTTGAAACTGAGTTCTCTGTACTGTAATAATTTTGAAATGAGGTCATCTACTTCTCTTGGTCAGTGCTTTTTAAGGCAATGATATTGAAGTGATGAAGATACCCTTGATGATACTTTAACCTCACCTTGTGGTTTCACATCTTGGTAGGTAATAAATGAGACTGGTAATTGTACTATACTAAACGAAAATATATGAATCTACCCACAGGTATATGAAGAAGTTGTTTTAGCATAAATTCTCATTGCTCTCTTTTTACCTAGAAATGCCTAAATGTACCATTAGGATCAGCAAAATGCTACAGTTACACCAAAATATTTCTCTACGTTTTAGCCTAAATTGCAGTGTCAAACTAGCTGTTTATAGATCTTATTCTATATGACTTCTTCTACCTTTTTCTCGTTTAACAGGATTTATCCTAAACTGGTCTGACCTGCAAGATATATTTTTCACACTATCTTGGCAAAATGCTTTCACAGTGGGATAGCCCCTTTCCTCCTGTTCTTGTCTGCATATTCTTGCTGTTTTGCTTCTGTGAGATCTGCTGCTTCTGTGGATACTGGGTGAGCTAATTTAGCTGCCTGAACTAATACCAAACTTTTTTTTTTTTTTAAACAAAGGATATTTTTCTCTTGGCTCAACCATCAAAATCCATTCTTCCTTAGTTTCTTGATAGCTGTGGCCAGTATGAGGTGAGAAAATGTATGGGCAGGGAATTCAAGAGAGTCCATATGTTTTTTCAGTCATCAGTTATTACTTTAGCTTTTTATGTGACACAAAATGGTACCTACATGATACATAGTGCAAGTGATCATGAAGGAGACAGCAAAAATTTGCTCAGGTGGACACACAAGTGGTCTACAAAAATGTATTTAATACTTTACTTTCAAGAAAGAAGGGGGGAAGAAAATTAAAGGGGAGGTACACGTACATTTGCAAATAAAAATAAAATTATTTTGCCTGTGTTTGAGGATGGCCATCAGCGTTTCTCAAGGTATCACTTTTTTAAAATTGTTGAATTTATTCCCTGTGCTGTTTTTTGTCTGTTCCTCCTCACATCTTTGTTTCACCACTGTAAATGATTATTCCACTCACATTCACCTCTGCTTGTCCTTTTTCTATCATTTGAGTACCTTCTGCTGACTTTACAAAATTTTGTACCTGAATCCTTTAAGGTACATTTGGATTCAGTACATTTGAAGAAACCCAAGATCCCAAAGGTAGAATTTAATTGGTTGTTGAATAGTAAATTACAAACACAGATTTGCATTCATATAGCAATATAATAATAATTGATATAAAAGCACTGAGAATTCACTCCTCTGAATTCTAAATATAACATCTTTTGTGAATATTTCTGAAATTTAGGAGATTTTTTCCTAATCCATAGGCCATTCTCACTTTTTTTCTCACTGTCATCCATCTATACTTAAAACAATAAAGAGATTTAAGTGATTATATAGAACATTCATGCAATGGATGTAAGATCCAAAATACCTTCCAGCCCCATCAAAAATACCAAGATTTTCATTCAGTGGTCATTAAAATAAAAAGTTAGACAACAATTTCCACATCTTCCATACCCAAATACCTAGCATTTCCTTTTTTCTGAAAGCTCATAATACTTCAGAATTCTGCAATGGTCAGTGTTGAGTGATAAGCTCAAAGAAAAGCTCTGGCTGTGGTCGCTATGGTCACTAGACAATTGCAGTTGTAGGCTGCTTGGAAACGCCATTATTTTCTTACAAAATATAAAACTTGCTACTGAAGGGTACTGGCTAGGCATATTGTTAGTGAGACCGTACTATGAAATATTCAATTGTATCGTAATTTTACTCTCTCTTCCATATGGGAAAAGTTTGACACAAACCACTGAAATTCTCCCTAACGACAGTTGTAAAAGAGAAGCAATAGATTCTCAGTACCTCCACAGCTACTTGAAATGTACTACTTTGAATCAAGTAGATTGCTAATGCAAAATATCTTACCAGCCTTACATGATTTTAAATTGTGTTTCTGAAAACAACCATATATTTTTCTCTATGTGTAAAATCCATTTTATATTGCAGCGCTACAAGACACAGCACATTTGTTTACAAATAGTAAAAGAAAAAACTTCCCAAAATTTCCTCTGCTTGAAATATAATATGAACTGAAACTGTGACACTGTGATAAAAAGACCACTCTTCTGCAACACTGAGGTATCTCTACTAACTCTCTTTTCACTTTAAGCTGTCAGTTTTGGTATCAAAGTTGCATCATTTGAATACCTATGTCAAATACTCTCTTCATTCCACTACCTACTTCTTTCTGATTCACTTTATCTGAGTTCGATCTGCTTGTTACAGTTCTGACACTTCTTGAAATGTTTCTTTGGTGTATGTCTTTCAATGGGTGAGAACATTCAGACAGAGTGTTAATGATAAACAAACCATTGTCAGCTCCAGCTCTCCTCTTGACCAGTTTTTGATTTACGGTCCTTACTCCTCATTCTTAGTCTAATGAAGCTTCCAGCTTTTAATTTCCCAGTAATTCAGATTTAAAATCAAAACCCTAATTAGAAGGTCTCACACTTAGGGCAGCCATTTAATCTTCTCCCTTCCTGATTTCTCCATGGTTGTTCTTCGTAGTCCTCTCATAACAGTGTCAGTTTAATTCCTTCAGGTTTTGTTTCCAAATTCCTTTTATGCATTTCATCTCATAAAAATCTTCCACATCTTCTTTTTCAGAAACTCCTTATACAGATGTTTCTTCAGAGTCTGCCCCATCTTCACCACTCTCGGAGATATGTGGTCATGACAGATGCATCACTGAAGGATACTGCTGTATCTACCTTTTCCCTTCCTTTCAGGTTGCTCATTTATGCCTTCATGAGTCTTCCCACTGCTGGTTTATATTGAGTATGGGTTTATTTCGTGTAGGAACACATCCACCCCCTGTAGTAGTGAAAATCTTGTTGATAATATCTTTGGTAAGCACAGTCCACAGGATAGACATCCATCTCTCTGATCACCACATGTAGCAAAGTATTTCCTTGCAACCATTAATAAATGTAAACATTATAATGAAAACAAAAACCCAGCACTCGTAACGTATGACGGGAAAAGATGAGAACACTCAAGGAAACTGATAATGTCTCGAATCCCTTCAAAAGTAGGAAATTCTCTGTGTTAACTGTCTGTGTGATCCTGTGTTGTGCAGCACAAAGCACAAAACACAGAACACAATTCCATGACTCTGAACAATTTGAGCTAATGCTGAATCTAAAACCAAAACTGATCAGATTGGACAATTTTGTCTATCAGCAACCATTTCTATTTAACTGCCTTCCCTGATGCTCCCAAATCCTTCATCTTTGTCAGCAATCTTTCTCTTATTCTCCCCAGTACTCAAGACCCTAGCTGAAAACATCTCTTCATCTTTTCTCTCTTCTTCCAACTCATCCAGTCTTTCAAATATTTTTGAGCATTTTTTCACACTTCTGAGGTATACCTTTTTTTACCATCACTACATTGAAGTCTTCTATGTGGTTCATTATTCATATCTTTAAAAAATCAAACATTTCCTTGGTTTCCTTGGAGAAAACACTGGTATATTTCAGCCCTTGAAAATAGGCATTGTATATTCTTAGTCTGTTAGTTGGATTATACTAATTAGATTCTTTCTCCTCTCTTCTAAAACATAAAATAAATTTTATTTACATTTAAATAATAACTTGTATAAATATATGTCTTCTACTTGTTTAAACTTGATCTTACCTTTTAATTTTTCACTTATTCCAGTCTCTAAACTTCACCCACCTGTTTGTCTGTTTTTATCACCACATCACTTTCAACACTAAGTACCTTACTTGCACGAAATTTTTAGTCCTTCCTTGAGTTTAACAGCTGGGAAAAAACTACTTCAGTAAGAATGCCTAAAAGAAATGTATTTAATATTAAACCAGTTACAGCTGTAATGATCTTACCATTAAAAGAAAACCTTTGCAAATGAAGACAAAGCTTCTTCTTATAACTGCATCAGCTAATGTAGTTGAGAGTCGAGGCCAAGTTTTCAAGTACATGAGAACATGTGTCCCTGAAAGCCCATCTGCTTATTGTTTTTCTCTGTTCTAAGGTTAAAAAGAGCATTTGTGTTCATTCAGAAAAATCCTACTAAATATTTTTAAATCATGTCTCTGGTTGCTGCTATCTGTTCCTGTGAGCTTACTTACTGCAAAGCAATGTACCCCAGAAAACTGCCACAGGTAATTTTTAAAACAGACCAAGTCAAAGTGATACAGTAGCAGGATTTTGTAACTTTGTTGGAATCTTGCCTTTTTAAATTTTTTTTCTTTGTTGCAGGAAAGAGGAAGTACCAAAGGAGGTTGGATTTACTGCTTAGTGTTACCTGGTGTTTACAATGTATTAAATTTCACTATCATTTCAATCAGAAAATACTTTTTAAAAATCATGTACGTTTGTTTTTCATTTCATTTTGTTACTTTTCATGTCATCCAGAATTTTGCAGCTCTTTGTGTTGGAAATCTATCATATATCTACTGATATGCCTTGAAAGGGATAAACTCAAATTCTCTCTTGTTATGTATGGAATTACTTAAAATAGGAGATTTAACTTCTGTTTTAAAGAAGTTTTAACCTTTCCATTTTAACCCGCTAGAGGCTAAGCTTTTCTAGTTGTATCAATTAATTTCCTATTCCATTTTCACAGAAAATACTAAAAAAAATAGTTCCAGGGTAAACTTCCTGGTATGTAAATACTTTAAATTCTGGATTGTGCCAGTCCTCTATTCATAAGAGGTAGAGAAGAAGCAGCAAGAACTGAATGAAGGCCAACACAAGCAGTTGGTTAAGCTTCTCAAAAATGCCTTTTCCCAGGGCCTTTCCAAGTCTCAGTTTCCCAATGGACAAGTTTTTTGGCTCTAAATTTTGCAGCTGTACAACCTGGTAGAGTTGGCAACCAGAAAATAGACAAATCATCTTAAAAAAAAAAAAA
>VZRO01006249.1:663142-781175 GCA_013397915.1 Daphoenositta chrysoptera
TTTTTCCTCAGCTAATATTTTCTCCTTAGTTATAGTTATTTTTATTGACTGGCAACAAGGCTAAATTTAATGTTGGGAAAAGTAGAGAAAATTTGTTTATGAGTTCAGCTAATGAGATGTGAAATGTATGATGTGAATGGAGTTCTTTTTCTGCATCTCAGTGCGTCCTTGCAGAATTACTGGGAAAATAAATATAATCCTGAAACTGAATTAGAACATGACATAAGTGGTTCTGTATCGTCAAATCTTAGAGTGTCTATACAGATATGACTGAGAAGTACAATGTATTTTTTTCTTTATTCACAAGTATTTTCTCTTTCTGGCTTTTTCCCTAGCCTCTGCATCCTAAGTAAGCTTTTGTTGTTAGTGTCTCTATATGGCTAGTTTGCTTGTGCTTTAGAGATACTAAACTAAAATTTGCTATTTTAGAGTTCCAATAGCTCAAATAGTTTTCCGTTTCCACTTCATTTTGATTGATTTAATGAGGGATCTAAAGAAATAATCTTCTGTATATGCCATGGCATTAAGGTGAACACAAAGACACTATTCAACTTTCATAAAATCAGTTGAGGGGCCAGATGTAAAATCAATTAACTCTGGTGAAGTATAACCTTGTATGGCTTGCTATAGTTTTCATTCTCAGCAAGATGAGCCTGGCCATTGCTTCTGTTTCAGCAAAGTGTTAATAACAAAGTTATAAAACTAAAAGGATGAGGGAAACCCCAGAAGTTTGGAGTTCAGACAAATATTTGAAGGGTCAGATGTTTATTGCACTTCTCCAGCCTAAGAAAATCTTGCTGTGATTAATAGCTCACCATTTCCACGTGACTTAAATCTTCCATGAAGCATCTTCATTGTTCACTCTTCGTGTTAATTTCTGGTTTTTGAGATTTTGGGGGGATGGAAAGTCACATGGCAAAGGCATCCCTCTCAAAATCAGCATATAGATACCTTCAGCATTTTCATCACGTGCTTCCTGTCACTCTTTTGTGCCCTTTAAGCATGCAGTTATTTCTTGCTACATTTTTAAAGTGACTTTTTTTTTTTTGTGGTACAAGTTTCTTGCAAGTATTTCTCTTAGAAGTAAAATTACACTGAATCCAGCATAACAACATTTTCTCAATTACAAATTGTTTCATTTGATCATACTTTTCTTATCTGTAAAATGTCTGGATCTGAAATATTTTGAAAGAATATCTGTAATAACAGTCATCATCTCCTCCTACTTGCATGTTCATACTGTGAGATTACTTAGTATCTCCTTTATATGAAATGTATAATTTTCAGGCCCTAGTTCAAGGTGTCTAACCCAGAGTGTGTGAATTTTGCTACTGATGATAATGGAGGGCCTTAATTTTTTGTCCTTAAAGATGGGTATCTCCATAGACCCTTCCCTGAACTTTGCTCTCATTGAAATCACCCTGCTGATTTCAGGAAGAGCAGAAACAAGTTTATTAGCAGGGAGTGTCCCACTGGAAATAAATGCACTTGCTTTTTCTAAAATAAGCAGAGTGAAAAGGTTTGCAGAACTACAGCACTTCTTATAGAGAAGTCTTAGGAAAGTTGATCAACATTGATAGAATTACTGGGTTTGCTTTTCTTTTTGAAAGAGAATAGGCTTACAGACAGAAAAGGTGATTTATGTCCAGGATTTTCCTCCTCTGTTGTCCATGTTGGAAAACATATTGACATCCAGAAAATTATTGTCCATATTGCCTATTTTCTCCAAATGAATCAGAGAAGATAATAAATAATAAAGATTATAGCTCTGTCTTTAGGAAAAATAAAATTGACTTGCTTGTAAACTTTAACACAAGAAAATGTTTACTGTTTTTAAGGATATCTGAAGCTACTAAAATAAACGTTAAGGAATAAAAGCAAACATATTTATCAGAATGCAGCTTGTATATTTGCTTGTAAAGTATTTAAGATCTACTTTTCCTAATAGTTGTCCAAATTATAAGAGAAGCAGAAACCAATATTTTTTTTTTTTTAAGTTGAGATGTTTCTTGATAGGTCTTTTAGGATTTTAGTCAGCATATCAAGGAAGAAATTATTCTCTTCAACATGAAAAATGCAAGACACACTCCTTCTTAGGAAACAAATAATTCCTCTTTTAGTAGTTAAAACTAGAAGAGATCCATCTAGAATATTATCTGGTACTGTAGACGTCTGTAAAATTGTGATTAAGTTTCTGCTTGATCATTTCTACTTTCTTAAATTAGACAAGTAACCGCTAGACAAATTAAATTCCACCTGGCATCCCCAATTCTACCTTGTTGTTTTGGTTGCAATTAAAACTACTTTATTCAGTCCAGGAAATATTTTCTTTATTCTAAGAAATACTTCCAGCTAATATTTTGTCCAAATTAGCAATTTTTATGCACAAAGAGTTTGATAGTTTGAAACTGATAACACTTTATTTTTCTCAACATTTACACCAAGTAAATACTGATCTAACATGAGATCAGTGTATTATGGCTGTTAAGGATGGTTTAGAATACAAGACTCTTTATTTTTTTTTTTTTTTAAGAAACCAGCTGAGTGACCCATTTGGCACTACTATAAACAGATGAATTTTTACATTAGCTTGTGGAAGTAGCTCTGTAAAGCAATAGTGAATCAACTTACAGAATTTCTCCAGCAATTTAAGAGTCCTTATGCAAAAATAGATTTATCACTGTCTTCAGTGGGACCACAAAAGATGAGCTAGCTCTTCCAGTTTTACTGTGAAAAGAGAAAAAGCACTAATGTAACACTCATGGAGAGTAAGCAATGAAGAGAGGAGGAATATGGAAATGTTTAAACAGACAAATGAAGGAGGAGTTTGTGTGTGTAAAGAACTAAAGCTGAAAGGAAAGCACCACTGCCAGTTAGACTGAGAAACCTTGTGTTTGTGAAAGAAGTCCAAATTTTAAAGGCAGGTTTTGTTAAAATTGTTATTACAGTGTGGGTTTGGAGAAGGGAATAAGTTATACCCTCTTATTTTTACTGTAACATCCTATAATGTTGTAAAATCCCATATGACAAAAATCCCCCTTTAGTAAGAAATATATAGCTTCCATCAAGGAAAACAACTTTTTTTGTAGGGACATTTCCAGTTACACACATCCACTCCCATAATTTATATAAAGTACTCCATCAGAAAGCCTCCTAATGCAAAATCATACATTCAACACATTAGTATATACACTAATAGTTACTCTCATCCTGTACACTGGAAACTTCACAAGGAAATATTTCAGAATATTTCAATCATATTTTTTTAATTAATTCATATTGTTAATATGCATAAATATCATATGCACATTAACAATAGTTTCATAATTGTTATTGGATTGGTAGTCAAAGAAAAAAGGCCACCCAAAATGCAGTCTAGAATTCTCATGAATGTACAAATTTATTCTCGGTATGGGCTTGCTATTCATGTGTTGATTACATGCAAGTTATTTAATGGTTTATATTTATTGATTGTACTGGAACTCCCCATTCCTAACACAAATAGACTGGCATTTAAAAGGTCTAAATACTTAATTAAAATATATCATGACATGTAAAGATTTCAGAATTCATTACTGTTTTTCAAAATTCCACAGTGATCCAGGGAAAATGATATGTTTTATTATGCTTAGTGTTATTTAATTGAGGAATTATCTAGATAATAAGGAATGGTGTCTTTAATGGTGTAGTCAATAATAGCACCAAAAGTCTTATTGATTATTCTTGAACAATCCTCTGGAGCTTGTACATTTTTCTCATACTAATAACACAGCTTCAGTGTGTACAATATGAAAGAAGCACATCATTTTTTTTTTTCTTGTGCAATATTTATATGTGCTAAAAATAGAATGGCACTGCATCTACAAGTGAATCCATCTTTCAGACTAAATCTTAATTAAATAAGTGTGTGAATGAGCAGGTCTGTGTGCTGGTGTCATGCACACCCTCTGTCAGAAGATTTCAGATATAGAACTATCATGTATCTATCTATATATCTATTTATACTTACATATCAACTTTTTTCTTTTTTTTCCTTTTTGACAATGGGCAGATCAAAATGACACATGATCATTAAAACCTGCTTGGGACAATGGACAGATTTCAGGTTTTTTTGCAGAGTGACAAGAAATAGGGAAATGACCTGAATGTATGCAATGCTTAAATGTTGTCAGATATTCATCATATTTATATGCCTTGCCTGCCTCTCTGCTCAGGGTGATTTAATACTACATTAAAGTAGAACCTGGGAGGACATCATAAACAGCTCTTGTTTAAAGGGCATTGTGAAGGAGAGCCTTTAATCTGATTGATGAAATAAATGGAAAGTAATCTATCCTCTATTCAACAGCTTGTTGATGATATGAAAGAATTCCTACTGAAGCAAGCAAAGCTTTAAAGAGAAAGACCTCTTTCATCCTGTCAGCCTCTCATTTTTAGAAAAAGTTAAGTTTTTCATCATGGTTCAGGGGAGTTCTTGTAAAACGTTCATTGAAAATTTAAGAGCAATTACAGTGTCAGACAGCTAGAAAAATTGCTTTTACTGAGTGAGAGTTCTCTGACAGATGCATTGTGGGAGAATTGATTCTTTCTAAGGGATAAGTGAATTGTCATTGTTAGTCTCTTCTCATGACATCTAGCTAGATGTCATCTGCTTTGTAACAGAAGATTTGAATCAGACAACTGTACTCAACACTAGACAGTGTCTAGATTAGTTCAGCAAAGAAATAAGCCTGTACTCTGCATGGCATCAACTGAGCTTTTAAAGATTATGGATGAGCAAGGGTTTGAGAAAAAAGTTTGAAAAATCAAAACCAAAGCTTTATAGCCACTTCAGAAAGCCTGGATGTTTAACCTGTAAGGAAGTCTGTCAAATCCTTGAGGAAACCACATAGAGAAAGATCAATAGAATACCTACTGGCTCCATTAGCTTGATGTAAAAAGGGGAAGAGGGAAACCAGCTCTTCCACAAGAGGAGCTACATTATTCCAGGGATTAAGCGGGATCAGTTCTCTTGCAGAAAAGAAGACAAGAAAAAGAATGAAGATTCTTGGTGGGCCAGAACTGGAGTAAAAGGGCTTGTCAGGTAATCTAACTGATGATAAGAGAGCAGTTTATTGAATAGGAGGTGTCTCTAATTAGGTGTTCATTAGCATAAGGGTAGGTGCCAACTCTAATCTTGAGTTAGCTGTAGAAAATAGGCTGTCATTCACTCTGCAATCCCTGAGTTAACTTCTTCATACTATATGCTTGCTGAATCCAGTTCTCATTTTCATGTGGTTTTTTTTCTGTTTGGACTGCAGAGATACATTTGGTGTGTATGAATGTCATTGACATTTTCCCAAAATACCACTGTCAAATTCATTAATACTTGCAGCATTAAAATGCTATATTTTCTGAATATAGTGTGCATGTATGTGGTTAAAAAAAAAAGGTGTGTCATTTTAAACACAATAATGTTTCAATCTGAAAGCTTCATTTCAGTTTCTGAATCTGATGTGACTGGAAACTTAGATCAAAACAAAAAAAAAAAAAAAAAAAGGAAGCAGCTATTCATACTTCAAATAAATTCACAAGTAACTAATTATTTTGGAAATAATTAGCTAAAATATTCTTCAATTCATGGTTAGACCAGTATATTCTTCACCAGCTCAAATGTCGGTAATATTTTGTAGCCAAGGTTTAATCAATATAAGGCTTCTGTATTTTGCACTCTTTATTCTGTGCACTTCGTATATTTGAAGGAATGTATATAGACTTTAATTTAAACATGGAGCATTTCTGTAGTTCTTCAGGAGTTAAACAGTGATGCATTTTTATTTCTTTATATGTTCAATTATTTAATCCTTTAATATGAATTACATTATCATTTAGACTTAAATAGACTTGCTCCCTTTGGAGGCTTTCTATTTATTATTATATATCTCTTGAAAGGTTTGGTAGGATGGCCTTGCTGTTTTAAATGGAAACAAATATAATTTTTCAGCTTTGGGAACCATAGGCCTGAACTAAACTGTGTTTCCTTTCCTTAACATGGTTAGAACATCATAACAGTTTATGTGCCATTAAAACATTCTTTTGAAGCTGCAGAATTGCAAACTGTCAGGGCATAGATTTCAAGAAGTCACTGATGCTAAAAATCACTGACCTGTGCTAGTTTCAATACTGTTCCTGACATTTTTGCCATTAAGATTCAATAGATCTCTTTATCGATGTCCATAAGGCATTTGGATGAATCAATAACGATGACGAAAAGCAAACTGTAATTCTATTTAAAAATGCTGCTAGATAGAGCAACACACAAAATTGATACAAGTTCTTAATAGTTTTCCTTTCAGTATTCTAATATTTTGTATTTTCACCTCAAACAGTCTCCTTAGATACCTTGTTAGAAGTGTAATTTTCTGTGTTCTGATCTCCTAAAGCAGTACTGTGCTAAATTTATAGGGTGGCATATAATAATCACTAAATCTTTGACAGACTACAAAAATTGGGAGTTTATTTTAATAATTTTAAGTGAATAAATTTTTCAAAGTGTTTTCTTATCAAAAATATTTCTGCAATTGTTAAAACTGTAAGTATGTGGGGACAGATAACAAATATTTTAAAAGGGCATGTATTTGTAAGTAATGTATAAATCAACTGTCTTTTTTAGTTTCAATTTTATGTTTAGGAAAGTTAGGCATAATTCTGTGTTCTACTGTGTAATAAATTATATGCAATCTTGTGAACAAACTGATTTACTGATTCACATTAGGAATATGATCCAGAATTCAGTAAAGCTGATTTGAGCCTCCACGGTTTTCACTGTGTTTTGTCGGAGCCAAAACTGAAATTCATGAACAGGATTATTTCTAAACACTGCTTTTTTTCCCTCACTCCAGATATGGTGTTGCAGTTAGGAGAGAGGGATTGTTTTGAGATTTTGACTTGTGATGTTTCTGAGAGTAATATTTCTATTTTTGTTGTGAATTTCTGATTAAAAAAAGGTTGTAACATGTACAAGTGTTAAAATATTTATCTATAACAGAATAGAAATTATCAGTAAAATGGGTGTTACTTGCATAAAAATTCAATACTACCAAGGATTAAAATATATCTAGACAAAGATCTATTCATCCTAAACTTTTTTTCAGTAAAAATAAAGGTTAATTTGACTGGTGAAATAATACCTTTACAAACATAACACATAGTCTTTAGGGAATCACAACTGACAAGTGATTTCTCTTATGGATTTTTCTCATTTACGTGTAATTGTATCTGCAGCATCTGAACTTTGGGGAGATTGTTCAGAGGAAAGGTTTAAGATGAAACACTTTTTAAAAAAAAATAGAATTGAAAGTTTAATATTCATTCTTCTGTTCACAACAGCACATTTTAAATCAGTTATTTCTCATGAGGGTTTTTTTTTTGTTTTTGTTTTCTATTGATCTTGTTTCACACCAGATCCTTGCTAAATATGTCAGAGTAACCCAAGTTTTGTTTCATTTTGTCAGAGTTTCTTTCCTGACAGAGTTATAGTAATATTTCTTTACTTCACATAACAGTTTCACTAATTATGCCTAGATGGACTTGATATTTCCTTTCAGAGACTGTTGCAGTCCTGGTATTTGTTTTCATGTATCATTGTGTTATACAGTTAGTGAAATTATTTACTCTATATCTATCAAGTAGTTATCAAATACTGCAGCAGAAACACCAACTTTTGAAAAGCAGTCCCTGTGTGTGTAATTGCTAAGAAACAAAAGGAAGTTTATGAAATAGTTAAAGCTGGAATATATGGTTTCATTCTGGTATTTAACTGCCAAAGTTGAATGTGATGGAAGGCATCTGTGGCTGTGTTTGTGTAAGGTTGTCTTTAGTGGCAGAGTGTATTATCTAGTGTCACTTTATGAAACTTTCAGTGGTACAGCCTTTTTCTTTTCCAGTATGTGTGTAAGAATTACTTTAATCTTTTTTCTCTATGAGAAAAGATAAATATTATCTGCTGTATATACCTGATGAAACACTTATCTTTTTGATAATTAATGAACCCATTTTAAGTCCATGTTATGCTATCCATCTTTTGTGGTACTGAAATGGATGACAGTGTGATTATGTCTTTGAAAGATAAGTAAATGTGTGTGCTCTTAGATCATCAGGCTTTTAAAATACCAGGAAAGTAGAAGTACAGCAAAACTGGGAGTATTCCTTAATCTTGACTTATATTACAGAGTGGTTTGTACTTTCATTTTAAAATGTTCATTTTCTTGCACTATGTACACACACAAGACTTCACAGGCCTCTGCAGAGGTTTGTATTAATATTTTATGTTTCATTTATAACTTTCCCCTGCATATCACAGAATAATATATATGCAATATATTGAATATTCCATCATTGAACATTGATTTTTATACATTTCACATAAAAGAGAAGAAAAAGTCAGTAATAAAGGAATAATGCAGTGTTTTATGTGAGAATTCTCAACACCATTACAAGTCAAGTTAAGCTTTGAATTCTATTTCACTATTCTTGTCAATATAAACTGGCTTACAGAGACACACTTAGAATTATAATTGATGGGTTTCTCAAAATACCTTTGTCATTTAAGAAAAGTATAAGCTTTGGATTTCATTATTATAAAAGTATATTTTTAAGAAGTCAAACAGATCCTCTTAAGTGTCTTAAATGGTATAATTTTGGCCGTCTGTGTTACAATATGGAATAATGTCCAATTATCTCGTTTATCACAGCTTCTGAAGCAGCGTACGCTATAAATTCTGTTTATTAAGGGCAAAATTATACTGTCAGATTCACACATGCTTATCTTTGAAAAGTGACTTACAGACCACACTTCACCTTTTTAAAGGAGGAAAAAAATATAAATTGGAAGAGGTCAGTGGACCTCTGGACACTTGATTCCCCTGTACACCAGTAAAAAAGTTGCTGCAGCTTGGAGGCGGTATATAGCTACACGTAGGCAGAGAATTTAAACTAGAGCCAATCCAGGGTCATTTCTTTTAAAATTATGGCTGCATTTTCTGGTTCTACTTTTCTATCAAACAAAAATCCATGGCTCAGAAGATTGTGTTCTAAGACCAGACAAATCCAGATTTGGAGATTGTATTTTTTTTTTTTTTAAATGTAATATTAAATGACCTACAGCTTTCCAGAATACCATCTAGAAACTTAAGGAACAGCCTTTCTCTAAGGTTTCTCCATTGACTTGTATTTTCTGATTCCTGTTTCTGTGTTTGAGAAAGTGCAAGAACATCCTATCTGAAGGTATTCAGAGCTTTCTGTATTCAGATTAATCTTACTTGTCTTGACTCCTGGTTGCTCATCAAAAAGATAATACTTAACTACAGACAGCATATGATCACAGGTATTGCTTTTATGACAAGGGATAATTAGGAAACATATGAAGTTACAATCATGTTTATTTGGATGCATACATTGTCATGAAATATGAATGGTGATGATCAGCTGATCATCAGAGTAATTTCTATATTATATTATCAAAGAAGGAGTGAAAATAAACTGCTTGTGGAGAAAAATTCCTTTAAAATGTTTAGCTTTATTTGTTTACTTAATTTCTTGGCCCAACAAAAATTATAGTAGTGTATTATTTAACTAACCAATATATAGAAACACCTGTATGTGCCAGTGGTTGTTTCTTCCCTGAGCTAAAACTAAGATATTTGAAAAAGTAATTGATGATTGATTTCAATTCCTTAAATTAATTTCCAAGAAATTAGACTGTGAGAAATGATAGTTAATTAAATATTTTGGAGGAATGCTAACAGTTATGCAAGAAAATTTAGTTTTTACAAAAATTATCTAGTATATCCTCTCTATTTTATGCTAAGTTGGCACTCTGAATTAATGACACCCTTAAAAGGCTGAGTAGCTTGACCAGGACTTAGAAAGATCAGAAAATCATTGATTTGCTTTGGTTTCTCCACCAAACAGGTCTTTGAATAACACATTGTAGTCATTAATCTTTTCATTTAGTCTCTATTAGAAATCATTTCTTCAATATGAACCGTCTTTGAAGATCTAGGACATTTAAATTTAAAACAGAAATGGTTCGGTGCTTATTTTCTCTAGAGTCCAGTAGCAGAATAACTGGTCTATTTCTAGATTCACAAATATGTTCCTACAGAAGCATGTGCTCTAATATGTAAAATAAGTCATTGTCAAAAATGCTAATTGCTCTTGTTTGCTAAGTGTATTGTGTTTTAAAGTGACATTTTGCAATTGTATGTATTCTTCACAACAGCAAAAAATCTATTCCTAGAAGCACTGCACAAATCTAAAAATAAGTAACACTGAGCTTCTAACTGAGTGAATCCCTTTCTTTGGGGATACACAAGAACCATCTGAAAGCAATCCTGTACAATGGGCTCTGGGATGGCGCTGCTTGAGCAAGAAGGTTTCTCTGGAACCATTCTAGCCTGACCCATTCTGTGATTTATTTATCCATTTATCTGAGCAAAGATCATCTTTCACTTCCAACTCCTTGAGTATCTATAGTGCACATGGTAACTGAATCTAACTGAATGTGTGATTCATATGATTTCTGAAATACTAAAAATTTCTCCCATGTATAAATTGCAACTACTAAATTAATTTAATTTTTCTTATATTTTCCATTATTTGTATTTTCTGTGTCCATAAGGTTCCAGGTAGATGAAATCTGAAGTTGAAACTCTAAGTCTCATTAAGACAGCCTGACTGAAATCATTGAACCCGTGGAGTGAATGTGTATGTGCTTATCAATATGTGCTGGGAATTGGGACTTCTGTGTAGGCTGAAACTTTTCAGAATTTACACATGGTTTTGTCACTGTGAATCTTTATTCTCAGAAAAAGAGATTTCAGTCTTGATTCTAAAAACTACATTTGTTGTCACTTTTCTATTTCTGAACTGTTACAGCTGGGAGCTCCTTGGTCTTCTTGGTTGTAACCTTTAATCTCTTGAAGCACTTTGTGGGTCCACCATAATCATGGCAAACTATTTCAAAATGAGCATAATTTATTCATTTTGAAAATTCCCAAAATAATAAGTAATTGTATTAACATCACATTCCATGCTCTGATGTGATTCATTACTATTTAGCCTTTTGGACAAATAAAGCAGAGGCAGGGATTCTGTTTTCCTCTTTACTATGCATAGCTCTCTCACTCTTACCTAAGAAAACCTTGTCATAACAGTTGCCCATAGTGTAGCAGTTCAAAATTCAAATATTGGCTGTATTGCAGTGTATCAGGTCAGGTATCAGAATACTAAAGCTTAGTGACTAGCCATGACTTGAAACAGTAAACAAACAAAAATTTTTTTGCACAGGTTTTGTAAGTATAGATACACATTTCTGGGTGCTAGTGTTTTGCCTAAATTTAGGGCATTTGAATGCAGGCAACCTCTTCTTATGTAGCTGTAAATCATTCAAAACAATTGCATTCTTTATGTTATTGCCTTTATGATTATGCATAGTCACTTAAATTAATATTCAACAATACAGTAAAAATATATATTAATAAGAAAATATGATTTGAAGCAGGTTCATGCAGAATATGCACGCATTTTCGACACATGCTGAAACACTATTCCATACAGCTTTGTTAACAAATTATAAATATTTTGCTGAGATAGTATACAAAAGTGTGTACTATTCAATCACTATAAAACGCATTAGAGACATGAGAGTTATGCAGTTGTTTCAAACAATATCTCACATCATTTATGTACACATAGAGTGAACATGAGTGTCCATAAGCAAAGGCTAACATCAGCTAGATGTTACAACTAAATGATACACCAAACAAAATACTGAGAAAAGTACAATAGCAACATAAAATTTTAGAAAAACTCCAGCTCAGTGAAATGCTAGGCAACAACATTATGGTCAGTAAATGAGGAAAACATCTTTGGCTACCAGTCACTTTCCTGGAGTGTTTTGTTACTAGTTTAAGTCAGGCAAGAACAGGTCTTTCATTAATGCAACACCTGTTGCAGTACTAGGTATAACTCCAAATTGCAACCTTATTTTTCTATGGGGTTGACTAGAAAGAAAAGTGGAAAGAGGAATAAATGCGGTTTCCAGGAGAATTAATTACAGTGTTTTAACCAGACAAATAAGGATAGAATGGCAAACAGAGGAAGGATTTTTGCTTTTCATGTATAAAAGGCATACAGTTGAACTAAACAAAAACTTTTCATTACACCCTCTGCCTCACCCCCTACCCCCAAAAATAACACCAATTAAAGCACAACTTACTGATTTTTACCTTATCAGAAACTTTGTGGGTTTATCTATGATTATGAATAATCTCTAGCTCAGCAGATATTTCTGAATATCAGAAAGTTCCTATTCCTGTTTCAGTTAAAATGGAAAATTCCTTTGAAAAGTCTGTATAGAAATACTTTGATTTCCGTTTTAGTTCACTTGTCAAGAGCAAAGAGAGTGTTGCCATTCTTGTACTTTAAGGATGTGAGGTGACACATCTGACAAGCAGAAATAGATTGGAAGTAAGTCCATTAATATATCTAAAATCGTTTTGTAAGTGATCATTTTTAATATTCACGAGGGAGTTACACCTACACATTCAGGGGAGAATATACTCACTTTGAATGTGGCTCATGTCCCACTCCACTGCATATAAGTCCTTTCTGATTTAAATTATTTCTCCTCCAACCTTTTTTTTTTCATGCCTGAGATATTTTAAAGCTCAGTCCAGCAAAGACTTTTGACCAATACCACTTGTGCTTGCAGAAAATTTTGTTTCAAAATGAGGCAAGGTCTGACTCCGAACTCTTTAGTAGTACAGTCTATGAGTTCATTCTCTAGCCCAAAATTGGCATATTCTCTACAAGAATCTTGACATCTCCAGTGTATAAAACGCTGTTCCCAGTTTATGTCTCATCTGATATATAACTTTAAACAAGTTGCTTCAGCCTTTTTCTTGTGTAGTTAGGCTACAAGCTTTTGGGAAAAAAGATTGTCTTTGAATGCAAATTTTACAACGGTGTTTCAACCACAACTATGTTTTATCTCCAATATACCATTTTAATACAACAATCCATAAAAATATACCAAGTAAAAAGTAATATGAGTAAGCCCTGATTCCAGAATGAAGAGAATCACCTACCTTTAGAGGCCTGTAGGCAGTGGCAGCACACCCACACTAAAACCTTCTGCCTCACAGTAATGAGAGAAAAGAGAGAGATGGAATTTGTCCCCATCTGTCTGAGACATGAAGCGCAACCTGGCCTCACACAAAATTGCTGTGCTTCTATATAGGACAGCTCTCCTTGCTATATAAAATACTATAGCTATTAATTCATTAATCTTCTACATTCTGCATTTTTAATGGGCTTTGTATTGATTTTTATTACTTTGGAAAGGGCCCATTTATAGAGCAGTGGGTTCAAAAGAAGAATGTGGTTTGAAGAGGACTATGAAACATGAAAAAAATATCCTGAACTGTCGTTTGCCATTCCTAGTAGAAAAGACAGCATTGTCTCCCTGGAACTTCTTGCTCAGCTCCTTTATGAAACTGTTTGTGTTAACTTCTGTTGTTGACCTTGGAAATTTACTACATGCATTAATGGGTATTGTGCAATGAAATTACTCCTAAAGGCTTCACATTCTGACTTTTCTATGCCTTATCCTTTGTTACCCTTTTATTTCCTTTTCTCCTGTCATCAAAAGGTTTTGATGTCCCCTTGTTAACCTTTTCTTTCAATATAAATTCTGCTATATATTAAATATATGTTAAAAAATTCTAATATAGTTATGCCAATTACTGAGAAAAAAGAAATGCCAGAATTTTCTTCGAAATCTTTGGTTAACCTCCTAGGATACATGCATTATATGCAGTGCTTAGTTTCATTACCACGTTCTAATTTTTCCTCAAGAAATTTGAGACCATTTACTGTACAACACTGAATATTCTCACTAAATTAAAAACATTCATCATTTTGTTTTAGCCTCATTGCTTATGTATGATCTTAAGAAATACTTCCAGTGTTCAAATTCTTCTTTTAAAATAGAGATTTTCAAACTGAAAATTATTGAGGTTGGGAGGGATGTCTAGAGTTCATCTGGTGCAGCTACCCTGCTCAAGCAGGGTCATTTAGAGCCAGCTGGCCAGGTCTGTGTCCAGAGGGCATTTGAACATCTCCATGGACGAAGAATTCACAACCTTCCTGGATAACCTGTTCCTGTCACCCTCACAGGAAAAAAACGTTTCCTGATTTTCAGAGAGAATCTCCTGTGTTTCTGTCTGTGCATCTTGCCTCTCACCCTTATGGTGACCACCACAGCTGAGCCTGGCTCCATCCTGTTTGCACCCTTCGTGCAGGTGTTTATAAACATTACTGAGATCTGCCCTGAGCCTCCTCTTCTTCAGGGTGAACACTCCCATCTCTCTCAGTCTTTCCTCGTTGGAAAGGTTCTCCTGTCACTTTGCTGTTTGGCCCTTTGCTGGTCTCTCTCTGGTGTGTCCAGGTCATTTTTGTGCTAAGGAGACCAGACCTTCACACCAAACTGCATGACATTTGCAGTATATGAGCCTTCACACAGGCAATGGAAGAACATAAGCAACAGTTTTTGAAGGATTAATGAACAGTTCTAGCTAATATGCAGGACCTTGATAAGGATTGAAAGACTGAAGGCAGTTTGGATGAAAGTAAAGAATAAAGTTCATAATTAAGAAAAAAAAAGTAAATAAAAACCACAAAAGCAACAGAAGATCATTAACCTGAGTAAATACAGGTAATCAATAGGCAATTGAAATCAGGCTGTAAAACACAGTATCTTACTGAAAGAATTTATATTAGAAATTAACTGCAAGGAGATTTTTTCATACTCAAGAACAATAAGAATCTGAAATTTTATAAAGCACCACGGTTATATTAACAGAATCTAAAAATCAAAATGGACTAGTCAAAAACATTGGGAATAAAACCTAGCACCAGAGTAGTTATTAGAGAATGGTAAACAGAAAATGTTCATAAAATCAGAATGAGAAAGAAGCAAAAGAGTTTGCAAGTGAAAAAGAACAAAAACTGCAGGAAGAAAATGTAGAAACACAATGGTCAAAGGAGATTATGAATGAAATTTAGATGCATTTATATTTCACATAATGCTTTGTTGAGAATGTGTCTAGATAAGATATTTTGGCTCCTGCTGTATGTCTGTTAATAAACATCAGATTAAATAGATCTGTCTAAAGTTATATATTTAATGCCTAGTGTGCCCTGAGTGCACTTTACATGAAAGAACAGTAGAAAAAGGAGAAAGGGAGAGAAAAAAAAAAGAAAAAAAAAATTGTTTCTTCTAGGCATAATCAGTTAGCAAGGTCAAATAAAGTTTACTTCAGAATTTGTAAACAACTAACCAGCACTATCCCAGTGTTATTAATTACTATCTTCTAGGATGCCAGATTTGATTTCAAAGAACAGAGAAGGAACCTGTCAAAATAATGGTCTGAGTGAGGCCACGTTGAGGTCTGCATGGCCAAATGGCTGAAAGTAATCATTACTTTCATTAACAATTTAAAAGATGAAATAAAAGAACAGAGAGAGAGAGGCAGTTTACTGGACAATATTAGGATTCAGAAAATCTCAGCTGAGTGGAGAAATGTAAAAAATATACAAAGTAACAAATAGGCAAGATACTACAGTTGAAAAGTCAAATACATACACAAAAACTGAGAAGAAATGATTCTTCAATGCAATCAGATCGAAAGCCCCATGTTGGCCTATACTGTGATGCAACTTTAAAAAAAAATTCCTTTGATGTATTCTTAGCACAATTGCTAACATAAGAGCTGGTTGGTTAACCTTAATGCTGCTAAATCGTCTTCGATAGTACCTGTCCATCTGTACTAACCACAATTTAAGAAGGTTATATGTTAAAAGGGGTACAGAATACAATGCAAGCAGTAAAATACCAGAATGATGAATGATAAAACACTACAGAACACAGAGAAGGAAGAAAGAAAGAAAGATTAATTAACTTATGTCACTTTCCCCTTTTTTTTAGGGCCATATTTAATGAAAATAATTGTAATCCTTCTCTAAATTGTTGCTGTTTCATCCTGCTCTAGGCATTTAGGGAAGAGGGGGGAAAGTTTGTAATTATGAAAAAAATAGTTGATATTCAAAAAACGTAAGGATAGACAGGATTCAACCCCAAAGTTTACACTTTCAGGGATGTGATGAGAAAAGAGAGTTTTAATGGAAACTGCTCTAAGTACAGCAGGTGTTATTAAATATCTGCCAAAATAAAGTATTTTATATATCTCAAAATACAATTTGTATTTTAATTGCCCTTAAACTTACTTCCAAAGAGGTTTAATAATCTTATTCAAGGTTTCTAAACCACACAAAGGTATATTGTATATATATAATATATATACAAATGTATATCCCCCTTCAGTTTGTAAGTGCCCACCTTCTCTTCGTAATTTATTTAATCCATTACTTAAAGGAGCTCAAAACCCTTTAAGTCTATCAAATTTGAAAAAGTCCATCTGAAAATAATCTTGTCTTTCAAACTCTTTCCTAGCAAGTTTCAGCAGTGCACAATGCACTCTTTTTCACAATTCCTATGTGTATAAAGCAAAACATTTGGAATGGTAAGACACTAAACTTTCTCCATTTTCAATTGAACAAAATTCCACTTCCATCCATAAACAAACATGTCTTTTAATCTACCAAACTAGTTCTTATTTTAGGTTTTACCTATCATAGATTTGACAGTAAATCAAAATTTTTCTAGATTTTGAGACATCTCTTCTTTATCACTCAGCTATACATTACTAAGGAAAAAAATTGTGATTTCATACAGACTGTTCCTTAACCAGGCCCAACCTTTCAAGTAGTACTCTGTTCTATTGATAGCAGAAAAGCCTGAAAAGCCAAGAATGCCAAATTCTCTTGGCATTCACAACAAAAAGAATTACAAATGCTTCAGCCCAGAGACAAGATTTGCAACCAATTTGCAGAGCCACTCAGAGCAACATTGTCAGCAAAGTTCTTCCTATGAAAATACAGCACCATAGAAACACAAGTGCTGCACAAAAATCAGTCAGTTTCCCTTGTACATTCTGAGCAATTAAGATAAATTAGAAATTAGAAAGCAGCTACTAACCCCTGGAATGAAAAATTCCATTTCACATTTTAGGAATGGAATGTTTTCAACTCTTTTTTTTTTTAATTAGATGTCAAAGAGGCCTAATTCTACTAGAAGAGGTCAAGTGAGATGGCAGTGACATGCTAGAAGATGGCAACATAAAAAATAAGTGATATTTTGCTGAAAAAAATTGTTAAAACTAGGCATTTTTTTTCATTTTAGCAATAAGAGGTATTAGTTTCCCAAAATATTTTACATGCTTTTTCTTCATGTAAAAACATAAAATGTTCAGGTTGTATGCTTCTGAAACAAACCAGTCATTGAAAATTTCTAAATCCTTAGTGAAATAGAAAGACATCAAAAATTGAAAAACTAGTTGAGACCAAAAAGCTTGAAAGTGAAGACATTATTACAAAAAAAAATTGGTTTGCCATTGAATGTCATCACATTTGTTTTAAAATATATTCATTCATAAAGCTGAGCTCCTCTGAATTACAGCAAGCAAAGACTTTTGAAAAAATGTAATAAATAACTAAGATGTCGAAACTGTATGAGATTTGCATGCAGTCTTACGAGTTTGTAAGTCATCTTCAAGTCATTTATCTTCATCATCTGAAGTCATTTATGTAGTTACAACACTTTTCCTGAGACTTTTATGTTTAGAATAAATAATATAAATATTATCTAGGGGTTTTTTTGCTTCTTCACTGAAGGAGTACAACAACATTGACATTTAATGAGGCTTAATATGCAAATTACCTCATTTATAAACTCTGTTGTATGTATAAACTAATGTAATATATATATGTAGCATATACATGTCATGTTATGTGTAAGATATGGGAGAGCCTTTTTCACAAGTCTTTTGGACTTTAAAGGCACAATTTCTTTGCTGAATTTTTTAACAGCTTTTGAAAAAAAACGTGTACGCATAGTCTGTATGAATCAGATCCCAATTCATCAAATTTTTGAGACTTTCACCTGGAAAATTCATATTAAATGGCTGTAAATGGACAGCTGAATAATAGAAATTCCTTAAATGTAACTTTCCCATTATGAATCTTCTTCTCTTTGCAAGAACACAGGACTACAGACTCATTCCTTCTACAGAAATGTACCCATTCCTTTTCATGCTGAAACATTTCAGCAAAGAGATAATATTGTATATAGCTCAGTTTGCTTACAGCTCTGGCCTGGAAGATTTATTTTAAATATCAATGCCCAAAGTTAAACATCTTGATAAGCATTTAGCTACAAATCTTCCATTAAAACTCATCCACTAAAATGGACTGAAAACCTCAGTTCTGCAGAGAGCCCTCTGATTACTTTCTCCTTTCACCTGTAGACCATTCAAATTCTAAAATGATATTCAGTGGGCAAAGTGCAAGCCCTCTCCTCACAGTTTGGTGCCATAGGAAGAATGCTATGTGAATCGAATTTCACAATCTAAAATGAGCCACTTTGAAAACAGATAAATCCACAGGCACTCCAGGCTGTCACTGACAAGCATTCTGACATTAGCTTCCCCAACACTAACATCTCTGTCCCTGTGCACACCCACGGAGACCCCAGACTTGGAAAAAAGAGCAGGGCAGACCCTGGCCTGCGTGGAGCACAGCCGGAGGAGTTACAGGCTCCTTCCTCACAGCCCGGTGAAGGGATCAAAGGTTTCCAGAGCTGTTGTGGACAACTTATGCTAGTATGACTTGGAAATGCAGCAAAAGAAAAAAAATTATGCTATCAGTTCTCAACATTTTCTCCAAATCCAAATCCAAAAGTTTTGTGATTAGGGAACTTACCAAGACCATGAGAGACATATTGTTTCCTTATTTTCTCATCCCTCACCCACAGTACTTTTTTTATCGAAGATTGGTACATCTTGGTGATAACCAGGAGGACAAAATACTGACTGGATGATCAGACTAAAGAGGCCACACTGAATGGGATAAAGGGCTGAGTAATCTGGTTTGATTCATTAACCACCCCTCCTTTAAGAAGGATGCTGTTCTAGAGATCTCCTGAAATCTCTTCCACCCCCAAATCCAACCTGGGTTGTCCTAGGTCAGCAGGACAGCTATTGGGAATATAGGGAAAGAAGCTTATGTTTTAGACTTCATGTTGTTTAATTTTTATTATTTCATTTTTTCTTTATTTTACATTGTTTTAATTTATTTTAGTTTATCTTATTATTTTATTCAGTTTCACCAAGGCTGCAGGAGGAGCATTGGGACCATGAGCCAAATATTTTCCCATACCCAAAGTATCTACCTATCAACAAGGACAGTTCCTTGGTCTCCTCTAGCTAAAGGAAATTTGAATTATTCCCTGCTTATATAATACAACTCCTCCAAAGACATTATTTTGTGTAGAGCATCTGTTCTGGGGCAGGAAGGAAAAGCAAGCTGTAAGATATTACTGGATTTTTAGTTACTTCCTCAAGTTAATGTTGCAGTCAAGGATAGTATATAGGTAATATTCTTTTGTGATGCATTTTTAATGCTTCTTGTACAAGAAATGCTGTTTGCTACTTAAAATTGATGTTAGATACCATCATCTAAGTCTTTACTGAATAAAACTCCAAGCCAAAAGATTCAACCATTAATTATATGACACCGAATTTTGTGAATAAATTCCTGAAAGCCTAAATTAAAATTCTATGTCCTCTAAAATTATGGGAAAATTCTATAATTTCTGGTCCTCCAGTAAAGCACAGAGTGATCAACTAACTAATAAGTAGTAAAACTTATATTTTTCTGTACCAACACAGTAAAAGGAAAAGATGTCACAGAACACATCCTTCTACTCCATCATTTCAAATGAGTAAAAGTCTGGTCATCTGAATATGATATGGAAGAAAGAGACATCCCCAAGGATGTGACTCAGCACAGATAACAGAAATCCAGAATGTCCAAAACCTTTCAGCGACACCACAAAGGGAAATTTAGCTTTTAGTCTTTCGTTTCTAAACATTTATTGAAAAAAATTACACAATTCCATTGGTTTTAGGTGTGAATACATATGTATTTAAGATATATGTGGATTTAAAATATATGTGGATTTTTGATAAGAAGAAATACATTATTTTAATCAATTAGTAAAATCCTGTAAAATCATTATGTTTACATTAAGGGATAAATTTCCATGTAAATATATTTTAAAGTAATGTTTGTTTTGAAACTGAGTTAACAAATTCCATGTAACAAAATACTGGATCTGTATTTCATCATTCAGAAGAAGGAAGTTTAGAGATGAAATTTCCCACATGAATGTATTCTCTAAATGTAATAATAGGTGGTAATATCTCAAAAACTCAAAGTTGAAGTAAAATAGGTATTTAACTCTATAGTGAATTGATTATGGTTAATAAGTGGGCTCCTTTGCAAGTGACCTTGCATGTATGTATGCGTTGTCTCTGCCAGATCACTCGTTTGTGCTGTGGATGCTAATATATACTAAATTACCAAGAACAGGCTTATATATCATATTATCAGAGTTGTTTTATCAAAGTGCATATGTTATTCCCTGCAATTTGCAAAGATTGCAGTGGAATCATAAGAGTTAATGACATCTGTAATCCCACATAAAGTTGCCTGATACGTAATTATATTGGACGAGCCAGTTGAGAGGGGAGGAAACCGGAGATGGGGGTATAAATTGACTCATCCTTTCTCATAACCTGTAGTGCCTCAGTGTCACAAATAATAAATAAGCAAACTTATGGGAAATGGAAACTAGAAACTGAAATTCCAAGCCCAGGTATGTTTAAACAATTCAACAGATTATTCAAAAATTGTCATTCAGATTTGTACTTCTCCAGTTTGGCTTCTTTTGGTCCTGTAGACATAACTGATGTCAAGAGCTGATGCCTCAAGAGATGTGATGTTTAAAGGTTTAGTAAAGGTTTAGTGGTGCCCTTTGCCTGAAGAAGAAGGTGCTGGGAAAATCAGTGAATATAGAAGTAGGGGCAGCAAACAGCTAACAGGGTATAGGGTCAAAGTGCATCTGTTGAAGACGTTTTGTGTGTGATGAGTGAGAAGAGACACTTTTTTTTTTCTTTTGCATCAGGGAAAAAAAGTGCATATCTGAGAACAATTTTCTTCCCATCCTGAAGTCCGTGATGAACTGCTTTGATATGAAGTGCTGGCTTCAGAAAAGTTAGCAATATAAATCTCTTAGGTTTCAGGAACCAGGGTAAACATTCTCACACATACGCTTAGATTTCTGAGTTTTGTTATTCTTCACTAGCACAGACAAATTAATTGCCATTCACTATTCAATTTTACAACTCTGTATTTCTGAATGATGTTCTTCACAATGTTCCTGAATCTCAAGACATTCATATGTACTTGGCATGAATTGTCATGCAGCCTCAGTGCAAAAAATAATCCCTCCCAAAATAATTTCACATGGGATGAGCATCTCATTGAGTTTATCTCAGTGTGCAGGAATGCCACTGTACAAATGCTCCCTATGTTACAGAAATAGCCCTTCAACCACAGAGGGCACTTGGGAAGATATGCAGTAATCATTATATATTTTAAAGAGGAAGAAGAGATGTACTCAAAGAATTTATTGCCAAATTTGCATTAAACATCTACACACCTTGATTTCAGAAGGTAGAGGCACCACTTCGAGACAGGGGCCCAGGTCTGAGCTTTTACACCACAGGGACAAAGCAGTCTCATAACAGATTATTCCTTCCCATTCTCGAAAGTGAATCAAGATGGTTTGAGGACTTTTTTATTCCAAAAGGATTTGTTAATTTTTTTCTCCCTCACCTATTTTCATGCAGATCAGAGAGCCTGGTATTCTGAGCTGATCTGGACAAAAGATGCTCGTGTTCAAATATCTTTTCAGTAGCTACAACAACAGAATACTCTTACAGCCACGGGCTACTTTGTATTTGAAGTAATAATGAAAGTGAAGTAGTTTTAGGCAGAGCTGAGCTGCTGCAAATGAAAGGAGTTTAGTTTTCTGTGTTGGTATATATGCTTAATTGAGAAGAGCTGGGAGTCTGAGGATGGGGTTAATGGACACAATATAAGGAAGAAAGTGGCAAACTTTGGACTGGAGACAAATTCATTGCCAATGAAAACTGTTACCGGTAGTAGCAGTCTACACAAAATGCTTGGCTGCCAGTTGACAGCAGCTGCCTGTGCCAGATTCCTGTGATGGAGGCAGTGTGGACCTGTGTACTTTTGTGTACATGGAATAAATACAAAGAAGTAAAATCTCTTGTTGTTAAAGCAAAGGCAGCAAATATTTTTATTTTCTGCAACTGTTCTTGCAGGGCCTGAAAAACGACTGTGCACAATGAAGCACCTGGATAAGAGAGAGATTCAAGTGATAACAGAAAACTAGAAATAACTGAAAGAAAGTGCATTTTTTTTGTCATCTTTAATGTTAGTTTTTGAAACATTTTTTGAGAAAGACTCCCTTGACAATCTGGAAAACAACAGAGTACAGAGCTTATCTCTGAGTTTTAATGAAATGAAATAGGAGAAAGAAATATACTTGAACTTGCAGTCTTTTTCTGCTGTGTGAAATGACAATTTTTATATTCAGTTGTTAAAGTCACTCCTAAACTACATCGCACTATATGCAGGACAGAATTACAGAGTTTGCACTTCCATTTACCAGTAAAAAAGTAAAAGTTACAGCAAGTGCCACAAGGCTTGTAGGGAAAATGGAATACAAACTCAAAGTGCTCTTGCTTCCCATGTCGTCTTCATTCCCATGCCGTAAACATGGGTAAACTTCTAAAACTCTGAAAAGTCAAATCTCCTCTGGATTTAGGAACAATTTGATCCAGAAATCAGCAAGAGATAATTTAATTTTGAACTTTTTTAGACTTATTTTCCTTAAAACCGACAAGGCTAGAGATTTGGGAGTATATGCTAAAAATTGGAAGCAAGTAAATGTACCTTAAAAACAAATCACATGACCCTAAACTAGTTTGATTCAGGAAAAAAAAAATTATCAATGTATATATGAGGAATGGTGATTTTTTTCTTTCATGAGGCTGCTCCATTAAACAGTTGCAGCAGCCATTTATGACCACATCACTCATACATGTTTTGCAAGCACTATAATTGGCAGGCAGACATCACTCAGCACATAAATACCAGGCAACAGGGACTCTTTTATTGTTTGGCTGATGCAAAGTACAGCTGTGCAAGTTTGACAAAGCCAGCATTTCTTTGGGACAGTTCATTTGTGCAGATTCTTAATATTAGGGCTAATCCTGAACCATATATTCAAGAAAAACTTCTGCAGCATATATGCCAAATCAGTACACAATCCAGGTTCAAACCAGTAAACACCAGGCTCTGAGCAAGCTCTTTGAGGACCACAGGAAAAGCAGAGCTGAACACTCTGAGCTGCTGCAATCACGCATTTGATAGACTCTCTAACATCAGTGGTGCACAAAACAGCAAATATAGGACAAAAATAAGCCCTTTTACTTTGCAACTTCATGTTCCTAGTAGTGCCTGTCCAGGCTCCACAGATGCTGGGTGTCACCTGAACAGGCTGCAAAATGATGGAATGGCTGAAGTTAGTTGTAGTGATAAAATTACTTTAAAAAATATATAATTTTACTGAATTAAATTACAGAACACCAATAGAAGAAATGAGGAGATGGAGGGTGAGATTGGTCTTCTGGCTACATACATGGTGCTAACTGGGAGAACAAAGAAATAAATAGAAATTATCATCTGTCAGTAGAGTATCATTAGAAATGGCTTTAGAAAGTTGCATAGCTTAAAGTTTTTGAACAAAGAACTCTTCATCTTAGTTATGCTGATTTTATTAGCCTTATTTACATGGTCCCGTAACCACTTACTCCAGCTAGTGTAAACGAATGGCAACACTTAACTAAGAGGTAGTTGAATAAATGTTTTGTGAAGATATAGGACACTTTTTAAAAATCAAAAGTTTCAAGACTAACTCCTACAGAAAATAAAGCTTTCCTCTTATTTCTCCTTAAAATATGTATTTTTCATCTACTGTCAGTTGATTTTGTGTAAATTTATTCAATTTCTTGGTTTATCTTTCAACAGTGATAAGACACTTTTCTCTTTGGTGTGCTCATATATGAGAATAGATCTAAGATAATTTTGAAAGACAAAAGTGGAGACAGTGACATCAGGCATTAAATAGAAACTTCCATGGTCCATTCAACCTTGACACTAATAGGGGCTTAAGAGAGCACTGTTCACATGCACCCTTAATAACTCTTGCCTGTATCCTAAACCAGAAAGTGAAACCAACAAAACAAGAGTTTGAAAGTGACCAAAGGTATGTTTTAAGAACAGGGGTGAAAATGTTCTACCAGCACCCTGGGCTCTTGTTGTAGCAAGGAATATCTTAACAGGAATATACAAAAGACTCTAAAGTATGTGTTCCCAGAACACACAGAAAGGGAAACACAACTAAAAGACAAGAAATTGTAGCAAGTAATAGGAAAAATAAATCTTAACTGCTTCCATAAACAATCTATTAATGTTGTCCCTATTAAGTCTCATCACTATGTAAAATATTTTTTTAAGAAATAAAAAACTAGCTATAGCTTTAGACGGTGAAATACTTAGTTATACTTATACTCTTATGTATCAATATGCATCAAATACATTAACAGGTTCTAATTCGTTAATGACTTTTTAAATAATTTGTCATTATTTTTGTGACAGTTTTTTCTACCCATAAATCTAACACATCTGTAAAATATTCTCATATATATCACATATCATTTTAGTTGTATGCATCTATACATGTTTCTTCTAATAATTTCAAATAGTTTAATTTATTGGAAAACATTGGAAATTTTCAAAATTCAAATATAATACATTAATTATCCTAGAATTAACCAGATGTGGCAAGGTTTGTCTGTTAACAACTAAACTGAGTTCTATGAAATCCATAAATGGCTTCTCTGACCAACTTGTGCCCTTTGGTACTCTGGACAAAATATTTCAGATTAAGAGTGAAGTGACAGAGCAGATGCCCAGAAAGGTGAAGAAATACATATGAATGTTTTATTCTTGGGCTGCATCTTCCTGGAAGTAAACATATAAAGTCTCGTGCTTTCCCATGAACAAGCATTTTATCCATCTTCAGCCACAGAACCCAGAATATATACTTCTCTATGGAATGTGAATTTCTCAAAATATCCATTACTATGCTGGAAAATTTTCCCAAATATATTTTTCATAAGATTATGAGATACCTTATCTTTCTAGAACACCTCAGCAGTGAGAATCCTTCTTCTAATAACATCTAATAATTTCTTTCTCTGCAAATTTTTCATTATTAATATTATTTGATCCTATAAATTCTTTTTTTCTAGGATTCAAGTAAAGTATTTCAAGTGAATGTCTGCATGTTCATCTTCCGCTGTCATATTTAGTGGAAGAAAAAATTAACTTTCTTTAATGTTTTTTCCTGTTAAGTGCAAGCTTTTTCCTCCTTTTCCTGCTCACAATAACATCATTTTGCCTATCACAACAAACCTTTAAATATCTTCCTGGAATTCCTCATTCATATTTTATTCATCAATTGTTGTATGATAAGTATATGAGCAACTTATTGCATGATAACCTTCTTGTGGATGGTTCAGAATATTTTCAGTGAAACTCAACTTGATTTATGTTTTCTGTTCTGTCAAAGGTAATTATTAAAAAGCATTAGACACTTCTTAGTGTTCATTTGAAAGGATTAAAATCCTGTAGATATTTCTGATTCCAAAGGGAAGACTTTTATTCTCAGAAAAAAAAAATTTCTAAAAAAGACATGATAAAGGATGCATAACACAGAAAACTTGAAAACACCATTCACCTTTCTAAAACAGGACATCGATAAGACTTACTGAACCTTATTTCTTTTTCTTTAGACATAGATATTTTATCCAGGATTAATTTCTTACCTTCTAATGCCTTCTTATTTCTCGAAGCTCTTTATAATACTGTCATCTATGCTGTTTCGCCACCTTCTTTCATTAAATTCTATAGCCAATGCATCACATTGATAAAATTCATTTGGAACTTAAAGCAATAACTTTGAATAGCCTGTTTCTACCGGAACCAGTTCAGATGGAGCCAGAAATACAAGGAACCCATTGAAAACTTTAAAAGAGTAAAAACCTTAGTAAAGGTTTTAGAATTCCATGAAAGATTAAATGAGTTCTTTACAAGATGTAGCTTTTCCACAATTTAATAACAATACAGATGATTTTCATACTTTTTTAAGTATTTATACTTGTTTTTGAAGATTACACCTGTGCAAAATTGCAAATGTCTCTAATGAAGAGGTGTTTAATTGCTAAAAGGCAGACTTTGTTATGCATTAGGTAGATTGAAAATGGTTTTTGCTCTAAGAAAATTTCAGGATTTTTATCCTAAACACCAACCCATCAAATGTTTAATTGCAAAGAATTAGGTAGTGATCTGAATAGGTACAATTGCTCAAAGCTGATTAACTGGCACCTGGACATTGTTCAGACTGGCTTGCAAAGGTTCAAGTTATATCTGACATACTGACTGAAGGTAATGATATATGCTTCATTCACCAAAGAAACAAATGTTTTGTTTCCCTGCTCTGATTCCCTGCTCTACAGATACCTGCAGTGGTATAATATGCACTACTACTATTGTAAAACAAGAGTTTATTACATGGCTAAGTAAGTTGATCTTTGTAAAAGTGCACAAGTGCATTGAAATAAAATAAAAACTACTTAATCCAATCTTCTCTCATACAATTTCTTTCAAGGAGAACAGACACAGCCTGTTAAAATAACAAAGAATGTAGAGTTTCCATTCACATTCACAAAGTGTCCTCATTCAAACCCCCACTCTAAAGCTACCTTTCCTCTCCTCTCATTTTTCTTTGTGGTGGAGAAATGCGATTCCACGGAACCGACAGTGATTTTGTTTTATGTTAACTGGCAGAGCTTTTCGAGCCTTGCAGACCTGGTGACACTTAAATGGCCCACACTTTGGATTGTCTTGTTGTGTGGAAAAGGTAGATAAGGGGAGGAGGAGAAACATAAAACAGGTGGGCAAGGGCAAAGTGGCATTCACAAACGTTTCTTAGATCCGAGCCAGGCTAGAGGATCGTTTCTGTGATAAACAATTGCTGTATTGAAATTACATCACATAAGGTGTTATATTACCTATGAAGTCCTGAGAATTCTGTAAAACCTGGCAAGCACATCGTACGGAAAAAGGTAAGATCTTCTGAACTTTTAGCCAGGAAATCAACAGAAACTAATATAGTTTAATGGTAATTAGTCTAATATGTGTTGCTTGTAGAACTCCTGCCAATAATACCGTGTAGTGACTGTTGTAAAATGCCAACTTCTCTGGCTTCCCTGTTAGGGATTAAGTGGAAGCTTGTAGAACTGTACTTGGCTTGATATTTAAATCACTCCTGAAATGGCTTTATAAATTAATTTTAGAGTGTACAACCTACAAGATCCTGAACAATGTTAATTTTCTATTTATACTTTCATTTGCACCAACATTTTCTCTATTGTCAGTTTGAGATCCCACCAAAAAATGGTATGCTTTCATTCTGTAATCAAGGTGATGCTTTTGATGTATACCTGGCATATTGACACAATCAGATCAGAAAACTCAAAATAGGATCTAAATGAAAAGAAATTTTCTCTCTGCCTACACTAACAGTGTCAAAAAGAGAGACTTTGCACCAAACTCCAAGAAAGGGCCACAGAATGTGATCTAGGATGTGGGTTTGTGAATGAGTGAGAAAGGGCAAATAAGCAAGGTTGCCTCGGTGTGTGGATGCTGCACTTCTTTGTGCCAAGATGAGAGATTTGTGTGCCTAGAGTGGGGCACAAGCTTCTGCCATGATTGAAAAAGTACAGAGAAATGTCTTTTATGTACTGCAACAGGCTAAACATACCTCAGTATGCACAGTTACTCCTCCTAAAATTTATTATCATAAGAGGGTTATAAGGAAAAATAAATCAAGACGTAACAACACACTGAGTTCTCAGAGATTGTGCCAATGAAGGTCATGAAAATGGCTAGATTTCCTCACAACTACACTTTTCCACAGTCCTTTCAATTCAAAGCCAGGTGGAAAAAATACAGATTTGTATGTGTATTTTCTGCGTGCTAGCACCTGGCTATTCAATCAACAGTGCCAGTAGTCATTTACCCCTGTATTTAATTGCCGTGTTTGTGTCACATACATACAATAATTCTGAGAGAATTCTGCTTACATTCTACTTCAGTTTTGCAACTGCAGTGATGAGTAGCTTATTTTTGATGAACTAAATACACATTTAACAAATGAAATTGTTACTTCAATTTTAAAAGATCTTTACTCTCTTTGCATTATATGTGGGGTCTACTGTCAGGCAATACTTCAAGCTTCAGTAAGAGGTAGTCTTTATGAGATACTAGAATAAAAAATTCTGATTTGGATTTATCTCCTAATCCTTGTCAAATTATACCAAAAAACATCTTTATAAATTATGAAACTGTGACCAATACACAGTAAACTGTGTATCAGTTTTATCATTAAACCTGATTATCATTATCATTATCAGTAGTAGCAATTGAAGTAGTAGCATAATTTAATTATTTATTCAGCTCTATCTTTGAAAGCAGTACCTCAAAGTACCCACATGGCATGGTAATATACAGTCTTTTCTGGTTTAAGGTCATTTCAGGAGGTTTTTTGATCTTGTTAGACCTCAAGAACAGCTATTTTGTACAGATCACCTGAAAGAAAATCACCCTGACTAACAACTAGATACATGACCTAGCAGTTAGTAGGTCAGCAACTAAAGCATACTGTGTTTATAAAGAGTGCCTAAGAGATAGCATTCTTAATAAACCTGACTCAAATATCACAAAGTACACTGGGTAGTATGCCTCCAATAATTACCCACTTAGTAATTTTCCTGCAGAAAAATGTTATTTATTTTTAATGGTATCAGATTCAGTTAATGGATTGAAAATAATCTCACATACTTACCAGATAGGGGTTTAATACTTTGATTTGTATGTGTACACAGGCAGTCAGGCATACATACACAATCACAACTATGCTTTGTAGTGCATTATACTTCATGAAACAGCTGTAAATAAATATCACCTGGTAAATAACATGGCTCAGAGGAACTGGGAGTTTTAAGATGGATGAAAAACTATGATTCTCCCAATGGAAGCAGTGATGCACACATCTCTGAGATGGGGCAGTACACCTGGCCGTACATGGGTGCAAACATCGAATGGTCTGAAGCATCTGGGAGCAGGTAGATCTGCAACACAGCCGGGGGACCGAGTTTACAGCCTGGCTTGTGGCAGCTCAGAGAGCTCAAGGGAGCGAGGCACCCCAGAGGGGCACAGCACAGGACTGCAAGCCCTTAGGGCTGGGCTCGCAGCCAGTGGGGTCCCTCCTGGAAGAGCCCAGGCACAGCCATGCCCCTCTGGAGCACGGCACGCTCAGCTTCGGCTGCACCGCCCGTCACCGCGAGGAACAGCATCGCAGCCTGGCCCTCAAATAGTTATGACTTAATTATCATTTAAAGTGTGCTTTTAGGAAAGCTAACCATAAAGTTATGCATTTCAGTGCTAGTTTCTGGACAAGCAAACTGCTATAAAATTACACATCTCTCTTTCACAGGTCCCTGGATTAGCTTTGAATGCAAGGAAGGGAGAGGGAGGTATTTGTAGTGCTGCTTCTGGGACCGGCGTCAGCACTTCTGTCACCACCACCACCATGAGTAAGCAAAGATACAGGGCACGCACACTAAAAAATGGCTTTGCTCCAAGTAGCACATTTCTTTCAAACACACACTCGGGGCTGAGAATATTGAAAAATGGTTACAATGTCTGGTTAATGTTTTGATCACCTCATATGGTTCCATATATAGCTCCTTTCTTGTGTACATTGGTGGCAGCATAACAAAGGCTCTCAGAGATCCAAGAGTCATTCATATTCATTGTTTTTCCTATTGTCTAACTTTGATTATGCACAGTTTTCTTAAGAGAAACTGCTAAGAAGCAATCATTCAAGGGTGGGTAGACACAATGGGGCCACTTGTGCAGGTTTTTTGCTGGCAAAGTTCCTCTTGAAATCAGGTGAAGGAAGCAGTTGTTTTGTTTAAGAACTGAAATCGGTTGATTTTTGAGAAGCCAGACATTTCGTCTGAAAAGATGTCAAGCGGGTTAACTTTGTTGACATTTGAGAGTTTTGTCCTATGTGATGGGGAATTTCATTCAAGTACAAAGTGCCAGACTGGGCCCAAAGGTGTGTGAAAGCAGTAGATCATTTTTCCTTGAACTTTTGATTGTAGATATTTTCATACTTCTTAAACTTCATTGTTCCAAAAATAAAATTAAACAAAATAAAATAAGTTTTAATTTACAAAATATGGTAATATGAAAATGTTGAGGTGTGGAGGAATGTGTAGAAATTTGAGAAAGGCAGGTCAGAAACATGCATGACTGAACAAAGTTCTGCTGCTCAAACTAAGAAAGGAAGAAATGCACAGGCAGTGGAGGCAGGGAGAGGTTACCTTGGGGGAGTAGAGGGAGATGGTTTGAATGTGTAGGGATTAGATCAGGAAAGGCGAAGCAAAGCTGGACTATTACTTGGAAAGGGACATGAACAAGACAGCATTCTATAAGTTTATAGTCAGGAAAAAAAGGCCAAGGAGAGTGTATTCCCCTAATATGCAGGGGTGATGGATAAGGGAGGAGGCTGATGTACTCAAGGCATTCTTCACTTCAGGCTTCACTGGCTGTCAGACTTTCCACAGCTCTCAAGTCCCCAGACATCTGGGTGGGTGTGGGGGCTGTGAAGTCCTTCCCAATGTAAGCAGGCAGCAGTTTCAGGATCAACTGATGAAACTGAATAGCCACAAGTCCATGAGATTGGAGGACAGGTATTCCTAAGGGAAGTGGCTGATATTGTTGCAAAGCCACTCTCCACCATGTTTGAAAAGTTGTGGTGGTCATGTGAAGCTGACTGAGAAAAGGGAAACGTTGCTCTGTTTTTAAAAAGAGAAGAATGGAAGTTTAAGGGAACTACAGACCAGTGAGCCTCACCTGGGAAGGACATAGAGCAGAGCCTCCTAGAAGATAGGCTAAGGCATATAAAAGACAAAAGAAGCTGATCCAAGACAGCCAGCACTGCTTTACTAGGAGCAAACTGTGCCTGACCAATTTTGTGGTCTTCTAATGGGAAGCAAGGGGGGATCAATTGATGCCGTCTACCTAGATTTCTATAAGGCCTTTGATATGTTTCCAAGTGATATCATTATCCCCAAATTGGAGAGACATGGATTTGATGAATGGAGTATTTAATGGAAAAGCAATGGGCTGGATGTACACAGCCGGGGAGTGTAGTCAATGACTTTATGTTCAGGTGGCAGCTGGTGATGAATGGTGGCCTTCATGGCTCTGTGTTGGACACAGTATTCTTAAATATCATCATTCCTCAATGACAGACCACAGGAATGAGTGCACCCTCAGACAGTTTGCAGAAGCCAAGCTGTGCAGTTGCAACAAAAGAAGGATGGAATGCCATCCAGATGATCCTAGACAGACTTGAGATGCCATGGAACCTCGTGAAGTTCACCAAGTCCAAGTTGCTGCACATGTGTCGGGAAAATCCCAGACATGAGTACAGACTGTGAGAAGTCATTGAGAGAAGCCCTGGCAAGAAGGATTTGGGGTTTCTTGTGGATTAAAAGCTGGACATGACCCAGCCATGTGTGCATGCAGCCCAGAAGGCCCACCACATTCAGAAGAGGTGTGGACAACAGGACGAGGGAGGTGATTCTACCCCACTCCTTGTCCTTGTGAGACCTGGAGGGCTGCATCCAGCTTGGGGTCCTGAACTTGACAAGGATCTGTTAGAGCAGATCCAGAGAAGGGGCCACAAAAATGAGCAGAGGTCTAGAGCAGCTCTCCTATGAAGACAGGCTAAGAGACTTGGGGTTGTCCAGCCTGGAAAAGAGAAGGCTGCAAGCAGACCTCATTGCAGGCTTTCACTGCCTTAAAGAAGCTTATGAAAAAAGAGGGAGAGGGACTTCCTATAAGGGCAGATGGTGACAGGAGAAAGGGAAATTATTTTAAACTGAAAGAGAGCATGTTTAGGTTAGGTGTTAGGGAGAAATTCTTTACTCAGAGGTGAGACACTGGAACAGGTTGGCCAGAGTAGTTGTGGATGCCCCGTTCCTGGAAGTGTTCAAGGCCAGGTTGTAAGGGACCCTGAACAACCTGATCTAATGAATGACATCCCTACCAATGGCATGAGGAGTTGAAACTATATAATCTAGATAAAGGTTCCTTTCAACCCAAACCATTCTAGGATTTTATTATTCTATGAAATGGATATTCAAAATAAATCAGTTACTTGTCTTCTCTAAGCTCATGGTCCCTGATGGACTCAGAAGTGCTCCACTAACAGAGCTGGAAGAATTTTTATGGGCTAGTGGTATGACACTTTTCATTAAAATAGAAATCTAGCACTTAACTGCTTTAATCACTCAGCAGTTTCCCTGAGAAACTTGAATAATTGTACTTCTAAGTGGCAGTGGCTGCACTGTGTTTGCGGAGAAGGCCACTAGGAAACTAGTGAGCTGGAATTCAAAACCAAAACTGGACCAGTCTAACAATCTGCTCTGCAAATTCACAAACATTTTTTCCTGCTGAAATAAGGGGCGAAATGGGACCAGAAATTAATGGCAGCAAGCACTGCCTAAGGTGACACTGTCACCAAATTAAAGTAGGGCCAGCCAGAAGCTACCCACATACCTGCTGTTTAGAGGTCCTCAAAGGGATACAAATGAACTCTGTAGACCACCTCCCCTCTGTCACAGGGAAAATGTATCAGATACCAGATTAAATGATGGCTTTAGTCCTTACATCTCAGCCTCTCACTTCCACAAAGTTTCGTAAGAAATCAATGACATAAATGGTTAGAGCCCGGAATTATTTGTCATCAGTTCCTGAAAGTCAGTGGAGTATATAGCAGAGGGTTTATTGATAGTTTCATATGTACATACCCACAAATCCAATCTAACATTAAATAATTAGCTGTTTCCTTTAAAAAAAACCACACACAAAATTTTATTCTTAATATTGTTTTACCTAAGAAAAACACACATCATCTACATTACAGTCTTATTTTTGCAGGTTTCAATAATTTAGAAAATAGTTTTATAAAAGTGTCATGTTACAGCATAGCTTTGACCTTAAACTTAGACAAGTTGGTCAATCTCTGCAATACGTGTTAAGCAGTAAAATGTTACATAAAAGGAAGCATTTCCACTTGAAATTTAAGAGTATGTATTGATAGTTGCTGGATATTTTCCCCTTCTTTCTAGTAAACACACAATGCCAAGGTGCTTTGCCCAGGATGCTGGGAGATGGAGTAATTAGTTTTTTTAAAAGGGAGTATGGAAAGAGACAGCAAAACCTTTTATATATCACTTGCCTTCTTGAGACATCTTGTCTTCCTTATGGGGATATAAAGTGAGGGTAGAAGCAATATTTAAAAGAGAGAATCTGCAAATACAAAGAGTCTGTTAATAAAATGTTATATTTTTTCAACTATGTCTTATAAACAAATTGTATATCATCTGTCCTCCATTTGCATGAAAGTCAGAAGTGTTTCTTGCTAAAAATGTACTTTATTTAACATGAAAAGTTTTTGGAAAGAAAATGTCAATATCACTAAACTCAAAGTTTTCAATTTTTTTTTCTCTATAAATATGTTCTTTAAAATGTCAAAAAATGGTGGCTCAGAAGTTTGTATATATGATTTTCTTCAGGGAGATTTAAGCATCTGGGTCTACAAATCAGAAAAGGTTAATAGTCACACAGGTATGTTAATATAATTTATTTTTAGGATATTTTAAATGGACTAAGCTAACTAGAGCTTCTATAGAAGCTATAGACTTCAGATTTACGGTTTTTTATTGATATAATTTTTGTTACATGTTTCTACAACTACCTGTAGTATTCTGCTTATGGCTTGTGCTTTTAAAACTAAGTCCATTGTTAGCAAGAATGATAAAATGAACTTGTTCATTTTTTATACTAGTTCTGAGTTTTGAGAACTATTAGTTGCAATAAAAAAAAAAATAAAAATGTATCATTTAGATTTTTGTCTCCTTGTACCATAGCCATAAACGAAAAAATAATAATCATGTTCTTAAAAACAAAATAATTAAGGTGTTTTTACATGGAGGGTGTTTTCATATATCAAAGAAAATACATCCTGCAATGTTTTTGGAATTATAGAAGGATAAATTATATAAGAAAGTTTTATCTCTCATCACTTTCAATATTTGAAAAACATGGTTTTCTCCAAAATTGTCAAAATTTAACATTAATACCTGTCGCTAAATAAAATCTAGAAATCTATACTGTTTCAAACAGATGCTCCTGTTGCTAGCAAGAAGTAGTGACTTCGGAAAAAAAAAAAAACAATTACATAAACTCTGCATGCAGTCTCCATGAAAGCTTGGCAGTGAAAGTCACCTCCCATTTCACTGTTTCTGACTGCTCCATTTTTATGGGTTTTTATGTGGTGCCTGAACTTCTACTCATGGTGTTGTACTGGGAAGATACACCTGGTTAGACATGTCCTTCTCCTTCACTGAAAATAAACAAGTTTCTTTTTTAAATCCTGATGTTCTTACAACATCCTTGCAGTTGTATCAATTGTGAGGACAAACATCTGTGGAGCAGTAGCAGGGGTGCCTAACCAAATTGGGGAGGGGGACCATTTAAACCACTGCTTCCCCTGGAACCCTTGGCAAAACATAGACTGAGAACAGAATTTTCTTTTTAGTATTAAAGTGTCATAGTTTGTGTTCTCTCCTTAGCTTTGTCATCAGCCCAGGCAGGTTCAAACCTGGCCTTCTGTCCTTACTTACACATTATTTTTGTATAACCATAACATTGGGTTAAGAGAAATGTACATTAGAAAAGCTGGTTCTTACCTTCTTTCTATTGTACAGGATGTTCAGTGCCTCTGTAATCTATCTGCAAGCCATCCATGCTTTAAAAGTTGCTTAAGGCACTAAAAAGTGTGGGTAGAAGAATTTAAGTTTGTATTAAATTTACTTTAAAAAACCAAGTTTATGCTAGTTTATATTATTGAATAATGAAATGTGACATGTCAGAAGATGTTAAATATTTGTAAGAAGTTAACATTGTTCTGTGCACTTTCCAAATGGATCTATTATGTCTGAGAATTCTAGCTACTTATTTTAAGTGATAAGTGTCATTTGGCATCATGTGTCAAGGAAGTACCATGTGCTCCTCGTCTGCCTTTCAAGAAGTTACAAATGACACCATTCATCTCATCACATGACAGACCTGTTGCTTCTTATCATTACATGATGTCTGCCTGTTGTAAATGTGGTAGAGATCAATTTTCTGGCATTCTCTTACTTGTGTGCTTCACTTTAAATTAATGGGGAAATCTTCCGGAGGCTTTAAAAACACTTAACAATTTCTTCTTGAAATCTATTCTGTTTATGCTGTGACCAGATATAAAAGCAGTCTAAACACACAAGCTGCTTTGAAATGTATTTCACTTTAGTAAGTAAAAGCTAATGCCTTTCTTTATAGGTTTTACGTATTGTACTGCATTGAATATGGGAGTGTGTTTCAGAAAAGCCTGAAAAACAAAAACATGGATGTGCACATGGAAGATTGTAGCCATAAGATAAATAATTGAAACATGTTGGGAAACTCTTTGTGAGATATAAGTGAATTCATTGTGCCCACTGGGATGTTTACCAGATGAAAAGTGTGACAATGACAGTACCCTCGTTGTTTGGTACATAATTTAGAATATTCCTAATGAATATTTCATGTAGTATCATTTGTGTATGAATTGTAAGGCATGTATATCAAGATTCACTAGGGGCACTGTCAAACCCCTCAGTTTGAAATAAGCACTTATAAATTACTTAAGGATATTGTAGGAAAAGGGATTAGTGCACACTCCTTTTTAAGCAAATAATTATGTCCATTCTTGGGGACAATAAGCAGCTTTGCTTAGTAAAGCAAGAACACTCTGAAACAAAAAAAAATAAAATGCTCTCACTTTCACATTAACAAGCAACTTCTGTTCCTACAAACTCCCTAGATTAGTCTTAAAATACATGTAATTTTTAGAAAGGAATGGCCAGAAGTAATTTTCTCTAAATACGGAAATTTGTATTTTATGGAGTTGGGGGACTTTGGGAAACTGTTTGTTAAACCAGTTCAAAAAGAAGAACTTTTTATTTATACCCATATTTTTGCATCCTAAAAGCCTAATTGAGAATAATTTTTTAAATAACAATGAGAGTGGTTTCATAATCAAGTTCAGTTCAATCTATTTTAGCTACAAATTTTGTAAAAGTAGATTGATTTTTCAGTCTTCACAGTTATCAAACACATTAATGGAACTGAAGTCCATTTCACAAGTGATTGTGAAAAGATCAAGAGTATAGATACACTAGTTAGTAAATTGAGAATGAAGAATTCAACCAGTTACACCAAAGTAAGGACTGTTATCCCTTTCTAATTTATACCTTTTTTTTTTTAAAGTATATATCTCCACCTAAAAATCAATATATATCTACATCTCCATGTATCTACCTGTCTCTACACATATGCCTGTATAAATTCTTTTAAAACTTGTATTAAAAATGAAGTTCTTGAATCACTGTAATTAATCTTGATAAATATTCTAAGGTTTTCTAAGATCCTGAATATCTATCAAATCCAGTTAACTTTATATATTTATGAAGTGCCAAAATTCCTGAAAATTTTTCATAATTTCAGTATCCATATTTAAAGAAATATGTTTCCCTCCATCTTCTGCATAACGAAGTTGAGACAGCTTTTCAGGTTTCTGCAAGTTCCTGTGAGGATGCTCTTCATCTGTTGCAGAACAGGGACCCCTAAAACTATAGCTTTATAAGCAAGACCAATTTATATCTATAGAGCTTGTTTAAGCCTGCTTTCTTTTTTTTTTTTTTTAATTTACTTGATACAGCTATGCTTCCAGCAATGACAAGAACAAATCCTTATTGTGACAAAACTAAGTATGCACTTGTCATTTTATTAATTAATATTACTTTTAGGAATTCTTTTTTTCATGTAAAAACATCGACAAAAATGATAACTGACATAATTTTTTTTTCTAAAATGTTTTAGCAGCTTAGTTGTAAAGTAAGTAAAATTTGATGTCTCAAATAATTGCCAAAGGCCAAGATCCAACAAAGCTTGTTCTCGGTTTGAAGTACATATTTAAATCTGTTGACTTTATGGGACTCAGATATCTGCTTAAGGACATGCTTCAGTCAATGCATGGATTCCCACTGGAGTCTCTGGCCTTGCTCTTACAGTTTCAATGATGCCTCTTGGGCACAGTGCCAATAAACTCAATCTTGAATCCACTCAAGTCAAGAAGAACCCTTGTTACTGATTTCAGTATGTACAGAATGGGGCCGTGTGCGGGGAAGTGCAGCTCTCAGGTAGTGCTCGTCACACTGCAACATGCTTCGTGCTTTCCTCTTTCTTTTTTTTCTTTTCTGTAATCAGAGATGATAATTTACAGAGAGGGCTGCTGTTTTTCTTTCTTTCTTTCCCCACAGTCTGAGAAGGAGGGAATGTCATTCTGTTTCTGGCTCCTGAGGTTTCATGTGAATCATATTTTGCTGTACCTGGATATCTCTTCTACTTCTGTTAAACCAGCCCAAGAGGTTTGTGGGAGGTGGGGTCTTTACTTTTATTCAAAGTGTTTTTAAGTTTAGAATGTATTTTAAATAATTTCAAATAATTTTAAAACTTTATCCCAATGTCAGTGAAACTCTCTATAGACATAGTTCGAAATTGTAAAAGTAGTTTCTGTGTGTATATAAAAATCTGTGATCTCTTTAATTTAAAATTAGGAGTTCTGTGTGTTCCTTAGCAACACAGTTGCGTCTTGCTTATTGACAATCCTGTTTTAACCACAAATATATATTTTTTTTATTTTGCAAATAGGTCATGGTATTAGCTTGCAGCATCCAAATCCATTCGTTGGTGCAGTCTTTTATGATAGGGATTGAGTTTTAATCTCAGTTTTTATGTTGAGCTTTCATCTCCATATCTCTCTCCTCATTTATAAAGTAAGTGTGATAACACCTTCTGCAAGGTTTATATTAATTAACTAGCTAGAATAGATTTGTCTATCTGTGTTAAATTCAGTTGAGTTGATTCCAGCTTTTTTTAAATGTGCAGGTAAGCATTGAAAATAGTCATTATTATTTCTGCATGTTAACAGTCAAGTTCCTTGTATTTAAAGGGTTTTAAACTTTAAAGACAAGAATCCAATTGTGTGCTTGTTTGTGTTTTAAAAAGGTTATTCAAATTTGTCTATTTTTTTAAAAGCAAGCTAAAAGTAGTAAAAAGACTACTGATATATTCAGCATCAGAAGATACTGGAAAATCAAAGTGCTGATCAAGGTCAAGGATTTTAGCTCAAGGTCGCTAAAATCTGGTACCTTCAAGCAACCAAAACCATCATTTCCTGAATGATGAAGGACTGTGAAATGCTGCTTCTGCATGTTGAAAAGAACCATTTAATTTTTAAGCGAAAAAAAAATATTCCCTCTATATTCTCACTATGACTGCTATGGTAAATGTCACTATGTTCTCATAGTAATATTATGTAGGAACCAATATATGAGGTTACTGTTTCTTTGAAAATTTTTATCCCTTTTAAAAGCACAAAGTTTAGCTTCACTGCAAGTAAAAACAACATGTCTTTAATAGCGTTTATGAGAGCAGTTAAATAAACAGAGCTAACTTGACACTCTTGGTATAAAATTTTAAGAAAATAAGAAGAATCTTATCCAGAGGTGAAAATATCTGAGTGGAATAAGAAGCAAAAGAGTGTGAAAGGATGTGCAAATGGATAGGAGCCCTTAGGTTTATATCTACAGGAAGTGGTCTTTAATATCCAGCTCATAAAACTTCGTGAGGTGCTGCCTGAAGTTGTGATCAAAACTTCAGTGTCTTCAGTGTAGTCAGTGACCCGAAGCTTCACCTCACATCTTCACAGCAGTGAAAATGCTCCCTGTCAGAGCTGGCACAGCGCAAAATCCTTTCCATTCCGGCACACATTGGAGGCCATTTGCACTAAGTCTGTATAATATGTGAATAGCTGTTTGTGCTTACTACAAAATGGGCAAAGTTTCAGACAGGTTAAATCTTATCCAGAGATTCTGCAAGCTGTCCTGAAAAACTCTGTAATTGAAAGATATCTTCATTTTCTCAGGGATCTTATAAACAGCTAGGAGCCCATACAGTACCAAAGAAGTAAAAAATAACAGAACAAAAATATAAACACTACATATGTATCTTTGCTTAATCTTTCTGGAGATTCCTGTCCTAATTTTTGAATTTTGTTTCATATTTAGAGATATGCACTTCTAGTGTATTTTTGGTGAGCTCCTGAGGTAGTGGAGCATAAATCCATCAAGGGTGTTTTATGAATAATACTCATTTCCTTTTATAACTGGTCATCTCACAGATGTGATTGATGCCTTCTAATTACTGCATTCAAAGTCTTTCATCGTAAACTAGTTTATATGGGATAATCTGACTTTCTGAAGTGCTCAATATTTGGGGCTGCGGAGGAGCACCAATAATTGGAAGATATTCTACCAGGGCCTGATCCAAATTAAAAGGGAGTGGGTGATCATCATGAAAACATTGCAAACTAAGGGGTTTTGTGATCTTTAGATAGGCAGGGAAAAAAAATCTAAACCACAAAAGACAGACGAATCTCAGAGGAAGCTTCTGGCCACTTGCAACAGAATGTTAATAGCTTCATGTCACTTTAACTCTGACAGCTCTGAAGTGAAAGGCCGCTAATCTCTGTTTGTAATGTTCACAATTGAAGAGAAAAAGTAAGTATTCTTACTCAAGCCATGGATAAGCATTAACAGTCTGGAAATGAAGGGAATGTTCTGTAACTTATTTTAGAGTCAACAAATACCTCCCCCACAAAGCCTTGGAAAATGTATATTTTTCTTTCTTCTGTGATAGCACAGGTGATTTAAATGGAACATTGGTTTCAAGTGCTTGGTTCACAAGTCACCATCGTTACACAGACAATGTTAGCCTGCTACAAATTTCAGGTAAAAGCTATAATTCATATTTACCAGAATGCCTTAGGAATCATCTGAGTACAGGCTTGCTCGGGTGTCTTTGTTTTTCAAAATTTGTTGCATTTAAAACTTCATCTAGGGAACAATTGTTGTTGTTGTCAAGACAAGAGAATGTCTTGACTCAAAGTCAGGAAAAAAATTAAAATATTAGAGTAGCCACAAACGTTGTGATTGCTTAGGATTTTTTTTTCATAATTTGGTTTATAAACAGTTGGGATTTTTATTTTCATATTTTGTGTATGAAAGTTCTAGACATAAAAGATGCTCCCTAAGGATTTCCTGTTCACACTTCACGCATACTCCTTAAAATTTCTTGTAGAAATCTCAGGCTTCTGTGCAGCAACACATGTCACAATTTATCTAAGAGCACAGCATGCGAATGGCCAAACTCTGGTTTTGTCTGAGAATCTATCTGCAAGCGAATTTCCTGTAAAAGGAAGTGCATTGCTATTTTATGCTTTTCAATATTAGATCATCTCTAGGCTCAGAAGCAGTCCAATAGTTGTATTGCTGATCATATATTTAAATCAAGGTGATTTTAGTTAATGATTTTAATAATATCATTTTGAGTTAATCATCTGAGAATCTGGAAATGTATTATACTGTTTTAATCTTTCTTATCTTGCTTTATTTTCTTAAGCTTTTGCTCTTACCACTTATGCCTAACCAACTACATTCTCGTCTGCCTCTGAAAGTTGATTATATTAATATGTATAAATATAACTGCAGTAGGTATATATAGCTGTTTATTACATAATATCAGATCCTTTGTTCTTTGGATTTATATTTCTATCACTTGATATTATCAGCTGATAAGTCTTATAATTATAGCATAAGAACAAGTTTGGCATTTCTTTAACTCAAGATTAATATATTATGTCTAAATATATACGTTTGAACAGGTAGGAAATTTCTTAAACAAAATTCAGTAAATTCATTTTTCTTGTCAGAAACTCACATGATCATTTCCTTTTTTAGGGATTAAGTAATGGTTTTTGAAACCTGATATTTTAAAATTCCAGTTGGATGAAAATTACTATTTCATTAAAATACATAAAAATAACAATAAACATTTTTGTATGCATAAAACAACATTAGCATATGCAATATATGCATAACATGCTTGGGTTTGTAAGCATGTTTTTCTTTTTTCCTATTAAAAAAATGAACCAGTGTTAATGAAATTTTACATATTTTTTGTAATCAGTGTAACTTCAAGTTCCAGATGTAACAGATCTGATTGTTCCATAATCATTCCACAAGTTAAAAAAAAAAAAAAAAAAACTAAACCAATCACAAAAAAAACCCCACACACACAAAAAAAAAAAAAAAACCCAAACCAAACCAAAACCAAAAAACCTACACATCGACAAAAAATCAAACAAAAATGCCGACCCAGTTTTCCTTACTTTCTGTGTTTTTGTTCTTTTTTTACTTTCCATACATTTCTTAACTATTTAATTGCAAATACTGAATATAGAAACCCATTTCTCTGCAGAAATGATTAATCATTTCAACAAAGGTTTTCTCAAGGATTAAGTCAACAACTACTATGAATTACATGACTTTACTTTCTTCAAAACTATGGCAAAACGTAGACATTCAGTATATTCAATGAATTTTGCTACTAATTGTAATTATTCAAGCCAATTGCAACAAACTTAGAGCTTCGTGAAGATTGAAGGTGATTTTCATTTTTTTATTCTTTAATTAAATGTATTTAGTTAAATGATATTAAATACATATAGGTTTACTCAAAAATGTAGTTTAAATAAAATATCTTCTATCTAAAACTAAACAGTGTTTTAAAAATTTCTCTGGGTCAGCCAAATAAGTAGTGAACAAGTTGCTGTGAAGTGCAATATCTTCTAATTGGGTGATATTTTTTGTCCTTCACTGAATATTCCATTACCAAAAGATGATGATAGTGGAAAACTTTCTACAAAATACCGATATATTTATTAAGATATTAGTTTATATTTTACAGCTTCCTTTCACATGTTTCTTGTTTAGTTGTTCAGGACAATTGCTGGCTATGCAATAGTAATTTTCCTAGACATTAGATGAACAGAGAGATAGTGGGATATATGTTTAAATATAATGCCCACATTTGTATTTCGACAAGAGTTGTATTTTTCACCCTAACTACACTTTTTCCTTATAAAATGGTTTTATTTATCTTCCTAATTATGAATTATTTGAAGGATGCATAATCGTCAATCAGAAAAAATTCATGTAGTATAGTGTATGAAAAATTTGATGTATTTTATATCAGTATTGTTACAATGATGTGTTAAGGGCTGACAAATCATATACACTTAAATTCTTATATCCAAAATCTATGTACTGTAAATGCTCTGTAAGTTTTCATAAAGAGTGTACTAAAATGTTAAATAGCAACTGTATTCTCTTAGCTGGATTTTATGACAATTATCCATGTAAAGGGTTAAATTTCAGAAATAAGATAAATTCTTTTATTTGTTCAGATTTCACTTATTGTTCTTCTTTTCCTTTCAGTCCTCCTTTGCTTCATTAGATGCAGTAATATCTCCCTTGCCTGTGACAATTTCCATTAATATCTCAAAGGCAGCTATTAAGTATCATTACAAGAGAAGATTATAGAAGGATACCACATACAATAACACTGAAGATAAAGACAATAGTCACATTTTCATTTGTTTCTTTGTTCTAAAAATGTAAATCAAATTCCATGCACTTTCAAGCATTCTTTGCTCTGCTTATGCTTTCAAAGTGCTCTAAAAAGAAAAACCTTCACAGCCAAATAAATTAATCTGTTAGGATTACCTCAACAAAGAAAATACTGCTCCTGTCAGAGATATTTTCTGCCCTTCGGCCCCCAGAAAAATAACTGTCAGGAGAAAAAAAGAAACTATTTCAGGTATATATATTTTTTTTCTTTTTTTAAATAGGGGAATTTGGTTAAAAATGTGTTTTTAAAAAGCTCTTTTAAAGTGGTTAACCACTCATAAAGTATTCTGCATTAAAAGCCAGTCTGTGACACCATCTAAATATTTGGTCAATCAGCTTTTAGAAAATTATCTAAACATATCTATGGCAATCTAATTATAGCCAAAGGTCATTCTAATTCTGAACGCTATGAAGGAAAAGTGAAATCACAAACCTTCTGTACTGGAAATTTTGAAATCCGTACAGTATATATTCTCTGAATCAGGATGAGTTGTATGTCTTAAGAGACGCTAACAGGTTTTTTTTTTCTTTTCCTGAGGTGGAGAACTGAAAAAATGGGGAAAATTCATTGGATATGGATGTGGGCTTTTTCCAACTAGGTTTGGATGCACTGTAATTGAGTATAAGTCCTTTGGAGGCAACAGGAAGAGATAGTCAACTCAAGAGCGACTTAAGTCACCCAGAGGAACACCAAGCCTGTCAGAGTCTCAGTGCCTGAGAAGGTTGGAGAACAGCTTATCTTGAGTGTGATCACATGGCACACACAAAACCAGAGCATCAGACCCAGACACCACGGGAATGGGAAAGGCAGATCCTGCCTTTGTAACCTGCTCTCCTTCCACAACCAGGTGATCCACCTAGTGCACGAGTGAAAGACTGAGAATGTTGTCTACAAGCACTGTAGCAAAGCCTTTGACACTGCTTCCTGCAGCATTCTCCTGAGTCAAAAACTGGCTGGATGGCCAGGCCCGGAGAGTGGTGGTGAGTGGGGTTACCGCCAGACAGCGGCCGGTTAAAAGTTTGGTTCCCCAAGGCTCAGTATTAAGCCCAATCCTATTTGCAGGAGTGTTGATCTGCTGGAGGGCAGGAAGGCTCTGCAGAGGGATCTGGACAGGCTGGATCCATGGGCTGAGGCCAGGGGTGTGAGGTTCAACAAGGCCAAGTGACAGGTCCTGCCCTTGGGTCACACCAACCCCAGGCAGTGCCACAGGCTGGGGCAGAGGGGCTGGAAAGGCCCTGGGGGGGCTGGTGACAGCAGCTGAACACGAGCCAGCAGTGCCCAGGTGGCCAAGAAGGCCAAGGGCATCCTGGCCTGGCTCAGCAATGGTGTGGCCAGCAGGAGCAGGGCAGGGATTGTCCCCTGTACTGGGCACTGCTGAGGCCACACCTCGAGTGCTGTGTCCAGTTCTGGGCCCCTCACTCCAAGAAGGACATTGAGGTGCTGGAGTTCAGAGAAGAGCAAGGAGGTGATGAAGGTTTTAGAAAGCAAATCCTGTAAGTATCAGCTGAGAGAGCTGGTGCTGTTTAATCTGGAGAAAAAGAGGCTCAGGGGAGACCTTATCACTCTCTACAAATGCCTGAAAGGAGAGTGTGGCCAGGTTTGGTCTCTTCTCTCAGGCAGCCAGTGACAGGACGAAGCCAGGCTCAAGCTGTGCCAAGGGCGGATCAGGTTGGACACCACGAAGAATTTCTTCACAGAAAGGGTTGTCAGACATTGCAACAGACTACCCAGGGAGGTGGTGGAGTCAGCATCCCTGGAAGTATTCAATTCAATATGCCACGCAGTGCTATGGTTTAGTTGATATGGTGATGTTCGGTCAAAGGTTGGACTCAGGGACTTTTGAGGTTTTTTCTGACCTTAATGATTCTACGAATATATGTTTCAATATAATCAAAATCATCTCACGAAGGTATCTGAATTTCTTTACCAATTGTACTGGGAGATCAGTGGCATGTGCCATCAGATGATGATGATGGCATGTGCCATCAGAAGAAATATAAGGTCCAAAGTTTAATGTGTTGATGAACAATTTCAAGATCTCTGTGTGTAGACATAGAATATAACAGATATACAGTTAGAAAATATATATGCAGATATCTGTTTTCTAGTTGAAAAATAAAACCTCCAATATATAATCTTTTGTGCCAACAGAAAATACATTTTCTCCACAATGGAAAATTTCCACAAAGAAATTGTATTTTTGGTAAAGCTGCAAGAAAGATGATTTTTATATGGGAGGTGGAACAAGTGACTTTGAAACCTTTCAGTCTGCCAAAGTAGAAATACTCATTTTTCATAATTCAACTATAATCTGATCTCTTTTGATATCAGGGAAGCTAGAGCTAGACTATTTCCTCAGGTTTGACTTTTGGATAGACTGTCTCTCCCAAGAGAAATTTTTCTATTTCTTCCAGTCATTGTGATTCGGTGTGGGAGTACCTTATCCATCATATCACAGAGAGCACAGACTGACGCAAGAATCTGCCTCTCAGAAGGAAGTGGTTACATAATGGATTAAAATAATGTTTCTGAATTTACTTACACATTTTTGTGTAAAAACCTCATGTGCTTGATCACTCCGATCAAGCTGAAGAATGGAGAATGAATAAATAAGTGACAACATTAGCTTCAAAAGTCTTGGTTGAGCAGCAAAATAAGTTGCCTGATTTTCTGAAGTGATAACATTCAAGAGCTGTGATTGGACCAGTGCTTGAAGTAACATTTGTCCACGTGTGACATATGCACATATGTTATACCTCCCTCAAGAGTGTACATCTGGCTGGTGCTCCTTGCTGCTCCAGGCAAAGTGGAGCTGACTCTTGTTCTCTTTGTTGCTGCAGCTCAGGAAAAATGCAATTACTTACTACCAGAATAAGATCTTTCGTACTCTCCTTCCAGACTAGGAGCCATACCCACATGCAACAGCAAGGGGCTATGAATTTGTTACTTAATATGAAAACACAACAGGAGTGATCATATTTGCTAGAATAAGAGCAAGCTGGTAAAATCATTATGAGTCAGGTGCTTTCAGTCTCTCCTCAATGATGGCTAGTTAATTTCTGCTCTTTTCAGTAGCCGTCAGTCCAGTATCTCTTGGACAGCCCCATAATGACTTCAGAGCCAGAACAATTCTCACCAGATACACATGAAATTAGCCCCAGTGCTCTAATAATAAATAGTTACCATTTTTGAAGTAGGTTCAGCCATTCACTAGTAGTTCTGAAATTGCAAGACTACAATGTCAAAGGTGTCATTTCTACCTTTGGGGTCCTCAGAGTCTTGTGTAGAATTACACCACCCACACTGTCAGTACTACGGATAAGATGCTTTCACTTAGAGTACAGACGTGAGTACTTAGTGAGCAAAGGTTTATTGCTTCTTTTCACTATCTGTATAGTTACAATAGAAACAGCCCTTCATATAAATTTTCAATTTCAAATTAGAATTTAATAGACCAAGGCTTGCAGTCAGTAATCAAGAATCATTTAAATAGCTGGATAAGGCTAACCATTTTTGTTTCTTCTACAGCTGTCTCAGCTACTTCTTTTCATCTAAAAAAAAACCAACCCTCAGGACAATTCAATTTTCTCTTTTAATTATCTAATCTAGTTTGTATCAATTAGTATTTTGAATTGCAAGGCATCACTGAACATTAAGTGATCTCTCTCTGGGAGGGAGAGAAAGACAGGAAAGATTTTTTTATTATCAGATGTATCAGGTCTGCAGGGAACAGTCCCCAGCTATTTTACCCAAGAAAGCAAGGCATGGGATAAACAATAAAATGTCTGGCTCTTGTCCAGGTTTTTTACTGTAGAAAATCACCATGTAGTTCAGACACTGAGTTAGTTCCAGCCCATTCTGGAACAAGGCAGGTCAAGTATTTAGCCAGTGGATTTGAAAGAGCCCATTTAAGCACCATTTCACTGCTTTGTGGCACTCATCTTGCAACAGACAACTGGAGAAAAGGCAGGAGAGGTCCTATAGCAGCAGTGTGGGATGGAGAGGGAAGGGGGGGTAGCACCCAGAGCTGTGGCCCACAGGAAGCTTGGCATTAGGGAACAGTGTCCCTGAGACCACCAAGAAGCTGCAGCCCTTCTTACACATCCGCTGCCCTGCTTGATGCAGCACAGCACTCTTTTAATCAACTTTTTCGGGAAAAGAGGGACCTTACAGTGCTGTAGGACATTCAGCACATTGTTTAAGTGACGTATAAGTGGAAAGCAGAAGACTAAATTTGGGTAAATTATAAATTTATCTTTACAGATGCACATATTTTTTGCAGGGCTTAAGATATGATACAGAGTGTTTATGTGCTGAGTTGATTAAACCCAACGAAAACCATGATGTTCAGACCTTTTGCTAAATTCGCTCATTATAATGGCTTTGGTTTAATGTGCCCTAGTTAACTTCCCATGTTGCAGTTTCAACTAAGAGTAGTGACAATGAGATCCTGAGATCCTCAACCGCCTCAGCAGGTGTACACTTGTACCTCTGTGCTGGGTTAACCTTGGCTAATGGCCAAACACCCCTCCAAGTACTCTCTCACTGCCCCTCCTTCTCAGTGGGTCAGGGAACAAAATAAGATAAAAATGTCGTGGTTGAGATAAAATCAGGGAGATCACATGCCAGCTGCCATCTTTGGCAAAACAGACTCAACTAGGATGGAGTTAATTTAATTTTTTACCAATTAAAATAGATCTGGATGGTGGGAAATTAAGGCACAAGTTAAAAAACACCTTCCTTCTACTTCCACTCCTCTTCACAGGGTCAACTTCATTCCTTCATTCCCAGCTCCTCTGCTTCCCCTCAATGAAGGGCACAGAGGGATAGGGAATGGGGCCTGTGGCCAGTTCATAACAGCTCCTCTCTGCTGCTCCCTTCTCCTCACACTTTTCCCCTCCTCCAGTGTGGTGGCTCCACGGGCTGCAGGGCACTATCCACTATGGTGTCTGCAGCAGTGTCTCTCCCTCCGTCAATGACTTTGCTTCTCTCAGGGCTGTTTCTCACCTATTTTTTTCTCCTCCTTTCTCTTTGCCATTTTTACCCTTTCTTAACTATATTTTCCCAGAGGCACCACATATATGACTGCAGAGGTCAGCCATGTCCAGTGGTGGGGTGGTTTGGAGCCAGCTGAATCCCACTGTGTCAGCATGGGATAGCCTCAACCTCTTCCCTCAGAGGCCAGTCCTGCAGCACCTCGCTGTCAACACCTGGCCACAGCCATGCCATACCTTCTCCTACTTCCCAAGACACTTTTATCACCAGCAGGCAGCACTACATACAGGGTACGGACCTCTCTGCCTTACTCTATACACTGCCTCTCTGTTTAAACTGATCATTATGTCAGGAAAGACAAGTGGAAGGAATGAAATAATAGAAACTGTGCAAGGAAGCAAAGCAACAGACTGGATGGTCGAAGAATATTGTTATTTTCCTTATTCTACCGCAATTTCCTTCTCAGTTTTACAAGAGGATGGATCATCTGATCCTCGCCATAGTCTTGACCATCTTCTTGGTTTAACTCTGGCAGTGGCTGAGTTGTGCACCACTAAAACTAATTTTATTTTGAGCTTGTTTCACTACATCACAGTTTAGCAGTCTTGCACCCATCATCTGCTAATAGATGAAAGAATATGTAACAGTTCCTCAGCCTTTCAAGCATTTTCAAGGAAACAACCAACAAACATCACACTAATGTATCAAATAGCTATATTTCAAATTCACTGCCTTCTTATTTTGGCAGAAAACATGTGCACACATATGAACATACCTTCTCTGAAATATGCTCAACAATTTTTAAAATACTTATATAACTTATTGTCTTTCATGCACTTCAATACCTTATACACATCATATATACAGTGTCTTTGCTCAGAAAAAAAACACCCTGGTGTCTCACAGTAATTCGACACTCTGAATATATTTCTAGTAAATGATTCAGGATTTCATGTAGATAAATATAACTTTAGCAGTTTCTCTTGGCTGCTCAGCACTGTTGTAACTCAGATGTATGAACATGTGCAGAAGCAGAACTTTGTGTGCTTTGGAAGCCTCAGGCACCTGCAGAGCTTGTCAATCCCTGTGGGTTTTAGCAGGGGTTGTTAATGATCCAGCACTGGAACTGAATGTCTGCATTGCTTTTAAAGCTGAAGTATCAACAGTCCTTTCTTTAAAATCTGATCTCGAATTCAGTCATACACCTAAAAGAAGTTTATTCTGTGTGTCCTCTAACATGGAATATTGTGATTAAGAACAGAAAGGGGAAAACACCTGTTTCTTTTTGAGGGCAACATTGTAGAAGATTAAAATCCAACCGGACTGAGAAGGTCAAGTTGAAAGAAAATAATGAGAATTGCTTTTTATCTGAGGTTAAAATAAGCTAAGGAATTTGATTTGGTGCTACTAGCCTCTATGTAGCACAGGTAGAATCATCAGTACTTTGAAACTAAGTCTGTCAAGAACTAAATTTCATGACCTAACTGACACATGTGGTCATGATATGTTTTGGCCATTCTAGAAACTTTGTCTAGTTTTGGAGAGAAGCCAGGTTTTAATGAAAATATTGTAATACTTTCTAATTATTGCTGCTAATTAGTAAGATAGTATATATGAAACTAGATTTATCACAAACAAGTATTTGCAAAGTTTCCAAGGACTCAATTCCTACAAGGAAAAGAAAGTCACCTGTGTTTGCTGCATCATTTGTAACACATACCCTGAAATTATGTGCCCAAAATATACAATATCAACCCTATAGTTAAAAAAAAATAGCTGTGTTAAGTCAAAGGTTTGTTTCCAGATGCAGTAACTTGGACAAAGAATAAACATCCTGCAGTCATAAAAGTTATTTAGATCTGTGTTAATGTAAAAGGGGAAGAAACTGTGGCTTATAATTTAATGTCCAGAGCTTGTTTACAGGGTTCTGCCTCCTACTATAGTGTACAAAATGTAGATCCAGAACATTTCATGGAATACAATCCACTTTTGCTCACAGGTAAAGTATAATTATTTCTAGTTACAAAGGTGAGGAAATGGTCAGTTCAAACATCATAAATTTTAATTCAAACAGCCAAAATATATTTAGAAGTCTAAATGAAATCCTCCTATTATCATGAAAACCCCTGATTTTTTTCCACTAGCTTGTAGCTAATAGTTCAGGGAATATTGAGAAATGAAAGAAAGCAGGCATTTTCTCAAGCATAAGTACAGGCTGCAGACTATCTCTGAAATATTAACTTATGATTGTGTTTTATTAGGTGCATTGCCCAGGAAGCTTTTTGTTTATTCTCATCAGCCTGCTGTCCTCTGTTATTATAATTTACAAGTGCCTAGGCAATCTAATAAATCCTTGTTTGAAACACTTCAGAATCTATTGGCAGTTTTCAGCAGTGGCATTGTGTGGTTTTGCTCTTGCATAATTGCCTTTAGTACTAGGGAGGGATTTTCAAACTCACATGAAAGGAGAGACTGATTAGAGTACGTTATTTATGCTGATAGCATTAAATTTCACTGTTTTCCTTCAAATCCTCAGTAGAGATGGTCCTTTTTATCAAGACCCTTTCCTCATGTCTTAACTCTCTCAGGTAACACAAGTCTAAGAAAGGTAAAACCAGTGTGTTTAGAACCATATTTTGCTGCCATCATTTCAGAGTACACTGAAATAACTTTCCAGTAGTAAATTTAGTACCATTAGTAAGGAAAAAATAATATGCAACTGACGGAAAAGAGAATAAACAGAAGGGACTGAAAAACAGTGTCTCAAGACAGAGGATCTATACTGATTTAATAATAATTATCATGCTCAGACATTTTGTTTTCCCAGATATTACCTTTTATCTAGAATGATACACAGTGGGATGATTAAAATGCTAGTTTGTGTGAGTCTTAATGCAAATAAGTAAAACCAAGAATCTCTTCTATGAAAAGTTAAAGAGTTTGTTCAATGCCATGTAGCCACCCAAAATTTGATTCCAGAAACACATAGCAAAAATCTAACTTTAGTATGTAAATTCTAACTATGTATAGCATAACCATGATATTCCACCAAAGCCCAAGTAATATAAATTTCACAGACCAGGACCCACAGGAAACTAAATGAGGTTCTTTTTCAACCTTTTTGCCTAAGTCATATCATTGTGCTTTATAAACAAGGTTGGAATGGCATACCAGCTTAGTATAGTGTCTTTTCTGCAAGACAAAGAGCCAATAATAAGGAGAGAATATGAAACACACAACATGTAAAAAAGTCAAGTGAAACCAGGAACAAGTCCAAACCAAGTCCAACAGCTTTTTGCTGTAACAAGGAATAAATTGCAAATAATCCAGTAATGCAACAATTTTTAAAAAGATAGTCCTTTTCTAAATTGAGAGTTTTAAAAAAGGGTAAGACACAAATCTATGCACCAACTATATAATTTACATGTAAAGAAAAGCTTTTCCTAATCTCATTAATGTCATTTCCAGAGCTCTGTGTCTCCCTCCCAAACAGTAACTAAAATGAATAGCTATTTTGTCTTGAGCTTCTCCAGCTTCTAATTGTCTCATCTAAGTAATAACTGGATTCCTATTTCTGTGACTATGTTTAAGAAGTGGGCAATTTTTTCAGAAGGTGAAATCTGTCTGTTACTCTTTATGTTTATTTCTGCTGCAGCAAATGTCTTTTCAAACATTTAGGGTTCTTGTTTTCTTCTTTGTTCCCCTGATTCACACAGAGAAAGGCAGCAATGAGAAGTAAATCAAACAGACAAGAAGCTCTGTACTTGCCAGAGTTTTGTTTTATACTGACACATTTATCACTTTAGGATAAGCAGTGCTCTGCACATGTCCTCAGCTAGTGAAGACCAAAAGAAAAAGCTGAGAATGAAAGCTTTCCTCATACACAGTCCTGCCTCTGCTGCCTTTTCTGCTGGCTCCAGGGTTGCTCTCTCTTTGGTGGTCCCACTCGGAGCATCCCAAGGGGATTGCACAGTTCACATAGTCAGTGCACATAACTTCAGAGATGAGAGCAGGCCCCAGAAATCCCTCCTGACCTCTGTTCTTCATGCTTGTGACAGTCCTGATTTTTTTGCTGTTCTGTCTCCCAGTTTTTTCATAGAAGTTACTCTTCAGGAAAGATGCGTCATTTGCTCTGATTCAGTATAGATGGGTCAGCCAAAAAGTCATCATGGCAGTTAAGAGTGACCAGGGACTTGTGGACATGGGAAGGATTTAAGAGGACAAATTGCTGCATTTTATGAAAGCTGAAAGGTGAAAGTTTGAAATTTAGAGGATCGGGCTTGCCTAGAGAGAGTGACTATGTGCACCTGTGGCAAGAGGGACCTAAATTATGAAGAAAAAATCTCAAAAAGAAGATTGGAATTGTTATGCTACATTGATAAGATCCTAAATATTCTCTGGTCTACACTGGCTGTAGAAGAGCTGTAGTCTCCAGCACCTGTGCTAATAACATTTTTCTGTGTTCTGCTGGCTTCCCTATCTAGCTATCTAGCTATTCAATACGTGTTTGTATATGTACTATATAGTTATTAGATATATAGCTATTCATTTGCATAACCATTTAAAATATTTCTTAATAAATTGCTCCTTGCTTTTCAAAACATATAGGAAAAATCAGAGAGGTAGTTTATTTTCCCCATGTCCTTTACCACACACTGATACTAGGTTGGCATTTTCTGAGAAACCACAATTCTCTTTTACTGGATCTGAAGATGTTCCCTTGTTTCCATCTTCATGCACATGGAGTGGCCATAGATAGCATGCTCAAGGCCAAGAGAAAATAGTAGGAAAAGCCATAGAATCATAGAATGTTACAGGTTTGAAGGGACCTCAAACATTATTTAGTTCCAATCCCCCCCGCCATGGGCGGGGACACTTCCCATAAACCACATTGCTCAAGCCCTTATTCAACCTGGCCTTAAACTCTGCTAGAGCTGAGACATCCTCAGCTTCCTTGGGCCACCTCTTCCAGTGCCTTGCCACCCTTGCAGTAAAGAGTTTCTTCCTAATATCCAGCCTAAATTTCCCCTCTTTCTGTTTGTACACATTACACATTGTCCTGTCACCACAGTTCCTGATGAAGAGTCCCTCTCTCCAGCTTTCCTGTAGGTCTCTTCTGATACTGGAAGGAGTCTGGAAAACTAGGAGGTCTCCACCTTCTGAAAGCTTCTTTTTTTTTGTTCTGAGTTTGCTCAGCAGCCCCTTATCCATCCATGGGGGCCTCCTGGCATTTTTGCCCGATTTCCTTCTTTTTGGCCTGCATTGTTCCTGAGCTTGGAGGAGGAAATCCTTGAATTCCAGCCAGCTTTCTTGGGCCCCTCTGCCCTCCAGGGCTTTTTCCCATGAGACTTTACCAAGTAGGTCCTTTAAGAAGCCAAAGTATAGTCTCCTGAAGGCCAGGGCAGTGAGCTTGCTGCATGCTCTTCACTGCCATGAGGATCTCAAGCTCTACCATCTGGTGTTCACTGCAGTAAAGGCTGCATTGGAGCACCACCTTTCCCACCAGCTCCCCCCTAGGGGTGAACACAAGGTCCAGCATGACAACTCTCCTTGGTGGCTGATCAATCACTTGTATAAGGAAAATGTCATTGACATGTTCAAGGAAACTTTGGGATTGCTTTCGCAATCTCTGCTTTCAATAACTTGTTAGATAATTATCCTCAAAAAAAAGGTGATTTTTCAGTTTCGTCTTCATTACAAAATTCCAGTTTACTGCAAGACCTCACACAAGGCCTGCTTCACTGCAGAGTTTTTCATACCAATAGTGAACATGAAAAAACAGGACTGAAGTGAAGCTTCTTATTCCTCTTCGTATTAACTATTTTAAAGAATTTCAGTCTTGGATAATTAATTTGTGATGTCTTTCTCTCAATGGGCAGGTAATATTAATTTCTACCTCAATGGAGATGGGTCTGCTAATGCCAGGACATGTCAGAGTTAGGATCAAGCTAGTTGTTTGGATGCTGGAGCATTTTTTTGAGCCTAGTCCCTGCACTCCCTTTCCTATTGCTTTTGTGAAAGAGGACTGTAGTAATATAGCAAATTTTATTTTTTCTATTCTCATATGAGTGCTTTCAAAATTATTATTATGTTCTTTCTGGATTATTCAGTATAAAAAAGAGTTTTTAAGTGAAAAGGATTTTCAAATATTTTTTGTTACAAAAGGTCTAAATGCAGTAATGAGCATCACCTTTTGAAAAGCATGAATTTTGAAGAATCAGGACATAAAGGCTGAAATACCATGTCTGGCAACTTTCCTTTAAATATCATCAGAAAGCCCATTTATTTTCTTATTGAGTAAAGCTTAGCAATTGTTCAGACAAACTGCAAAGGAATTCAAATTTGTTCTAACATACGTTATGTTGGAAACAACCATAGTCACAGACTAATACTTACATTGAGTTAACCTGAAATTATACTTGATTTAAGGTTTTAGATGTCTCACTAAGATTGTACATTTAAAAGTACATTGGCAAGGTAGAACAGAAGTTGAGAACTGCTAATTGCAAGAAATAATATTTTATTCCTGCATGCACATGTATGATGATTGTTACAAGAGATCTCACATATTCCTTGGTTTCCTAAGACATTGTTTTAGCCTGAGTTAAATGCAGTATCTAATTGCCAATTGCAATGCATTATGTTTATATAATATGATACTTATTTTTTCCACTTGAGTAGATAAAGTGGGTGTCTATTTATATTATCATGATGTTTGAGTCAGTAGAGGCTGATTAGTTACACTGAATGCCAGCAAAAGAAAATGCAGTCTCCTGAATAAAAATTGGCAGCTTTCATGGCATGTGACTGCAAATAGAAAAACAAGAAGAGAAATGTATTACTCTACCTAAAGTCCTGATGTTCTCCTTATATGGCCTACACACACCAAAATAATTTCAAAATGTGAAATTCCTCCTAATTTTTCTTTTTTTTCCTTTCCCAGAGAACTAATGCTCTTGGCATTGCTTAGCAATAAATAGAGAGACACATCCCTTAGCTGTACAGCATATGTTATTTCCTTTTAGCAGCGTACAGATAAAGTGTTACTGTGTTTGATAGAGTTCAGTTGGGTGAAGAGGTTCTGCTTTGGATGAGCTGTGTTTTCCACTAATGAGTATTTTCTATATATTGCTTCTTATGAAGACTTGATAACCTTGTAATAATCTGTTTTGACAGTATTTTTCTAGAAATATTGTGTCAAATATTTTTAGACGTGAGGGATCATGGACATATGGATATAGTGGTGTACGCCTTCTCTAATTATATGCATTATACAATTTGCCATTGTTGGAGACTGTTGTACCATTCTTCATTCATTTAATAATGCTTTTGCAAATTGGCAGATAGCATTTGGGCTAAAATACACACAGAGTTTTTACAGGAATAAAACATGCTCTGCCTTTTCTCTAGTGTAGAGCAATTTGTCAAGTAATTAGCCAACCTAATTAAATTTTTGTAGCACTAATCAAACGAATATGCTAAAATTTTCTTTGCACAGCCAGTTTGCTGTCTGCTTGCATTTAACTTGATGGTTTGAAAGAGGCCCTACTATGTCTGCCACTCCACTTAATCACCTCATTTGCATTTTATATTGGTAAATCAAATAAAGCACCAGTAGCTTTTAGTATGATTGACTATGGTCAGGGCTGTTCAGATGGGACTTTTTCACAGAAAATTAGGCACATTTTAATATGAGTGAGTCTGTGCTTTCAACATTCAACAAACTACATTCACTCAGCTAATTAAAAGTGCTTGTTGCTTTTTGCCGATGTATGATAGATTTATCCAGCTGGTGTGTCCATTTTCTTTTGCATAATTTCTTGATGGAAGTTTTTATCTTTATACATAATAAGATTGTCTAAACAACACTTCAAACCAATTTGCAAGAACTATATAAATAATATTTTGCAGAAGCCATTTACTTTGAAAGAAATACACTTGCTGTTCAGAAAACTGATTAGGTTATATATCGTTTCTTTTATATCCTTCTAGACTATAAAGCCTTGCACTATGAAATTTTCAGATTTGTCTTCATTGAGCCAGAACATATCACTTTCCTAAAATTGTGGGAAAATCTGCTGAGGAGTATTCCTAACAGTTTGTCAGAGCAGGGTTTGATACTCCCTTAGATTAGGTCAAAGTTCAGACCTAAAACTCTGCAGATGAAATTTTTTAGAAGTTAGAAAAAAGTTATTTATATGCATAAGTGAGCCTTCATTCTTTGTTATTTTGAAGGATTTTTTACTAAAATAAAGCATTTCCCAGAATGCATATTTTCTTTTCTGGAAGGACTGATACCACAAAATAGTCACTATTCCTAAAAGAGACCAAACATGAGACATTTTAAGTTACAAGAAGATATTTTCAGACACAGATGGTAAATAACATGAGTTTTGCCATACCTGTGCCCTCTAGCAATTATCTGGTCCAAAGAGTTGTCTGTGTTCAAGAGGCACGTGTTACCCTCTTGCTGGGGTGGTGGTGAGCCCTTGGCCAGCCCCTTGGTAGATGGTGGAATGATGAACACTTCATCTTTCCTTAAAAATTTGCTGGACATGAGCAGCTGCTCATGACAATCTTCCCTATAGTGGAAGGTAAGGAAGGGAAGAGATTCAGCCGTGGAAACCCTAATAAAATTGTCAGAGAGGAGCTAATTTAACAAAACACCTCTAAACAACATTTTACATTCCTGTAAAGCAAAATTTGCCCATGCAAAATGCTTTTATCTGAGGTGCCTTCAGGGCACTCAAATATTCTCTTTTGTCAATAGAGCCATGACAGAAGTAATTTAAAAGGGGGAAAGAGGGCAATCTTAAACAGTCATAGGTATTTGTCAAGGAAGTACATGTCTAAATCTTTAGTCATATGGTTAGTCTCATTGACTGAAAATAAAGGCTCATATAAAGCGGGATGAATTTCTTGCATCAGGTTGTTTTGGATGGGGGTGGGAAGTGAATGAAAGAAAGTCCCAAAATACATAATATAAAATAAAAGATAGAAATAGCAAAGAATTATATAAATGTAGGAAAACCATTGTTGCAGGTGTTCAAATAAAGACAATTGAACATTGTACCTATCTACAATGCTTGGATACCCACCTTATCATTCCAAGAGTCAGACTTAAACATGAAGTTTGCATCTATCTCCATTACTGGTTGCACACTGTAGCTCATTAAATTTCTTTGGAAGGTTTATCTTCTTAAATATGCTCCTTTAAATCTCAAAATGCTAGAAATTAAGGACCAAGATAACATGCTTTTCCCTGATGAAGGCAAGTGTCCTTGAACATGGAAGTCATGGTTTAGCTATGAAAAATATTGGAGAGGGAAAAAAGGCTCAGCAGATCTGGCCATACAGACCTCAGAAGAGAAGCTTGAGCTGAGCCCTTGACCCACAATGCATAAATGTAACAGATGTCTAAGTACCATAATGCAGCTTTAATTAAACATAGGCCAAAACCTCCTTGCTCTAAGCTCATGGGGATTATCATGATAAGAACTTGGCCTTGTTCTGGCCAAATTCATTCTGCCCCAGAAGAAAGTAATGCTTTGTGTGTTTTGATACCAGGCTTGAATAAAACAAGCTATATTACATCCTCAGGTACAGATCATTTACCTGGGAACACTGGGTGAACTCCTTTTCCTGTGCCTTACTACACCTTAGCTGATTTAGTACACTAACCTGTCGGGTAAACTTATTCAAGATCTCTTGTTTCTAACAAAGTATTGTGGTGCAAAACACCACCTTGAGTCTGGTTTATATTTTATATCATCATTTACATGTGTAAACAATCTCATTTGAAAAATCCTCAAAGACATGCAGTCATCTTTCTCAGTACCTAGAGAAGAATGCAAGTAAACAGAATCAGGCTATTAAACTTTCTTGATTTGATATTCCAACTCTCTGGCCTTTTAATCGTATTTTATGAATTTAAATTCAACTAAATGTCTTGTTCAGAATGTGGATACTTTAATCACACTAAAAATTTCTTCTGAATATCTTGTGCTACTGAATGGCATGTTGATGTAAATTTAATGTTAAACGGAACATATTATTATCAGCTGAAGACTATGGGTTATGTCTTAGTTAAAGAAAATACAAAACAAACAAAAAATATATATATATATTATATAACCTATATATTCCTTCATACTTTCAGATTCAAAAGCACCAAATGCAGCATTCATTTATCTCAAAAAATAGTGTTGCTCAATAAATCACAAAGGACTTGTGACATCATAAACGTTATTTTTTTTAATCTAAGAAAAAAAATTTGACATTTCTTATTCTACCAGATAATTTATATAACTCATATATTCCCAGTTTGGAATCTTATCCATACTAGTCTGAAAGTCTAGCTAAAAGCTATTTTTATTTTGTGTCAATTTTTTTTTTATTTTAAAACCTGAATCAGAAGTCTTTATTCATAGAAACTGCTGGTCTTTAAATCCTGATTCTTGGGCCACAAATTTACTATAAACATATAAATGAGCTACAAATACATTCTGCATAATAATATGACATTTATTGCAACTCCTTGCTACTAAACTCATAAATACATGTTAGAGTTAAGAAGACAGATTTCCATGTCTTAGCATAATTTTAAAAACATAAGGATCTCTATGAATTTCGTCTCACATTTTGTTTCTTTTATGCTACACAGAAGAGTCTAAGTGCTGGTATTAATTTTCAATTATTCAGTTTATTCATTTATTATGAATTGTGAACTCCTCAGGAACTTTAAAGCGTCCAGCCTTGTTGACTTCAGCTAAAGCTTTTCCTGCATTGGATTAGAAGATCATGCTTTCAATGAGAGTCAGCTGATAATAGAAAGTTTGCTTTCTGCTCCCTTCTGTCCCCATGAAACCAACCCTTTAATCCAGTTTTCAGTACTGATTTCTACCCTTCCTAAGAGCTGACGATATATTTGTTTGTTTTGGAGAGTCTTTTGAGTTTATGTATGAGGGGAGGGAGTTAAAATTTAATTTTCTCTGCCTCCTACCCTATAATCTGTTTCTGACATATGTCTGTGTGGAGCTTGAGCTGAGCTCTCTTCTAGCTGTTTAGTGAATTATTATCCCATGATTACCAGTGGGCACAAAGTTTGTATTAGTAAAATATTATAGGTCACAGTTCTGAAAAGGCTGAATGGCTTCACCTAAGTGGTATAGCAAGCATATTTATTGATATCTGTGTTATCTTCCAGAAATGAATGTGCACCACAACTGTAGTAAAAGACAAACCAACTGCTAAATAAAACACTTGAATGTGCCTGTATTATTTAATGTCTGGAGGTGCTATCAGACATGTAACCTGTCTTGTTCATTTTAAAAATGCACACTTATTAACAATAGATATATTTCTTATCAGAATGAAATTTAGTCTCCTTGTAGAAATAATATACTAGAGAATTTTGCTCGTAATCTTTGTCTACCATTCAGAAAAAAAAAATGCCTTCCTACTGATACTCAGAACAATAATTGACTTTATTTTTTTAATACAGATTTTATGCTGCAATCCAACCTCAAGTTTAGATTTGCAGTCAAATATGAAAAGCATTATTGCTCTGAGAGTTATATGCAACTATTAGAGTTATAAGGCAATTCACCTTCACAGAAGTGAATTTCTGAAAATGTCCGCCTTAGAGGAGCAACTTGCATTGCATCTTGAGCTATGCTTACCACTTGATGAGAACAAAACCAAGAGGAATTTATGCAGAGCAACACGGACTGACTCCATGTACCAAATGGCACAGTTTAAAATGTATGTGTGCTACAGGCACACTGCAGCAGATTCTAAGCTGCATCAGCTGATCATGCATAAACAGGAACCACAGTAAGCAGCTGCTGTCAGACCTAAACAATAGAATTTTGAGCAGTTTATTTAACTGAACTAATTCTACAGAGACAACAGGTTTCTTCCTATTGTTACAGACTAGCAGTGAAGCAGAACATCAAGCATGTCTCTCACTAAAGGACTTGTTTGGTCTCTTTGTGTGGTATTTATAGCATGGTCTGGTTAGTGTCAGTCTTCACGTTATTGGTATTCTCTTAAATCCTGAAATTTTACCCAGACTATCACTAATAAACCCAAATCTTCTCACAGAACCCATGTATATTTTCCAGCAAGTCCTGTGAGAACTTCTAAACCTCATTTAGCTGTGTGGTTGTATTTCATTCCAACTCCTTTTGTATACTACAGTCCTTTTCCTTTTTTTTCTTGATTTTCCTTCCACAGGGGGACTTAGCCTTTTATAGACACATTTTCTAACATACTTTTGTTCCATAATTTTATTACTTATGACAGTCTTTGATATATACAGAAAAACATAGTTTCCTTGCATCAGCCATGAAGAAAAATGTAGGCATAGGCCACCACGTTCTTATAAGCTAAAATAGCATGTGGTATAATTGCTGCTTTGATAAAGAATTTTTTCTACTTTTAATATTCTTATTTCTGGATAGAAATTATTTTACCCGAAACACAAGAAAAAGTTGAGGCACAGCCCAGTTCAGTGTGGCAGAATTAGCTGTAAAAGCCACAGTCAGTTCCTGAACTGATAATAAAAAATGTTTTCAGCAAGCTTTTTTTCCCCACTTCTGCCAGTAATTTATCAGGAAAGGGTTCTACTCTTTTCTTACCTACTAAGATGTATTTCCTATGGTCAGTACATTAATGCAAGTTAATAAATTGGCAGAATGCCAGAATTTCTTGCACTTTTTTGTGCAAGGAAAATAGCACTGAATTTGTATGGACCCTCAACTAACAGGCTTCCCAATGACAACACTTTGAAAAATTGTCATTTCTCAATATAATTTTGATATATCATGTACACAAATAATATTTTATAAGAGAACTTAACATCAAAACAGTATTAACAAGAAATTAAATTAGACAAAAGAAATAAAAAAAAATTTTGAAGAACATTAAAATATAAAACTAATGAGCATTTTCTGTGACAAAATTCTCTCCCTACCCACAAAACAAAATTTCAAGAGGTCAAAGAGATCGATCATTCACGACAAGAACAAGTCTGTTTTTTTCTGTGTTTCAGGAATGCCCAGAGTACACAGTGAAACAGGAGGACAGCTCAGCACAATGTGGGCTCAGCTTGGCATTACCTGTGTAGAGGTAATTACCCTGCTCCTTTACAGTAGATGGTTGAGATTGGAGAAGATCTTAGTGGAGATGATGAGCTTTTGTCTCTCGGTTGTCCTCTGAGAGGCCTGAAACAATTCACATGTTCCTCTACACGTCATAGTGCCTCTGCCAAGTCTGGACCAGCACACAAAAGGCCGTGAGCTGAAAGCTCCTGCAAAGGACAGTGGGAGTCAGCGAGGATTTCTGCACCCAACGCCGCCCTGCTGCATGGGATTCAGCAGCCCAGGCCAGGGCTCTCTGTGACAGAGCAGAAACACAGCATCATAAAACCATTAAGGTTAGAAAAGACCTGGTTACTTTATGTTTAAGAACTACTCTGCAATTTCATCTCTTTCTCAGCATTCTATAGTGTGGCAACTTCTGGCTCTTGAACATGAAAAAATATTGATAGGTAACTCCACTCAGGAGGATTGGTTATCCTTCACCATGGTGTTGTCTGTTCTTGGTGAATATCATCATACCTGTATTAAAATCCTGTGGAAAGTTATGTCTTATATTTGGGGTTGGTTTGGTTTTCTCTTGTGTTTGTTTTTTCTTTTTTTGATTTAAAATACTTTAAAATCAATAGCATCACGCTCTCTTTCGCTTCCTCTTAGCTGCTGTAAGGAAAAAATTCTTTTAATCTGAGACCAGATTATTATGTTCTTCAATTCTCAGATTCAGACTTCCTGAAAAATATGCAATCTTTCATTCTAAGAGTTCTATGTATCATTCCATTTAAATGCATAAGATACTAAAAATCTCCTAGTATTGATATAAAGTATTGCTTAGTGTTCTGTATTCTCCTATAACAAAGATTTTATAATTATCTTGTTTATAAATCAGTGACAACTGTTCTGAAAACAAAACAAAACAAAGCCAAAACCAAAACAAGACAGAACAACAAAGTTCAATGACAATATTTTATTATTAAACCTTGGTGATTTGCCACTCTTTTTTTCAACACCCAAGCTGAGTGCTGAGCACTGAGCACATGGGATGGCTGTAAACTCTATGTGAATTTTCCCATTTTCTTCCATGTGTTTGGCATATCTATTCACAGACATGCAGTCTGTATTCACACGTGCACTCAGCTTCGTTATTGACATATTCAGAATTCATTTTAAGTTCCTATTTGATAATTATTTTTTTTCTTTTAATTCCTTGTGGATCCTACCTCACACATACACAAAGGGGAATAGGAGGCATCAACCAGCCCTTATTTCTTAGCTCTGGCTGCACAGAGTGCAAGTGTGTGTGTGTGCAGGTGTTTGCTGGGGCTCCCGGGACGCAGCTGCTCTGGAGCAGGGTGGCTGTGTCACAGCCTGGGTCTGACCCTGTGCTGCAGCCACCAGCAGAGCACCCAGCTCAAGGGGACACAGCACCAGGTGTCAAACCAAAACCAAATTACAGCACTTCAGCAGCCTCGCCTGAAGACAAACACTTCATTCCAACTCCCTTGGAAGAGTTTTAGCAAAGTGACCATTGACCTGTTTTTCTGTTTAGAAGTTCTGAATGTATATATGATGAATGTCTCTCAACCTTAATGTGCTTTGATATTAATAATAAGCACTCTAATTACAGAACTTTTTAAGAACGATTGTTCACTTTTCTGAGGAAAGGCAAAGGTCAACAAATGTAGAGGTAATGAGATAAATCTTATTTACTATATATGTCCTCTCTCTTTAGAGAAGATACATTTGTGATGATGCAGGCCCACGTACAGGAACAAGCCCATAGCTCCTCTCAACCTGTTCAGCTGGGGCAACCAGCAGGCAATTGTTGTGTGCAGTAGCTCAGTACACAGGATGGTAAAATTGCAATCCATGCTTGTCACATTCTCTGCTACTGAAAACAGTGTTTGTTGGATTAATACTCGTTTTTGCACTGGCATAATTATTGTCTGCAGCAATGCAAGTTTTCTGTCTTGCTGAAGGAGTCAGCTGAATCAGTCCAGCAGAGCAACATGTTAACACCTCCATGTTCCTGCATGCCATGTGTGCTTGGGCCATTAATGCAACTGTACACAACACAGATATAGCTTGAAATATTAGGATAGATTCTAGTAGCAGCAGAATGATACCAATAGCTTTTAATACCTTTTTCTGGACTTGTTTAAGAGAAGAAAAGAGAAGAATCTCTAACTAATCTCTGTTAAAACCTTCCAGGAATGGTAGAGTTGGCAGGATATTTTTGACTTTCACATAAGTCAAGAGGCTGAGGTGAGCACAGACCCTGGTAGAGCCTTGGAACAATCTGCTCACTCATGTACAATATAAACTGTTTTGCTCTCTCTAAGAGTGATCTCCTGCAAGTTATATTCAATTGGAATTTAACCTCAGGGTGCTGAATCAAATAACTTTCTCCAAAAAAGACACAAGGAAAACATAAAGAGGCCAATATTCCAAGACAAGCCATAAAAATGTATTTAAAACATGCATTGAAGAAACAATAGGTAGATCCACGAAGATGGCAGGAACAAGTACAAGCTCACCCCTACCCAAGCCCGCAGCTTGAGGCATAAACACACGGTGGGACTCTAAAAAACAGGTCAGGAAACAGCATTCCCTGCAAGCCTGGTGCCACCCCCAAGGTGATGCATCCTGTCAATCAGCCAGGTATGGTAACCCAGTCAGATGTCCCTGCTGCTGCAGCAGTCCCCCTCCTGAGCCCAGAGCCAACACCAGGGCCTTTGGAGGCATCACTCCGTGTTCAGAACACAGCTAAGACAGGCACCGAGTGTTCTGTGTTTTCATCAAGAAGATTACAGCCCAAACAAAACACTAATTAAAGGAATAACTGTTTTCTCAGGCTGCCTGACTAATCAGGAAAGCCAACATATTTTCAGTTCAGGCCAAGCTGATATTTAATGGAAGAAAAAGAAAAAGCAAAATAAAACAGAGACCCAGGTTAAAAAGACTGCTTTGTTGCTTCAAAATGAAATCTTTTACTTGATTACTCTTTTAAGTTTCTACATTATCTATTTTAACTAGTGTTGGCAGCTTTGGGCTAAAAATGCCTTTTGGAAAAGGAAATTGGTTTTTAAAGAATTTTTGATTTGGTATTTTATATATCCTTTCCCTTTATATCCTCTCTTTAACTAGAACTGTTTGCAAACATGATCCTAATTTCAGAATAATTTCTGTCACTTGACTGTCCTGTCAAAAACGTGTACTACTAAAAATAGGAGCTATTAAAAATTATAACAAGAAAATCATCCCAGACTCCTAAGGTACTTTTAAGTTTAAGGATGCGATACCAATAATTTAAGCAGGTAATTCTTTTTAATTAAGTAGTCCTTTATAACAGTTTTTCCTATAATAATCTTTTTATGTATTTTTACCAATATAAGTGTATGAGAGATTTATTATTATAATATTAGTCATATTTGGGGCTCTAGTTCATGTTTACTGAGAAAAGTGTGAGTTGCCCTTCTAGTACTTCTGAGAACGATTGTGAGTCTCCTGATCATAAAAATATCTTTAAAAACACTACTCATTTGGTTTGATTTTGCTTGTCTTATTCTTTTGTTTGTCTTTTTTGAAGATTTTTTGTGTATGTTTGCCTTTTTACTTCTGAGCTTCTGAAGAGTGCTGTACTTCATCCTCCTATTTTTCTTCCCAGCAGTAAATGACAGAGCAGACCACGAGGCTCTGTACTTATTGTGGAAGCTTTTTAAAGAGAACTGATTACTATATGACCAGAAATAAAATTATGAGTTGGAAGGACTGGAAACACAACCCTCTGTGCAGCAACGTACTTATTGCATGGGCATATTTTCACCACAAAAAGCACTGAGGTCTGAGAAATTACTTTTCCTCTCTCTCAATTGCAGCTTTAGCATTGCGACAATGAACAATCTGCCTGGGTAAAAGAAGCTGTGGACACTGAGCCTAGTCAGGTTTTCCTACATTTGCCGCTGTTACCGTCTTGAAAAACTTAAATATTCCATGCGGGCCTCAAACACCAGATTAATGAAAAAAAGAAAAGCATCGCTGCTGTTTTCTGTGTAGTACTATTTCATTTTTAGTTTACACTTCCCTTTGTCTTCTGAGTCCCATATCATGTACACAAGTTTTTGCCTAATACTACTGGGACTAAGAAATATTCCAATCTCTGACTTCAACAGAACTGAGTGCTTCTCAATTTAAGATTGATCATAAAAATTGGAAGAGCTTGTTACACAGCTCGTGTTTGGCTTTTTGATAATCTGATGTTTGTATGATTAACGCTTAATAAAACAAATAAATGCCACAGAATGTTACTCCAGATAATTCTGAAAAAGAAAGTCACAGTAACTATCTAAGCACATATAAAAATATCTGAAACCAGAGTGATTTGTACTGCAACTTCACTATTTTTATCTGAACACTGAGAGTCTAAGGTGATGATGGTATATCCACACCAGGTGCTTGTCGGGTTATATTTAGGACAGAGTGTACTGAACAAATATATACATATATGTGAAGCTTTATTTCACTTAATTTAAGTATCAACAATCTAGTGAATGTAGTTTAAAATTAAGAAAGAAGAGACTGAAACTATTTACATATTTAACAGCCTGCAAAACAAATGTGGCTGTTAAAAAAAAACAACCTTCTTTAAGACACTGCTACATAATTTTGTTCTGTCTTGTAAGGTCAAATTATGGTTGTTTTACATAGACCTTGGGGAAAAGATCCGTGGGCTTCAGATGTGAATTCTATGTAGGAATTTATAAACTCAGATGCTTCCATGCTCACTAGAGTCCAGGATCAGCACAAAAGGAGCAGTATGGGTTTCACTTGGCGTATGAAAAAAAGATCAAGAGAATAGTTAACTATGACAATGATGATTCTTAATATGAATTAGAAGGGCTACTGGGCAGCTAATTAATATTAATTTTTTTTTAGAATAGCTTTAAATATTTCAAAAGCAAAATTATGCAGGTGTAAGCAAAAACCATCTTTGTCTGTTGCTCCATTTCAGGTACCCATCAGCATCGCTTCTGAAGCAATGGTAAAAGGACAGGAGGCATTTCTTGGAGGTTAATCCTACTGTTAATGTTGCTGTTATTCATTATATTAATATATAATTGTAATACTATATTATACATTATTATTAATACTAATACTAATACTATTAATAATAGTTCCATCCTCTTCATCCCTTCACAATTCCTTTGGTTCCTACCCTCTTCTCAGTTCCTTCCTTTCTTCTTTGTGCTCATTTTCTTGCTCTTCGCTTTGCTCTTGGTGTCAGTAGCTGTGGGGAGAAGAGGAGGTGAGGCAGGCAACATCCTGGGCTGTGGAAAACTGCCCGGGGGGCTGCAGGGACCACCTCTGAGAGGCACCTCTGACCAGCTCTGAGAGGCACTTAAGGATTAAACACAGAGCCTTGAATACAACCTGCCAGTGAGTGGGTAGCAGTGGGAAAACCAAAAGTCCCTGCTCTCAGTGACTGTTCCAGGTGAGGCTGCAGGGCATTGTGAAAGGAGTTTTGTCTCTTCAGTGTACAATTGATGGCTGAGGCACAGCGAGTCAGCGCAGCCTGGCTGTCAGAGACCTTTTGCTTTTCTCTCTTGATTCTGAAAAACTGCATACTCTCTGGATTGAAAGACTGCAGACTTTATTCATAACAGTGAGATTGTTATCCTTCCCTACTGGTCTCTCCTCCAGCACAGTCTTTATCAGCTATTTCATTGTATCTTGAATGAACTCTACCATAAAAGTAAATAAAAAAAGACCTCTAAAAAAGGTGCATACTTAAAGCTGGCTGTTTAAGTAGCTTTAATATTACAATGGATATGGTAATAATGTGAGAAGTAAAAACATGAAATGCCATATTTGCGCCACCTTTTACAATATGTATGTTATTTATAAACCATTAAATACTTGACTATATACAATGCCATCCAATGCAAAATGCAGATTGTTAAATTTTATACTCCAGGTTCAGTTCTAAGCTGCATAAGCAAATCTAAAGTAATACCACTGTTTTTCCTTTCTCTGGATCTACATCAATATAAAACAGCAGAATCTGGGTCTGTATATTTTAATTACATACTTCTGAGATTTTTTTCCCCTAGTAATTGACTATGCAGTCTGGTTTTTCATCCATTTTTCTTTTATACTGCCTTTACTCTGTTCAAATAAAAAGTATACGGCAGAAATGCAAACTGTACATGGGAGACATGAAATGGACAGCTGGTGTGTCTGCCTCAATATTGGACTCTGCTGATACCATTTGTTGCTGTTCTAAGAAATATGTAAAGAGCTGACTTTTGTATTTCTAGTTGAAAACACATTTGTATGGAACTTATGCTCAAATATTGCATTTATTTCCAATACTTATGTAAAGTGTGGATGTTTAAAAGAATATAATTATAACATACCTTTTATTTGTGTGTGTGATTCTCTTTATCAGCCACTAATCTATTCCTTTTTTGCTTTCAAACTAATTAAGAAAAACAACCTAAATACCCAGCCTTTATTTGATGTCCTGCTATGGTAAAGTGTAATACTTTTTACATCATTACACTTCGAGAGTTTACACACATATACCTGTTCTAGTTTGTCTTTTAGGTTGAGTTTCTTGATGAGCAAAAATACTTACAGTGTAAAGGTGTTATTCCAGCACATTCTCATATGACCAAAACAAGTAAAACTTGTTTTACTTTCCAGCACAGAAGTCATCTTATTCAAATGGGGTGGAAGGTCTGCCCTGGTCTTTTCCTGATCACTGGACTCCTTTGAGTACAACAGTATGAACTAACTTTTAAATATCCAAACAGCTATGTGTTCTGAATGCATTGAAACACTTACTCTAGAACTATGTAAGTTTCCATCAAAAGAAATAGTTAAGTACACAGTATAGAAAGTAAATAAATTATAGTTATTTTAGGAAAATAGATAGTCTACTTGCCTCTAGGAGGACTATTTAAGTTACAAAGGTCTGATTCTTTTTTTAACTAAATATCCCTTGTTCCTGTCTAACAAAGGAAAACAGAGAGAATTATTCACGTGATATCGTAAAAAGCAGGATACATCCCAAATATGGGCCAGAGGTACTTTGTCAAGTGTCAGGTTAATTAGCTGCTTAACTTCATCTAGACCAGACAATTAACTAAACTTCTGACTGCTTTCAAGACTGACTAGCACGTAGGTGTTATTATGAATATTAGATTCGTGCTGGTATGATTTGAGCTGGCAAAGAATGCACTGTTTGAGACCTACTGCCTTGAACATGACAATGTTCACACTGCACTGATGTGCAGATTAGTAGGAGACCATTTTCACTCACAGACACCCAGAGTTTGTTCAGCCCACACTAAGAGCCTTCAAAGGGGCTTGGTGGGGGCATGCACACACCAGCTCTCAGAGGGGTGAGCTATGCATCTCACAACTCTCAATGACAAGAGGATTTTGGCTTGCAAGGTCAAGGAGGTTGGCCTCCTGTGAACTGGAGCAATACAGAACTGGGTCACGACCCTGTAAAGATTTCTGCACATGCCTACTTTCAAGCGTGTGATTAGGGCCATTGTTTGCAGTGGTGCTGTTTGCATACCCAAATTTAAGCACACGTAATCTTTTGCAATTTTAATTTTTCACTATCTGTGGCTTGAAAAATAATTTTGAGAAAATTAGTGTTTTCTAGATCCCTTTTATATTACACTAAGGTGTCTTTTAGTAGCAGTAAAAGTAAATTAATTCAAATCTGCACTGCATAGAGCATTCTGCATCAGTCTGAAAAGGAAGAACATGAAATAACTGTAGTTAAGGCTTTAAAAATCTAAATTCCGGGTTTTAAATAGGCCATAAGTAAAGGTTTATTGCAAAACGCATCTTATAATTTGTCCCTATCTCCAGTTTCTATTCTGAATAGAGGCGGCTCTGCATTTACTTCGGTGTCGGAGGTCATGGCCAAGGTACTGTGGAAGTGTTTTAAGAAGCTTGGTTAATCTTTGCCAACACTCACCCTGGCTCTAGCTAGTGTTCAGAAATACAATTTTCATGTTTATGCAATTAAATTTAAAATGGCAAACCTCAGTTTCAGTGTTAATGGAAACATATAACAAAAACTCTGTCCCTTCATTGAAGAGAAAAATGGCTACAAATTAGGAAATAAAACTTCTCCAGTAGAATGGTTCTATTTTTAAAAAGACGAGCTTTTATATTTCCAAATATGCATAGTTTTTTATTTTCCAAATTAGCTACTTATTCCTGTGAAACCCTGCAACTGGTTTAATGTCATTCAAAGTGGGATTACAGAATTTACGAGAAAAAAAAGAAAGAAAAAAAAAAAGACATTTTTCTTTGACAATGCAAAACAAATTAATGAGTTCGGGATGTGGTTTATAATCTCCTTCCAAAATCCTACACTCACAGCCCTCTGAGGAAATCTTCATTGCAGCCTGTGTAGGCTGTGCTAGAGTCACAGCACCCCTCAACCCAAGTTCAGAAAGCAATCCAACAAGAGCTCATTGCAGGATTGAACCATTTCTCTGAGGCAACACAGTAACAATGGAGCACAGTCAGAGAAAGAAAGAAATAAAAACAAGTGAAATGTTGGTCTCGCTCATTTACATTGCCCCAAATATTTTGTCCTGGACTTAGTGTTATTTAGTAGGTTCTCACAGCAGTGAAAAGTGGCAAGGATCAGAAAATAGAAAGGATTGCATCCATTGCATTCTGTAAGGACTACAGAGTTGGAATAAAGAAAAAAAATTACATTTTTAACCTCTATAAGAATATTCCTTAAGGCATGAACCACAGAAATGAAATTGTGGCTTTACACAACAGAACTTAACTCAGATGAGAATGTATTCCGCTCACAACCATGCCTACAAGCAGAGAACCATGCTGGTTAGCAAATTTGTGAACTTTTCACACATGCCCTGATAGCAAATATTTGAGCTTTTTAAAACTGATTAATTCCACTTAAGACAATACTTTTATGCTTCAAGTTAAGACTATGTCTGGTTCAGCACACAGATAAACAAACGTTTTCATTATTAGATCCCTACAGAAAAGGTAATAAAGAAAATTTTCAAATCAAAAAATAACTGAAAGATTAAGCACTCTTCTTTGTTACATATGCAAACTGCTATGATTTATAACTGCTAGAGGTGTTAGAAAAATCTAATTAACATACTTTTTAGTGTGATTAAGTTAGAAGACTTAATTTATTTCCATCAGTCACTTTCTTTCAGAAGAAACCTAAATAAAACTTTAAAAAAAGGACCTAATATAGCGAAGTCTAAAAGAATAAAAGCAAAGGAAAAGAATACATTCTGTTTTGAACATATCACCTGGAATGAAGTAGTATTTCATGCATTTTTTGAGAATAGAGATTTTAAAAAGAACTACGGTTATCTTTTTTATGACTGAATGAAACTTTAATAGGGAGGAGGTTAAGAAGTTAAACCAGAGCAACAATAGCACTGCAGTGAAAGAGGCATGTTCTTTTTCATGCACATTGTTCAGACCCTCAGAGGTCTGTCACTCAGTAGAATAGATGTACTTTGACTCATGGGTGGCGATGTACAGCCTAAGCTTAGCCTGAATCCTCTCCTAAAGTCCTGCAACCAGATCCTGACAACTTCCCTGCAGCACTAGAGCATGTTTCACTAATATGAGCTGATAGGATTAGCAGCAGGCAGCAATTACAAACTCTTCTTTGTGAGTCCTGAAGAGTTTTGATTCCTGTGTCAACTGATGCTGTATTTCAGATTTCTTTTGTGGTAAAGCCTAAACCTTGAGTATTGAGATTAGATTTACACAGTCCAGGAAAACAAAACAATAAAGGATACTAAGTTGTTTAAATTGAAGTATGTCTATACTGTTTTATTACAAGTACGCACCCACACTCCCCTCCAATTACGAGGACTATTCACAGGCCATAATATAGTTGACTGGGAATACTGCTAAAGACACTAAAGCAAGATTGCTATCAGCACTTCTGCACCCATTTCCTAGTCTAACATCCAAAGCAGTCTCACAGTAAAGGAAAAGCTTTGGAGTCTGCTTGACCCTGAAGAGATTTTTATCCTGGAGCTAAAAGTGTGTTCACATGTGATCTTTTAAGGTAGTAACTAAATAAAACATTAAAAAAAGTAAATAAACAATGCAAACATTCAAACTCACGTGATCAAGGCTGCACAGAAATTGCAAATAAAAAACGTAAACTAAAACAAGTGGTGTTATTTTAAACCTATGTGAATATTGACTAAGATTAAAAATATTAGGTTTTATTCCCTCAAACTGCATACTTAACCTTAGATTAACTGATTTGTTTCCTTCAGATAGACATGTATCTATGTGCATGAAAATAACCTAAATATTTTCTTTATACTGAGTGATACAGAGAGATGGCTTCCCTTGGGGTGGCTCCCCCAGATGCCTGCCCTCACTTGACGTCATGGCAGGTGACTCAATTTCTTTCTGAATTACTGATATCTGGATCATCAGAACTTTGTAATTGGTGATAGCCATGTGTGGCCCTACCAGCTGCCTATGCATACATGAACTGGGACAGAGCTTAAAATTTCCCCAACCAGTCCCATCTGTCAATGACAGATCTGACAACCCAAATCTGACAACCCAAAGTAATATTTATTAAACTGATTAATTGTTCAATGGGTGTACTGTAAGTGAAAATGGAATAAATACTTCTTCAGATTTTCATGAAGAAGCCTTGCTGTACCCAAGTGGAAGATGTTATTACTGTACAGCTTCCTGCTTCATTCTCTACTTGTATTTGCTTTGTAGGAATTGAGAGCAATTAATGACATCGGGTTTAAAGAAATATATCATATAGACAAGCTATGGTACTGAGATGCAAGTCCATATTCCTTTCTGCTGATTATGTTACAGAATCATTAAAAGGTGAAAATCACCTGGGCCTGAAACAATTCAGCCCTCTAATACTGATCTGCTGACAAAATCAGAAACCTAAACTTGAGGAAATAGTCAAAATAGAAGACATGAGGTTTAAGCCATTGCAAGTGTAAGAAATTATATGAAAATAAAATTACCTTCCATTAAGATAGTACAAGTTTTTATACAGATCTAGTACATAATGGTTTTAGAAAATTAATCCTGATAAATTAGGGAGTAGCTCTTTTGAGACACAAAATGTCAAATAGTACATTACAGTTCTCTGAATGTCCTCATATGAATATTAGATTTAGAATCCTGTGCAAAACTGCTATGAACAAAAAGATGAATTTGCTTGCATCATTTACTTTATTCATGTTCACATTCCAGTCTGTCATTTCAATGAAAGTTCCTAAATCTTTGAGAATATAACACAAAATAAAACTTAAGTTTATTTTAGCTTTCTTATATAATTATCCTTTGTAACCCTCACTCAAAAACAAAGAGTGAGTTTGCAGAATAGTAAGATGAGCTCCCACCTTTTTTTCAGGTTCTTCAAACAGAAGAACTACTTCTGAGGAAAGTATATTATAACTTGTGCAGTGAGTACCAACCAAAGGATTTAGCATGATGTGTTTTGGATAAGTGAGAAATATTTTGCCTATATATCTAAAGTCAATGACACCAGTTCACAAGAAAATCTGTAAAACAAAATCTCATTATATGTTCCAAACCTTGTGATTTTCTCTCTCAGATGTATAAAAAGGGTGACTTGGCAACAAGTTCCTTTTATCTATAAGGCTGTATTCTTTGAAAGCTGGTACAATGACCTCAGTGATCAGTTAAAATTATAAGCTAAAGCTAATGACTCTGATCCTTTTATACGTATTTTCAATTTAGAACTCTGCATTAGTCTCCTTTTGTACCTAAAATACATGAATCCATCTATGTCTGTCTGCATATCTGCCCGTTTATCCTGTGGTATCTGTTTTGCGACAAGAATAGTGACATTTGGAATGTACCAAACATACTTATCAGAAACTTAATATGGTTTCCACATAGTACAGGAGTTTCTGGGACAAACAAGTTGTTCTTGACAGTTTGGATGTATAAGAAACCTGTCACAAATTTTCCATTTCAAAAGGAAGCCTTGACATATCTTGTTGCATTTCCAGAAATGGAACAAAGCAATACTTTATGGTTAAGAAATGGATGTGAGCCAACAGTCAGTACCCTAAGGTGAAAACTTGGACCTGCCTAGCAATTCCTCAGTTTTCAAGTAAGAGTTCTTCAATTCCATACAATGAACAAGTGAAAAAATAATTAATTCCAAGTAATAAAGAGGTGTGCTCATCTCTACTGAATCCTTCAGTGTGCTCTGGACAAAGCACTCTCTGAGCATGACATAAAGAGAGCACTTGGTATAACAACTGAAGAAACCTGCAACACATCTAAAGTAGCCTCTCATTTCTATACAGCTGTAAAAGCTCTGCAGTAAGCCCCTGAAAGAGAACATTTATGTGTTTTATGTTAATTTGAAATGCTTGAAAGCAGTCAAAAGAGAAGCTTAGTCCTGAAGAAATCCCAGCTTTAAATCCCCCTTAAGCCAGGGCATGTCTATGATGTTGCCTTTTTTCTTTTTTTTAAACAACTGCAATTCTTTTGTTACTTCTGAAATGTTAGGTATGTTTCATGCAGATTTGATTTTTCATGTCACCTTTTAAGGGGTGAGTCAAAATTTCCTCTGCATCCCTAGGAATCCTAATAGTCTGGCAAGCTTACAGGACCTAATATTCTTATGTTCTTTGTGTGTGGAAGCTGCTGTGCCCATGAGTCTGTGCAGGGTGAGCATGAAATGTGGGTGGAAGCCCTTTAGAGCACGTTCCCACTCCGCTTCCCAGTCCTTGCCAAGAATGTCTTGGCAAGACCCTTTTTAGCAAGGGCTGTGAATTTGTCAGATTTTCAAATGAAACAGCAGCAACCAAAATTTTCTTACATTCTTCCCTGTGCAAAACCCAAAGTAACCTAGTGTAAGGTTCCTCCACTCCAGTGCTGAGATCAAGACTGGAGGCTTATTCCATAGGAACTAGGCTAACTGGAGATCAAGGCAGTTTTATCTATTCTCTTGGATAATTCTCCTTATGCCTTACATCCTTTTTGCCCAGGACTGTGAAATTAGGAAAGATTATTCTGAAATGATCTAACACCCACTGGAAATCTGAACACTGAAAACTGAAATTTCTGTTAATTTATACAAAAATACTGTAAATGGGGAGGGATAGTGGTGAGGGAGTGGTGGTAATGTTTGTCCTTTGATTCAAAGTTATTTGAACTGGGGGGAATGTTTCAATTTTTTCTCCTGTGAAGTACCAACCATATTAACTGTACTTCTCATTGAAATTATATTAGTAGTGAAAGGACAGACCTGCTCACACAGACATCCTGCTGAATTCAGCTGGCCGGTTGCTCCTGGGCTCAGCAGCTGATTTTATACCAATGCGAAGGTTAATGAACTGTTTTCTACTCCTTTCCAGGAGCAAATGTCAGCCCTATAGAGGTTCATTGCTCACCAGAACTCAATCTGGAGTCCTAGTCTGGCACAGGAAGACTAATAGGCTAATACATTAATTCACTGAGCCTCTCTGCCCTTAGACTGGTTGTGCATTTTTTAACATGAACTATAGCAGCTATGGCATTCAATCATATCTTCATTTACCTTCCAACTATGATTTCAGAATGCATATAAAATACTCTATATCCTGATTATTGCCATCAATATAAATATAAACTACTACAGAAGGGCGAGGGAGGAAAGAGGAAGGCTTTTGGATTCAACTAATAAGCATAAATGCAGAAAAACATCTACATCACAGCTGGCTGAATCCCTGAACAACTAATTAAAATGAAGCCTTGTTTAATTTTTCCCAAGAATGATCTGTTTTGGCTATCTGCCAGTTATAGGTAGGTGAGGGTTTTCCTGTGTTTTTTCCATTGCGTAAAGATAATTTGTGCTTACTCATACATGACCAAAAGTACTTTTTTGACCATTCTCAGAATATAAATATTCCCAAAATTATTTAACGTAACTAATAGGTAGTACAGGTAAGGTTATACTTTTTTAGGATGAACTGTATGTGATGGGAAATAAGCTATGATTAATACTAACACAAGGATTAATGCAACACATAGGAATTAGAAGAACAGGAGTGTTTAAAAGATTTGTTTGTGGGCTAAGAAGATGAGAGGAACAAACTACGTTAGTGAGTTAAACCTTGGTAAGGAAAATTACTAAAATTTTGGTGTAACTTGTCCACATCCTAAGCAGCAGACTTAAGCTAGGCATTAAAGAAAGTATCCTCAATCCTTGTTCTTGGTGAAGGATATTCGTCAATGGTTGAAAGTAAGGACGGCACAGAGAAAGAATCAAAACTTGTCCTAGTGATATAGCTTTAAGACTTCAATGTGCAGCAGCATCACTCAAGCACAGGGTTGATCTTAGCATATGGAAATTTTAGATCACAATGGAGAAATAGTGAAAATTAAAAGAATATATACAATAACTGTTTCCCATGGTGTCTTGGCTACTTTACTTCCGGTGACATTTTAAAAATCTGAAACATGAAAAAGAAACCCAACCTCATTTGAAGTAACCATGTGAAACTTTGCACTTTAATCCTTTTACTTTCAGAGAAGCCCACAGCTTCAGTTGAGGTCAAGTCTATCAGCAATTGAGCAGCTCCATTTCTGTTATGTCAAGAGAAATACCTTGAGATATAATTACATGCTGAATGACTAAAACAATAAGAGTCAGTGGTGGAAAAGAATATGCAAACTAGCAAGCCCTAATTGAATTGTTCATTTAATTTTCTCTGTTCTACGGCATAAGCAATAGGGTAAATCCTCTTTTTCATCATTCAGGATGAAAGTTTATTTGAAGTTGGAGACTATAGCTGCCTTTTCACAGTAAATTGACCTTGTTCCGTGCAGCCAATGTCATAATGCTCTGCTTTATCTAGGCTGAGAGAGAGAAAATCGCAAATTGCTTCTGCATGATTAGTTCTGCCACTTCAAACGTGTTTCTTCCGAGTTGGCTTCCACACTTGCTGCTAGAGATATGTGCCGCTGGGAAACCCTAATCTGTCTCTGAACTCCTCTGATTTAGTAACCCTTTACCAGCCAGTCTCTTAAGTCAGTGAAATTACTCTTGTTGAGAACAATAGAAATGGTACAGAAAAAAAAATACATTAATTTTAGTAAGCTTTTCTCACTTAGCAGATGGAAGTCATTTCAGATTAATGGAGTTTTCACAGATATGTATTTATTTGTACTACTGTTAACAAAGCATTTTTCTTTTCTATATGTACTACATCTTGATGAATAAGTAAGTCTTGGATTTCTTTTCATCTTGAAATACAGAAAGATATTTACCTTTATGTTACTAAATTGCTATTTGCGTATTATCATCTCATTAACTCTAAACTCATAAATCTCCATTGTTCTTAGTTTTGTTAGTGTGTTCCAATTAAAAAATCCCAAGAAAGTCAAAGATGAAGAAAACCCAGGACAAAAATGACTCCTGTGACGTACTCTTGAAATAAAAAATAGCCATAAAATTTTTTATGCAGCCAGACCAAATTACTGCTTGTTGTTCCAGTCAGGAGATAACCATTAAAAAACCATGTATAGTTGATAAAAGATATGCAGATAGCAGCACAACTTAGAATTTTAAAACTATACATAGTATTTTTGTGTCCAAATCTAAAAACCAAGGAAAAAAACCCAAGAGTGATGTTAGTACTAGAAATAAGGCTGGCTCACTATTTGGTTTCTCTTGGGGCAGGACATCTGTACAATTGTCACTTTACAAAGTTAAGACACAATGCAGCAAAACATAATTTTCTCAGATTCAAGTTTCTTCTCCTCCCTGCTAACTCTGCCTGATACCACTCATGCTATATCCTCACTGTGAGGGAATCACAGGGAGTATCCACATATGGAAAATCAAGTCCATCTTCTGGCTATTCAGAATAAGGCCATAGGACTGAATTGTTTGCATGATGTATTTTAACTGAAAAATCTGAATAATTTTCATTTAGAAGTTAACCTTTTACATGTTGCTTTACTCTGTAACGTGAGCATACAGAGCTGAACTCTGTGTGCTGCACCACACTTAACCATATTAATGCAGTTCCTATTCACAAGGGGTTTTTTTTATTATCACTATAAAAATGAAAGACCAAAGAATTAAAAACATGTCATGGCTGACAAATCATTTTCACAGAAAAAAATTTCAAATATTTATTTTTTTAACGCAAACCAATCCTTGTAGCTGATTTCCCCCTAAAAACCCAGAGCCAGTTACCATATCACTTTATGAATTACAAGCATGTAGTGATTTTTTTTTTTTCCTGGTGAAGTAGAGCAGCAGTAACAAGCTGAACATGACAAGTATTTAAAAATAAATTGCTTGATAAAAAAAATGGAGAAGAGCAAAATGCCAACTTCATGTGACAAGATTCATGCTGAAGCAGTGTTTTCAGATATTTTTGACCAAAGAAGGATATAACAGTTTAAAGGTGAAAAGGAGTATGGGGAATCTGCTACCTGACAAATAAGTCTACGTATCAAAAGATTTTGCTAACCAGTCTGACACATAATGGCACATGATGTCAACTGCTATTAAAGGCTTTACAAAAGATGACAGCCTGGAGAAACAAGAATTGCTTTCCAAGAAAAGAGTTTCTGCTGAATTTTGTATATTTTTCCCAAGCATTAGAAACACATCAACAACAACACTGTAGTCAGGAATGAAATAATTTTCACAATCACTAGTCTTGTGGACTACGCATAGGCCTGTGTCCCAGCAAAATTTCAATCCTAGATCCCCTTGGAGTGCCTCAACATTGTGAAAAAAACTTCAGATATTATATGCATTTCCAAAATCATATCCTTGCATTAATTTATGAAAGTAAAACTATTGATGGAAGTCATTATTTATTATGGTATGTTAACAGGTTGAATGGAATTCAAGGGACAAATCTAATATAAAGCAGTTAATTTATGAAAATGGTTGATTTAACTATGATTTCAAATTGACTTTGGAGAAAGAAGTACCTTTGCCTACTGAGGCAGTTACTAACCTCTAGGCTATATTTCCATGCTGATAAATCGACTATGCAATTGCCAAACTGTGCAGATTATGACGGTAAACATAGAAAAGAAAATTTCTGTATAGTAAGATCTATTGAATTAAATTATTTGGGGACTTCCCATTAATTCAAACAAGATTTCATTTGGTCCTTACAGAAAAAAAATAATCTGAAATGTTTGCATTTTGTATTGTTTCATCTACAACCACTGTGACTTTTTAACTAAGTGTAGAACCACCAACAGGATTCTCTTCAAAAGTTCCTGGCAGTTAAATTTTCTGTATTTCAGGATCAGATAAGGATAATTTTTATTCTCCTTGAAGACATTAGAAAAAAGAATTCCCATCCTCTCCAAAAACCCAAAAAGAAACTTTTGAACTTCATCTGAAGAATTTCAGAACAAACTTCATAGTGAACACCAAACACTACATGTTAAGAATTCCTGACAGACCTTTTGGTTTTCTCCAGGTGCTATTGAAATTGCAGTCCTCAAACACTGAATTCATTCCCGCCTTTCATTTCACCATTTATTATTGTCATTGTTGCTGCGGTCAAAAGCCTAAGAGTGGGACTCCATCTCCTTCATCCCTCTCATCCCTAAAAACACAGGCACACCTTGCTGGTAAGTGAAGGGAAGAAGTCAGTGCAAATTTTCTCATTAACATCAGCTGGAAACACTGTCATCCCATTAAAGAGAATACATCACTAAACAAGAATTCATGCTGTATTAATGTTATATGACTTTATTAAAAGCTCAATAATTACTTTTGAACCATCCTAATAACAAATCAGTTGTGCTGGTAGGCTGAATCTGGGGAATACTTACACTCAAATGTACTTATTTAGCTAACCACAAAGGGGGATTAGCAAAGAAGAGTAACAAAACAGCTGTGCAGTCTTCGCAGTTTTTCTTTCTTAAGAAACACTTACCTGTGGATAAGGTCAAAACAGCATTATTTTCCTTACTGTTAATGGAAGTCTGAAATACATCAACAGCCTGAAATCTGCCATGGCCTGCAGATATGCACATCTTAAAATAGGTTCAGACAATAACAGAGAAAAGAAAGAGGAATTTCGGGACTAACCATGTTTGTGAAGCAGCAGGTTTACAGTTTCTCTGAGATAAGTGCTATTCCTGATTACATGGTTAGAGGATCTGCGGTCACCAATGAAGCAATTGCAAAGAATCAAAAGCAGAGATTGATTTTCAGTATTTTTAATGGAAGGATTTACTTTATCAATACCAGAAAAATTCAAAATCAATAAGTTTTCCTGATTTTTTTTTTCTGTATTGGAAATGTTTTATTTGGAAGTAGTGCAACGCAGTGCTCCTGATATATCCCTGCTGTACATTGGTACTTACTGGAGAATTCCTAGATAGTTGGAAAACGGAAGAATATCTCCAAAAGACTAAAAACTGTCATCTGTTATTAGTACCAACTTGTACATTCTCTGCTTCAGGCTACAGAATTCAATAACAATAATGCAGTGCCTCCTCTGCTTACATGTGGTTGGTTGTTCAGAGCATTCTTAAGAAATATATATAAGGTGGAATTCTTGTTTTCAAATGAATGAATTGGATTAAGATTTCTACACCTGTATTGAAGAAGTTAAACATAATAATTATTACTTACAAAAATAACGATAAATAACAGCTGTTTTGGTTTTAAAATCCTTCTGTGTTAGAACTTGATAGGGTTGGGTAAGGTTTTTTTGTCTATGCTGAAGTTGCTCATCTTCTGAGTAGAGAAACAAACATGAAATAAAAAAATAAATTCTGCAGGACTTCCAGCACTGATCTCTTTCTGTACATAGGGAGTTCTGTGTAGACCAGTAATTCAAGAATTCACACTCATCTTTGTTTATAATAGCCTAATAATGTACAGAAAAGTGGGCATGCTGTTTCTTGAATGTCAGTCATTTCATTCAACAGCAGGAATTCACAAATGTGGGGGAGCAGTACCACATCTATTTTTAGGTAAGCAAAAGGTATCCTTTTAAGGATAGCAGTGCTTATTCCCATAGCAGAGTTAGATACTCTCCTGCAGGTAAAAATCCATTGTTAACACTGGCTGCCTATTAGCCATTAGCAATAAGCCTGAGCTGAACATGGAACAGACCTGAACTTCATCACAACTGATAAGTACTGAAGCTTAGTGTGGGGTTCTACTTGTTCAATTACTGTGAAAGATAGCAGGCACAATATATAGGTCTGAATCTCAGATAAAAAAAATACTCTCTACTATTGAGTTTTGTCTTGGTCCCTTTTTTTGCCAAATTTTTGCCATTAATATTGTGAAGCAGTACCTTTTCTGTGTTTGAGACAGGGTCTTCCTGAGCAAAACTTCTACAGAATTCTGTAACAGGTGGAATTAAATCTCCTTTTTTCTTTGAGAAAGTTTGAAAATCATAAATTCATTCAAAAATAAAATTCTAGTGTTTCTCTTGATCTCATATTGATTCCTTTAAAAATGAAAACATATTAGTGGCAAAAAAAAAAAAAAGAAAGAAAAAACAGAATAGTATGTTTCAGAAGTTTACACACATAGGCTAAGACGTAAATTCAGGTGAAAGAGGAGGCAAGTGAAATAAATCCAGTGCTTGTATGCTTTCAGCCCCAGCATCATTACTAACGTTTTTAGATCTCTAATAATTTCCTTGATCCCCATTACCAACTACTGCTCTCTTAGAAACAACTGTATTAGGACGTTTAAAGGGCAAGGAACACCTATGACTTCAAACCTACCTGTACTTTATAAGTATACATATGACAGACTTTATCTGATACATTCCATTCTTGAAGTTTATTCTAATTAATGTCTATATTTGCACTTCTGTCCCCCACATTTACAACTGATTGCTTCGATGATGATTACAAAATATTTTTGGCACTCTGGACATAATCATCAGCTGCAAGGCAGGTATCACATCCCTGTTTATGGAAGTCTGGGGATTTTGCACATAGTCCTGGACTATTCTGTAGGGACTTTGCCTTTTCTGACCATCGGCAAACTTTTGGCTGCCAGTGCCACACTGCCTTGCTGTGCACACAGCAGTGACTGGGGATCAAATCAACACTCTGGAAATCAGCACTCCTTCCTCAAGTGTTAAGTAGAGCCTTTATGCAAACTGAATAACTCTAATAGTGAGGATATCCTCAATGACCTGCCTCCTACTTGTGGATTGAAAATTCGGCCCAAGCATGCCAATTGCCAGATAATGCTGTTACAGGGAGACTTGTGTACAAACTGAAAGGTTGAAGTGCACCCTTTCAGCACCCACTGATCCACTCCCAGCAGGCCGGCTGCCCCTCCCCAGCTGATGCCTGCGGTGACACTGGTGCTGGGGGCTCTCAGCATTTGCCTTCACACCCTGGTGGCCAATGGGTCCAGGAGGCTGCCTGGAGCATCCCCTTCACTGACACGTCCTGGGAAGCTGCGCCTGGCAGAGCCATGATCTTGGCTGATGACAAGCAACTCAAATCAGTCCAGGGAGGCTTAAAGGGAAAAGAAAAAAAAAAAAAATGTGAGGGAGTGACATGTCACTTCACACTGTGCTGTGGTCACTTTAGCTGAGCTGTGAACCACAGCTCTTTTGAATGCAGAAAGTTGCTCTGATAACCCTGTAGGAGAATGATATGGGGGGATGAGGCATGTCTCAGAAATGTGAGACTTTTAAGCCATCGGCACTCTAGGTTTTGCTCCCTGTTTTAACTCTTGGTAACTGCTACAGTATAGATTGTCTGTGTGCAAAATATAGATTTATCACAAATAAGGGTTTGACTATCTCCAGGGGAAGAGGGATCCAAGTTCATACTTTCAGAGTGACTCATGGTCTTAGATGCTGTTGGGCTTTGTTACCACAAAAAGGCATGTGCTGGCTATTGGCATGTGCTGAGCACCCCACTTCTGAAAACACTGTCTGTGTGTCTCACTACTCTCACTACTCTCACTTTCTGTCTCACTACTTGACATCAGACATCGGCCATTCAAAGCCATGCTGAAAAACCTTCAGTATTTGTATAAATTCAGTTAAACTGAACATAAATTGATGGCACTGAGATGGCCAGGTCACACCCATATGAGTCAGGTCAACACATTTGAGTTGTTTGGTCATTGAGTGAGTATTGTCATTTTTACCTCATAGGAGGTTCCGAAGGATCACCTGAAGGATTTCATTTATTAGCAGTTTCCTGATTTTTCCCCAGTCTGGAATGAAGCAGATTGTTGCTTTGCAGGAACTAGATCTCTGTGATCATAAATACAACTCCCAAAGGCAATCTAGCCATGGCCACAATGGCTCTGTCTTAATAACCAAACTTCTCACTAGGTTGTAGACAGTCATCTTTTTTGAATACAATAGTCTGTTCCATGGACAGTAATGACAAAAGGCAGATGCCACCAGAACGAAAAATTCAGGACCTGCAAGGCTGACTTGCTTCTGTCAGAACCCTAATAAAGGTAGAAAAGCCAAATATTGCATATTTATATATCTAAATTTCCTCTTGCATACTAATAGTAAATCTTGCAGGCCAAGAAACATAAATCAGTAAAATCAGAATTTCATGATGCTTTCAGATTTTAGATTATGCTTTATGCATCAAAAACTTATTCACATTATGAAAAACAAATCTCAGAAAATAATTGCTGTGTGTTTAAAATGTTGAAACTGCAAAACTCCTATGTCATTAATGTTGTATGAAAACTCTCTTGTCATCGTCCAACTAGTATTGATATGTTTTCTTAAAATGAAAATGGAAAAGATGAGTTCTGGGCTGTATTTCAGCCTCATCAATGTGTTTCAGCCCCATTAACTGCTAATTCTCTGATCTCATTCATACCACTTAATATCTTTGTTGCTCAGTTTCCACTATTTTTGAAGAGGATAAGAATACTGAATTTTATTAATTACTTTACAAACTGCATTAAACTTAACAAATGTTAGTTACTAGTTTCTATTAATCTCACTTCTAACATATTTAATCTCCCCTTTTCTAGAGTGATGTGAATTTCTTAAATTTCATAAGATGAAAAGCAACAAAATTAGTTACAACTGAAATGGAGCTGTATCTGCCTTCAATGAGGTTTGCTATCTGTGAAGGCACTTGCTGGCCTTTGTCATGACTATATCTCAGCACTCAGCAATCACAAATGTTCTTTATCCTCCCACTACCTCTTTGAGATAGGGCAGGATTAGAGTTATCTCCAGTATTCAGGTGGAGAAATGAGGTCCAGGTAAACTGAGAGTAGAGTCACATCACACATTTGTGCCTGAGTTAAATGTGTCACAGATGTGTGCCAAGACCATCTAGATAGTAAAGGCTCTTGTGCTTCTGAGAACACCACAGATCACAAAGTCTAGGACAAAGTATGTGACAGCCAAGGACAAAGCCTTCTTGTCAAGGCTTCTTGGTTAAGCATAACACACTTCCAGATAAAGCCATGGCCTGAAAATTGTTAAGAAATGCTGAAAAACTGCAATAGTAAAGCCACTTCCCTTAACACAGTGCTACAGCAGTTCCTGGCTTTCAGTCAGTACAAACAAACCACCATGCACCGTGGCCCTGGAGCACACCTGCTCTCAGAAGGTGGTGGAGGATGGAGGCTGGTGCCTTCCACCCTTTGGGGCCAACAGCTCACTGCAGCTGAGGTGATTAACAGCCAAGATAATTCACTTTCAATGTTTCACCTTTTGCTCCCCTGGAACTCCTGTGCTGGCTGCCAGAGTCATTGTCCCAGGCTAGCTGCAGAGAACATTTCTTCATATTGTTTAGGGAATATGACAAAAGTGTTTCATTTTTTCATTAACAATGCCATTATGTGCTGGAGCAAGATGTTGGGTGACACTTTGTATAACACCCCATCTTTCTGTTCTTCATCACCTTTGCCACATATTCAGAAACTCTGCTCACACTGTTTGCATTCCTTAACCTGGTTCTCTCATCCTCCATCTGGGTTTGATCCAAAGCCTATGGGTATTATTCCACTCTCTTCAATACCCACTGCATCAAGCTACTGAACTGTTATCTAAACACACGTTATTAGCCTTAAGATTACAAACTAAATATACATTTGACTTGTGTAGAAGCCAGTATATTTAAATGGGCAAAAACTAAAAAAAAAAAAAACCACAAAAAAAAAATGTCCAACAATTTATGCTGGAAAGCAATCTATGTCTGAATCCCACTGTGTGTGTATTTGCATACTGCTTATCTCAGGACTGTGAATAGCAAGTAAACATTACACTGGAGGTTTCTCTTGGCTGTCAAAGACAGAATCAATCAAATACATTATTTCAAAAACCAAATAGGAATTCAGCCTGAGAATCTGTGTTACATGTAGTCCTGCACCCATTCCATAGCTGTAAACCAAGCTTTCAGCTTTGCTGGCATAAATTTTCCAAATGAAAGTTCAGCAGTTAACTTGGGACTGGGGAAAGCCTTCTCGGTTTGAAGTTAAACCAGTCCACATGATAACAATGCAGAACATTTGTTTATTCTGAAACACAAGTAGCCGGTTCATGGAAGTATTTTCAGTGTGCATCTATAAGGATGTTTAAAATGCAAGGTCTTCCCATAACATGAAAACCAGGAATGTATAAGGTTTATGCGTGCCTTGTTTAAAGGATTGCTTTTTTTTCCTTTTCTTTTTGCTTTTTTGAAAGAAGCACAAAATGTCTGCCAAGCTTAAAAATAATGCAGATCATGTTTCTATGTCTTTTAGGTGGTGCTTACTGGGCAGTCTGGCTCTTGTCAGTAATTCTTCAACTGCTTTGCTGCAGTGGAATTACTGTAGAGAGTTACGAGTTGGGGTTGGTGGGAGGGATTCTTTGTCCCAGTTGCATTTAAAATTACATCTAATCTTATCAAGGAGCTCGTCATTGTTTCTGGCTGCCCATAGCAGGTACAGTACTGCTTTTGTTCAAGTCTGTTTCTTTACCAAATAAAGGCAAGAACTGCTTGCTTTTCTCATACAAGTAGTCCGATTGATTTCTGCAGGAATACTTGCATGAATCAGACAAACAGGATTTGGCAGTAAAATTGATTAAAAAGAATCTGAACACAATATTCTTCCAGAGGCAGTACATGTTGATTGAAAAGTGTTTAAAGAGACAGGTGAAATGAATAGATATAATTAAAATTTAGATGCCAGGTATGTCTAAAGGAAGTGAAAGCACGAAACAGTATGAAATAAAGAACAAAATCAGAATAGCAGCCAGATACTAAATACTTTTCACTATTTATCAAAAATTAAACCCTTGTTTTTTTCAAATGGCAGGGTTTTAATTAAAAGTTGTTTTTGAAGCCTTTGAGAAAGCAGAATATCTAGAGAGGTACATAAATGCATAATGAGTATTTTCCCCAAACTCATCAGAAGTCCATGTGGTTTCGCTAAAAATTTTGAGCACCCCTGAGGTGTAAAATATTTCTTCAAGTGCTTGCATGTGGATTTTAATATTTCAGGTTTTGTATTCATCTTGAATATTCTGGGATCCTAAAACTGAAATAACATTTGCTTGCTTCCCAAGGGAGTTGTATGCAAATACAAGCAGACCACAAAAAAAAAGCATGCAGATGTAATGACTCTTTCTTGCACTGATTTTCCAGTAGTGGATGCAGTTCCCTATCTCTTTTTGTATTCATCAGATATTTAATCTTTAAGGACTTGTTGCTGAGCTGGTATAATCTATTTTCCTCAGTTGGAATTGCTGTGGGCTTAATAAGAAAGAAGGTGTCATAAGTAGTATTTATGCCTTCATTTCAAAAACTTGCCCTGACCAGTACTGAGCAAATTATTGACATTGCAATACCAACACCAAAAGAAACAATACCAAGAATGGACCAACAGTGTCAATAAAGATTCCAAGTTAAATCAGACAGAAATAATTGGTATTAAGTTTTAATGGAAACTCTATTCATGTCAGTTTATAATTAAGATGCAAAAGGTAACTTGTTCAAGCAGGCTCCATTAGAAAGAGATGGTGACTAAGCCCGAGTTGTTTGCAGAAGTATAACTCATCCCAACAAAAGTTATCAAGCATTTTAAAGTTACCTAGGAGGAACAAAAATCTAAATAAGTTAACAGAATCGAAGGGTCCTGCATGTTGACCAGTTTTTCACAATATTTTAACATATATATTTCATCAAAATTTAGTGATATATCTCCTTAGAGATCAAAATAAGCACTAGGGTTCCTGAATGGCACAGTTAGGTGTCTCTGCAAATTGCTCCACAGCAATTCTGCCCAGAGCGCAGCACTGGTTATTGGCACAGCAGCACTTACTTTAGTGTAACAGGTTATTAAACATCATCGAAAATTAGTGGAGCTTTTCTCATTCTTCAGGACCATATCCATAAATTCAGATGCTTGTTTGAGACACTTGATTAGGAGCCTTGATTCCTTTGTAGTCAAAGTATACAAAACTGTATGTCCAAAGACCTTCTCATCCCATTATAGGAGTCTAGGATTAGGTGGGTCTCATTTCAAGGGCTTCAGTTAGGAGCCCAAAATTCAGTTAAATGATTTCAGGCTTTACTGAAAAAAAAAATAACAAAGAAACAGGAAGATATAGGAAGAAAGGTTCAGAGATTACACTGCGGAATTAGAAGAGGAAATAGATAATTCATCCATGACAACACAGACGGTAATATAGGAAGAAATGACATTATATTTTTTCTCACAAACACTTCAACAGTGAATGAGGTAGATAATGATCAATAAGCTTGTAAAATTGTGACGGTGTGTTAAGTAAATAAGAACAATTTCAAAGAAACAATTTTTGTAAGACATTACCAAAATAAATATCAAAGTACAAGCCATACAGGATTAGACGTTTATATGGATAGTGAGAATTTCTGTAGCTATATTAGATAAGAAAAAGATGATAGTACATATAAATACTTTGATTTCATGGTATAAGCCAACTACCACTTGACAAAAATGGGCTAATAGAGTCTACATCCAGTTGTTCAGGAATGTGATTTTTTGCATATTTCCATAAAAAAGAGCAAGTTAATATTTTGTGAAGCATTTACAAGACTATGTTTAAAATGTTAACATAGGTTTCTTCACCTGTCTGAGTCTTCACACTACCAGCTGATTCTAGTAATAACTGAAGAATTGGGAGCTTACTCTGTTAACTTTACTGCTCTGTGACTGGTAATATCTGACATATACAAAAGTACTCAGATGTAAAACAGTGACAGATTTGTTTTGTTTTTGTTACTTCTGGCCTATAGTTTTTTACAATAAAGAGAGAGACAGTATTACTTGTATTCAATCTGACACGCAAGGTATCTTCAGATCAAAGCTGCATTGGTTATCATGTGTTTAATTTGCCTGCACAAAACAATAACAGGACTAATTTTTACACACCACACTAATTTTTCATGTTATTTATTCAGTCTTGGTACTAATATCTACTTTTAAGTAACTTCAGGTCTCAGCTTACACAACTTAATATCTGAGGCCGCAACCCTATTTAGGACAGAAGTTAGAATCTCAGTTCCCTGTGTGTAAACTGTGTTCAGGTAACCATAAATCCAAAACTGTTTATGATTTATACTGGTGCTGAGCAGGTATGTCCAGAAATCCAATTTGTGACCCCATGCTCTGCTCATTTATTGCAAACTCTTCCTAATAAACCTATGCAAGGACTCACTGCCAACTGCCAGTTTGTTATTTATATCCCCTCATTTAAAAGTCACCCAAACCTTTTGGCCCACTAGAAAAACACAGGAGAATCTGAGTAACCTCAAGGGATCTTAACTTACACAGACTTAGACATCACCTGCATGTTTGGCAGTGTCTCCTATCACGACGTCAGAAAATGAGCCACAAAGGATTCATGCCACTGTTCTGATGTCACGGGGCATTTACCAGATGTTATTTTTAATAACGTGTCCAAAACAACCAAAGGGCAAGAAGAGCCCAGGATATTCTCCTACCAACAGATCTTTAACATTCTTAAAGTGCTGTTCATTTCTGAAAAGGGTTGGTATAAAAATGACACCTCCTTATTCTGCACACCTGTTCCCTATTTATAATGAGTTGGCGTCATATCTGCTGCCTGCAGAAACAAAATTTAAGCTTTACAGTGTTTTCTTTCTGTTGGTCTTGCAGAGCATGCACTGCAGAGAAGAAGCTGGATCACCCTTCCTTGCCACATTTTTAACTATATGCAAGTTTATCCGTCTGCATACGTCACCAAATGCACAATAAAAGGATAAGGTAAAGCACTGCTGTGATTGAGGCCATAATTTCATAATCAAAACTGGAAGATTATTTCTGATGAAGTGTGAGGCAAAAACTATAATCTAGCTTGAGAACTACACATATTGTTCTACATTACAGTGGAAAACACCATACAGGAAATACAGTTTCGGGAGGATAATTCATAATCACACATTCAATAATTATTTTTTCTTAAACCTGATTGACGTGTGACAGGAACAATCTTATATTTTAGAACAGCTGCATTCATCTGAAGGTGTTCTGCCCGTAAAAGAAATCAATGCTAGCTATAGGTTTCAAAATGAAAACAACTAATTGATCTTGTCCACCTTTTACTTTTTTTCTTTCTTTTTGTATTACATCAAGGAGCTTATTAACAGAACAAGCAGCTTTTCTTCATGCCAGGCAAGTCTCCATAACGTGTTTTCATTAATTACACAAACATAGATACGAAATCTGCAGTTTAGTCTAATTAGTTCATGTTCTGTTACAGGCCTAGTAATTATTAGCTACTTTTCTGATTGATATTTTCAAGATCATTTTAATAACCATTATATAGAGCTTTTAAGGTAGTGTTTAATAATAGAAATCTATCATAGACAATGTTTTGCCCCTGGTATTTAGGCTTGTTGCCAACTTGCATCCCCTCTACAATGCTGGCTTTTCCAACAGAAAAGAAAAATATAGACGTTGATGTTTCAAAAGAATTGTAAATAATACCCAGCATTATATGCAAAAGTAATTGAAAGAAAATTTGTGGTTACTTGTGAGTCTTGAAATTTAAGGATTTCAAGTACCTGCAAGTGATTTTTGACATTCTCTGTACTTCATCTTTTTAACAATACATTTTAATATTCAGTGCACGGTCAGATAAAAATCCTCTTAGCATAATATTTGTACTTTAAACTGTGACGAGCACAAGACAAATTCTGAACAAAAACTTACAGGGAAAAAAAAAGATGTAGTTTTAACAATGTCAACACTCTTTGGGCTTTGGAGAATCTTCTGGATTACCATCCTTGCTTCCTAGACTTTAACCCACCTTTCCTCACACAGACATTGGTAAAATGGAAGCTATTGCTGAAGAGCAAGGGTTTTAAATGAAATTAACTCTACTTGGACTAACACCTGTAGACACGGATGAGTGCTCCAGAGCGGTGTCCTTTGTTCGCCAGCGGTGACTTCGCCTGTGCTGCCCAGCACAAGGCAGGGACACCTGGTGGCACATGGCCACTGCAAAGGGCCTTGGCCACCCACCTTCCACGTCCCCCCAGCCCCCCCTGCCCCGTGCCCTTCGCCTGGCTGCAGCCAGAGCCCCCAGCCTCGTGCTGCTCTCCGGGAGCCACCGCGTCCCCCCGGGTCCCCAGCAGCACCGTGAGTTGTGGCCGCTCCCCTTTCCTGCCAAGCACCTTGTCTAGAAAACAGGCGAAACCACTCTCCAAACTCTCTCCATGGATCCAGGAGGGTCAATGTGAAGGCAGCAGAGTTTACTCCACATTCACATGTCTTCAACTAGCAGAAGTTCTTCTGTTAAACATGTTGGGATAGCAGGTAGTTCGTGGCCAATCTCCATGGACTACTCCATCTTTGAAGTCAGTGGCTACAAATTAAGCTAAAGGCATCAAGTTAAAAGTGTTCCTGGGAGAAGGAACCAAGAAGCCAGATTTAAAGGAAAGTTATGTAATCTCTCTCTCTCTGAGTAGACCACTACACCAGCTCTGGTCCATCATACTGTAATGCCTCTGTTCGGTCAATAAAATCATGCTTGCCAGAAACGTAAACACCAAAATATTTGGGGAGGCAAAATGGTACTTTTTTGTTTAGAGAATGGTAAATTTCTTTTGTTTTGAAGTAAAATAACTTAAAATATGTTTATTCCAAATAAAATGCAAATATTTACTTTTAACTGTGTATGTAAGGTAGAGGATCTTAATGCAATTCCATATCCCACTGGACACAAAAGTTACAGGGGTCTGTTTGGTTGCACACAGATCTTTTCTTTGGAAAAATCAATCTAAATGTATCATCAGTGCTAGCATTCAGAGCAGTGCAGGATGAGGAGCTACCACAAACCCAACAGTATTGAAAATTTAAGGGATCTGCCTATATTATAATATATCTTTAGTAAAGTTTAGGGTCATCCTTCTTTGAAGCTGAACAAGACAAGAAAAAATCCCAATGATCCAGTTTCCTCCATCAAATTAATTGTTTCATCTTGGACATTCTAAAACTCTTTGGGTTTTCTTAGGTCTCTGTACATTTAACTGGTTGTAAAAACAAATATCTTCTCTGAGACTAAATGAGAGACCTTTACTACAAAGGATTGCATACCATGACAGCCAGAATATTAAGGCTTCTTTTTCCAAATTCACACTTGCAATAACTTGGCTTCACATAGTATCAAGTTGAGGATAGCAAAGCTGAGATCTACTTTGGAAGGGTGCACTAAAGCATGACTGACACACCCTTCCCAAAATCACCACGAAAATGCAAGCATTGGCTTTCTCACCATCTTCCCACGGGTCCTGGGCAGGCTTGACCCAGAACTGTGGGAAATGTATTTCACAGTATTGTCCTGTAGCAGAGCATGAAACAGTAACGCTTTCAAACAGAAATGGTTGGATCCCAGGCAACATCTGGGAAAGGATTTGATGAAACAAGGTTTCATCAGGTGGTACTCACCAATTTGATGAGTGATGAACATGGAATTCTCCGAGGCTCCAGGAGAGAATCAAGCCTGATGGATCCATTGGCCCAGTATCCCCAGTATCAGCCTCTCATAGCAACCTATCAGCTGCAAATCCTGACTATGTAAAAATAAAAGTCTGCAAACACAGACATTTCACAGGACAGAGGAAGTCAGTTTTTAAAAACAGAGTGTACAGCTAGGAACTTTTAGAATATTTAGACTCAGAACCAGTTTGTAAAGTATATACTCAGATTTTACAATTGCTTCTTGCTTTCTCTGGGACGTTTCTTAATTTACCAGTGAGTCACTGCCAATGATTCCCTTGTGCTGGGTGCCTTACAAGCCTCTTCATTTTGGTGTTGCTCAAGCATACATGTCTTCCTGGAAGAAAACTACAGAGACTTTGTACAGAGACTTTGAAAATCTGCCTTTAGCATCCATCTGGAAGTTAGTTTAGGCTCACATATATAGTATTATGGTATTGCAGGACTAGATTTTTTGTCTCTCCAAAATTTTATACGTCAGTTCCTCTTCCATCCCTGAATTTGTCATATTTTAGAGGATTGAAGAGTTGGAAAACCAGCTTGATAGATGGAAGAGTTTCGGGGAACAGGACAGTTTGGGTCTTTCTGTATGAACATCTATAATAGAAAACAGAATATGAGCCCAGTCATGACAGTTCTGTGCCACTGCAGGTCCTTCTGATTCAGGCAACTCTTTGGGAAATGGGTCAGTTTTATTTTTTTCTTTACTTTTTTCTGTAATCAAATAGATCTGTTCTCTGGTTCTTCCAGTCTTTCTTGTACATATTCTGTCCTGTGATTACAAGTATCTATTTTAGGGAGTGGTCCTGAGTTTTTCAGTATCAATGGCTTTGCATGGTTTTCTTTATATTTTCTGCTGAAACAGTAATACAGACCAGTTCACTGAGAATGTTATAATTTAGTATATGTCTATTACATACAAGCAAGGCACAGTGTCTTATAAAACATGAGAAACGTTGTCTCCATCCTGCCACACAACTGATGGTTATGGGGATATTTCCCCTGAGTATCTACACCTACAGTTATGTCCTAAACAGACAACAGCAGATCAACCTCTTCTAATAACTTGAATCATTATTATAAACCAGCATTTGTTGCATATTTCTATTTCCCCTCAGTCTTCTAGTTTTGTTCTCAAACCATGGCCATATCCAGCTGTGAGCCTTGTTTTGAGGATTGCTTAATTTAGTTTGAACGAGATCAGCTTGATGAAAATTGCTTCAGGCTTAGAAACATTTTTGTTAATCACAGAAGTTGTAAGTTCCCATCATAGCTATATGCACATCATTAATTGTGGGTTTGCATTCTTTTAAAGTCGACCTAATTGCTTCCTACCTCTACTGCAAATTGTGTAAGTGTCATAACAATAAGAAAAATGTTAGTCTGGGCTCCAGAGGCTTCAGTATGAATGAAAAACTCAGTCAGCTGAATTCACTTTCTCCCATAAAAGTATTGATACCCTGGAGTACTGCAATTTATGCCTATGCTTCAGCTAACTTACATCCTGTATCTCAGTGGCTTTTCCAGCTTTCCCACTGACTAAAATCTAACAACCTCTAGCCCTTTTGACTGCAGAGGCAATTCTGCCTTTGTTGGAAGTGATCCCCACTTGAGCCTGAAGATAGCCTGAAACAGTGGCTCAGAGAGGTTTTTCTAGCCTTGAGTATGCTTCTACTGTGCTTGAGGCACAACCATAACACTTTAATATCACCTTAATTGTTGAATGCCTGTGCACTATTTTTGTGCCTAGAGTGGCCCAGGATTACATTCTGAGTTGAAAAATAATGATTTTTTTACATTTAGATATTTAAAAAAAAATTAAAAAGGAGACTCACAAAATCATGGAAGTAAAAGGAGAGGATAGGAAATAAAAAGATGAAAATGTCCCAGAAGTTTTCCCCTTCCTTTTTTCTTTTTTTTATTATAAGATAAAGATAAGTTTATTGAAATTTAGAAAAAAATAGAAAGAGAGATAAATTGTGCTTGAATTTACTGATTTTGAAAAGGAAACTGGATCTCAAGGAACAATAGCAGGGCAGTGATCTTCTGCACTGAATCCAGGCAGTTTATCCAGACTCTGGTTTTCCCCTTGATGCCTTCTTTCACAGCATGTCCTGGATGTTCACCCTCTGTTGGTTTTGCTCCCAGTGATTTACATACCCTTCTTTTGTCAAATGACTAGAGTTACATCCATCACATAACCAAATACAGGTGTCCCTCACTATTATCACAGAATAGATTTTCTTCTAGTCACAGGCTAGGGGAAATACATCAATGAAAAAGGGCAGAACCCAATCAAATATTGCCCTTGTTTTATAAAAAGTGGCTAGTTATTCCCCCATGTGGGTATTGACTTAAGAACAACAGCAGCTGTAGAACCCTGGATTTCTGCCATAATCAGAGAATAACCATTTAGTATAGAATCTGACAGTTCTTCTAAATTAGTCTAACCTTCCATTGTTTTAAATTATGAGACAGTAATAGTTCATTTCACTTTTTGGGCTAATAATTCATACAGCTGTTAATTTGGAAAGCGAAAGCTTCGGGCATGCTGATATTGTGCTCACACCTCTATCTCCTTTGATTCCTTTGTGTGCCATCATCACCAAAGACTTTTTTCCAACTCCATGTTTCATAACAGGAAGGAAGTGAGCTGAACAAGTATAATAATTTCCATCTAAACTACTCTCTTTGTCTGCACTACAAAAATTAACATCCCTTTGCCAACATTTGCTTAGGCATTTTGCAAATGAAAGGAAATTATGGGAGTGAGAATACAAAAAAGAAGCAAAATCTTCTTTTTATTGTAAAGTTTGCATTGGAAATGAGTGAGTTTCCTACTGTTCAGAACATACATTTGAACAGTAGGAGACAATGAATGCCCTAAGGATTGTCTCCTGCCTGGTGACACAGTAGAGCAATCAGAAGACAGAAGGTTGTTTGCCTTTTGGAAGGAAAAAAATCAGCCCTTCTTGACAGCTAGTGGCAAAATACTTTATTTTCATCTCTCCTGTGATGTTTCATGACCTCATTCGACTTTTAAAGTTACATACAGCTATCTTTTCCTCTGTGATTTCTGGTCCTGTGGTTTTCCCTAGAAAGTATAAGACTCCCAAAGATGAAGTCTTGCAAAAGGCTCTGACAGTTCTGTTACAGTTGGGAAAAAAAAATATTTTTTACAGATTTGGTTTCTTAAATACACACAGTATTTGCTAACAGGAACTTTTTGATGAACAAAGAGAAGTCTAAGTGTCTCAAGTCATTACTTACCCCTAAAAATCACTAGCACAGTTTCTTTCTGTTCATCTTCTAGTTTCTAAATCATTAAGCAATGTTCATATTGCATGTTTTGTTTTGTTGGTTTTTTTTCCTACAGTCACAAGATACTAACAGCTTTTACGACTATTTGTTCAACTGATTGACTGGCTGAATGATAAATACTCTAGGGAAATAGTATAAAGCAGTTGTGGTTTAAGAAACAGCTTTGAATCTTGCCAGACATGGTATTGCTGTAAGATTAGTGCAGGTCCACCCCTGAAGTTCCTAAAGTTCTATTCATTTAAGTGCTGCACTTTATGGTTCTAACTGATAGCATTTTAAACAGACCAAATATTAAAATTGGGCTGATAGTCCTTTGATAATCAAGTAATGGTAAACATGACAGTCTTTAAAATAAAGTTAGCACATTCTGTTCTGCAGAGAGACTGAAATGAGCTCCAGTGGTTTAACTGGGTCAGAGTAAATCCAACAGAAAAAGTGGATTCTCCAGCCCAAAGCTCAGGTCATTTTGCAGATTCTGCTTAAGCCACCACTGAGGTTCTCTCCCTCACACACGGTTCCTGAAGCCTGGAGTGAAATTCCATTTCAAGCAAAGGAACATCACAAGACCAGGCTACTTTGCTTTTCTATCATAGCTTGATTCTTTGCTATGAAAACCTGTTACAATCTCATCTTTACATAAGTTTTTTATGATAGTTTGTGAAATGAAGTAAATATATTTTTTTCAAAATCAGAAAAAAAAGGAAGTAAAGAAAAGAAACAGAAACACCTAATCTAACAAAACTAAAATCTAAAAAATAAAACCAAACAAAACACCCAAAAAACCCCCAAACCCTAACCACCTATAGTGCAACACTGAAACCAGTAAATAATCTGGACATACTTTTTCTGGAAAGAATGGTTGTTTAGCTAACTTCTCTCACAAACATGCTTATTTTTCTTTAATTCACCTTAGACTCAGGAAGAAAAAAAGCATGACAAAAGCATAACTGAGATTCCCTGATTCTCAGCTCTCACCTTGTTCAGAAATCATTTGAAAAGGATTTAGTAAAAGAGAAAAAGAAGAAAAAGGGATCAAAACTTCTCCCCCAAGCCTTAATAGCTTGGTGGGCCACAGCAGGTAAGGGCAATTTCTGTAGTAAGTGGATGATAAACAAATTAAATAATTGGCATAATGCCCAACCACCTCTGATTCACCAACAAAATGGTTCTTTGTAAAGGGGCCAACTGAGAAAAGCAAGTGGAAAGAAGGTGGGGTGAGATCTGAGTTTCTGCCTCTGAATTATGCAGGATCTGTTCTCCATCATGGACTCTCATCATGAAGGAATATTGAAAACTTTTTGAAGTCCTATGCATATTCATACTTTTATGCTGTACTTATTTCATTCATGTATTCTACTCTAAATATGGGTTCACTGCCACTTCAGGAAGATTTTCCAGGCACCAGCCCAGGTGTATTTTGCCTTAAATACTCTATCAAATTATTTGCTTGCAAACAATCTGTATACAAAAATAAATATAAGGGTTTAATTTCCAGTTGCAAAAAAACAGGTGCATAAGGAAACCCACCCATCATGATGCATCAAACATCTCTATGTTTGCGTGGCCTGAAGCAGCCAGTTTGAACTCATATACACTTATCCTGTTTTAATTCTGGTCATCCTTCAGTACTGAAATGACTTAGGCATCTATATCACAAGAAAGTTAAATGCCTTACAAGTTATTTCAACACTCTTTATATTTACCTTTTTCAATAATCTTAGTTTAAGCAAGGTTGAACAAAAGAAATTCATTTTCTCTACCAGAATCAGATACCTAATTAGGTGTAAATCTCAATAAGTTAAAATCTGATGTCATTGGCTGTTATGGTAAACGCAGTTTATATGGTTTGTATTTTTTCAAAAGCAGGGAAAATAGGACTAGAGAGTAAGTCTCCCATCTAATAGCTGTGAGACAGCAAATTGCCCTGGAGCCACTGTGGGCTTGGCAGCAGTAAAGGCCAGCAGCATCCTGTGGTGCATCAGCAAGAGAAATTACAGATCAAATAATACGATTTTTCCACTCTCATCAGCACTTTTTAGGCCACATCTGGTAAAAATGTTCAGCTTTCATCCCCAAGTTCAGCAGAAGTGTCAAAAAAATTGAGAAGGTGCAATGGAGGGCCACCAAAATGGAGAACTTCACATATGAAGAAATATTGATGGAATTGAATTTATTCAACCTAGGAGGCTCAGGAAGAACTTAATCACACTCTATCAATACCTTGTGTATATTTATGAAGAAGGGGAAGGTACTCTCATAACAAGGAAGCCTGGCTAAAAGACAAATAGAACAACTTGCTTCACAAGAAATTTTTGTTGGATATAAGAAAAATATTCCTCACTGTGAGAACAACTGAACATTGCCTAAAGAAGTGCTGGAAACTCCCATGCATGAAGTACTAAATACATGGCTTAACAAGGTCCTGGAAAACTTTGTCTAAGGTTTTGTATTTAATAGAAGGTTGAACCAGGTTCCAGGAGGTCACTTCCAACCTTTTAATCAATGACTTTTGAATGATACAGTTTTTCTTCTTTGGTATTCTTGCTTTATTTTTGAAGATCTTATCTTTTCCCTAAAATTACTCTTACTTTCTAAAATAAATTTTAAAAAACAACCCAAAAAAACCCCAAAAACTGTTTAAAGTACATGGAAAGAAAATGTGTACAGTGTATTGATGTCCCTCTGCTGGATTTGAAAGAGCATGAGACGGATATGTGAAAGAAAAATGAGAATGTGCTCTTTATCTGACTCAACTGTTCATGTAATTTCCACAGAAGAAACATATAATGAGGCTTTGAATTTAAGCTACACTGCCTCTGGGTTCCCCCCTCCAGTTATCAGGCTGAAACTCGAGTCACATTACACTTATACAAGAGTGGGATTACATTCCCCTAATGGGGTAGGATTAAGCCAAAGGAGGTGGAACAGCTTTCAAAGGAGCAACTTCAACACAGGGGGCCAAATTCTACTCTCAATTACACACATGTGACTGTCACAGTGATTTCAGTGGGGATACTCAGGTGTAACCAGAGGTAGAATGCCTTTGTGACATGGAGCAGATGTGAAAAATCCAAGTGTAGACTAACCATGAGCATCTAAGTTTCAAACAGTCACTGTATTGTGGCTGGCAAGCAGTGGAGCTTTAAATAGGATCATGATCTGCTGCACTCAAATGTAAAACTTCCTCCCGTACTGAATTCATCTTTAGCCTCTTCCAACTGCTACAAAGTACAGTGAAACTACAGCAACAGACACTGAAAAATGAAGGTGAGATTCTGGAAGGTGAGATTCTCTTCTCAGACCTTATTACTCTGCTTGTTGAAGCATTTGTCTTGCCTCCAGCAATACATCACCTGTAGTGTAGTGTAGGGCTGTGATCAGAGCTGCTTTATATCCCTCTATTTAAATTCTTGCAGTTTTAAGAGTCAGTGTCTCACTTTTTCTATCTTAGATTATTTTATCACTTATCTGTGCGTTTCTGTTTCCATATAAGTTAGCAAGTGCAATAAAACAGTAAAGAAGGGTTTGGGTTTGAAATATTTATGTAAGTAAAAGAGATTTTAACATGAATCACAGTAAGGATCCCTCATCTGAAACACACCAGACAAACTTTGCAGTAAATTTCATTGGTGTCTGTAGAAGAATTTAAGTTCAACAATATTAATTCACCCCACCAATTTGCCAGAGTGCTAATAAATTGTACCATAAGTGGCTGAGATTCAGGCATATTGAAGGGGAGGGAGAATTATCTGCAGGAAAGCAAATTGCTGACTGGACTGTTACTGTCCAACCTGTCAGTCCAGGACCAGCTCATCCGATCTGGAAGGCACCATGCCATGCAGAGGCTCCGGCTGTGCGGCTGGATTTGCGTCACACACGAGCAGTGCCGACAGAAGGAATCTCGCCAGGGGCAGAGCAGCTGCCTGTCACCCACGGGGTGAATCCCAGAGCTCCCACCGTGCCTGCAGGAGCTGCCCGGCCGCCAGAGACAGCGCACCGGGACCGCGCTGGTGGCCACGGCGCACCGCCGTGTCCCTGGCGGAAAAGAGAGAAGGGCAAGGAGGAGGGACAGGGGAAGGAAGGAGAAGGGCAAGGGATTTCTTCTAAATGAAAAATCTAAATGCAGGTAACCCGTGTTAACTTGTGTTAAAGCTATTGTTCACTACAGAAATTATTCCCATTGCCTGTTTTGTTTCCCTGAGAAACACTCCTACAGGTTCTTTAATCGAGTGATTTCACTGCCACTTTTTCAGAACTGACTGCCTCTACCTCCTCGGCCTAGACTGAAAATCAGAAACGTAAGAACAGAATCAAAAATTAAGAATAAAAATACACATCAGTGACACATCTAAAAATTATTAGGGTAAACTATGCTGAAACCCATATTTGGACCATATTCCTGAAAAGTTAGAAGTCAGAAAACAGTCGCCTCTAATAATGCTGTGGTTCTACAATTTCCATGAGTGTCCTGCAACAAGCTTCATCTCTCACTATGCATTAGCCCCGCTAAATTGCATACCTTACCAAAATCATCCAGGAGAGGTGTCAAGGGAAGTCAATTAAAACTAGGATGTTGGGACATGACAAGAGAAGACCTTTAGCTTTACACTGAAGTATTTTTTCAGAGGGACCAGAAGTCTTGTTCAGAGGCACTAGGTTGTCCAGTGCAGCCCAACTTACATCATTAAATGTAGGATAAATTATTTATCAAAAAAAAAAATAAATAAACTACCTCTTCACCGTGTTTTGCAGAACAGAAGAGGAATGATGCAGCTACTTCAGGAAAGCCAGAAAGACTAAGCAGTCTCCCTGTCAGATTGTGCTGGTCAGATGCTCCTGAATTTCACTAGCATTTGCTGAATTTTACTAACATTTACATCTGCAACTACTTTGCTGGTAGCATATGGAGAAAGCACCACATCCTTTCACCCACACCTCTGGAGCATATCACAGGTTCAAAATCTGATTTTCATACTAAGTAACAATAGAAAATTAATACAGAATAATCAGTCTATTTGATAAGAAAAATTACACAAGTAGTTAAGCAGAATATAAGCAGATCATGTCTCTAGGGGAACCAGACAATACCTACACAAATAATGTATTCATTAAAATGCAGAGAAAAATAATTGAGAAAATGATTTTGCAAATAATGTTTGAATAGTACTCATCTTAACCCTGCTTCACACAGCTGTCACTAAAATTTACTGTACCTGACTGCCCTTTACCATTGTGATTAATGCTAATAAAAAAAATCTACTGGTGTTTTATAACGTTGTCAAAAAAAAAAAAAAAAAAACCCTGCTCAGGGCAAGTGGGTGAATAAAAATTTGCAGCACTGACTTAGAGTCATAAATATTACTGATTAATAAAGTGTGGCTCCTGTGATATAATTACTCTTCCCACTGTTTTATTCACTTGGGGCTTGATTGTGAATGGTTGGAGTTAGTGGTATTTTACCATAAGTAGACACAAAGATGCACTTGGGTTTTTTTGGAAAATACTGAATAAACAAATCTCAGTGACATTCAAAATGTGTAAGAATCACAAACCCCTTGATATATTTAAAACAAAAGAAAATCACATAGACATTCTCTTTGTATTTTTCTTTGAAACTAAATCATGCCTTGTCATGGTATTCTCTACATATTTTCTAAGAAATGTGTAATTTCTTTCAAAGAATTACTCAAGAATACTTTTCTTCTCAGCAGAGAACAGGAAATACTATAAACTACAAGTTCATGAAAGATTTTGATAATGAGAGGACTTGAAAAGTAAAATACTGAGCAATGAAGAAGAAATAAAATAATTTATGGCAATAGTATTTCTACCATCTGTTCATTCTATATCTTTGAGTCAGATGCTGGAGCAGTCCTGGTCTTCAGTCTGTACTTAGATGGCTCCTGTTAGTGACTGCAACTCCAAAGAAGGGACAGATATTAGTCTACAGGTTTATTTTTGTATTATAATTGAATTCAAAGGTAGAAAGCCTGTGCAAATCAGTCAGGAATATGTGTCTGTTAGGTCAGTGGCACATTTGTTCTGTGATCCTATTGCCTTAGAAATTTTAATGAAAAAGAAGAAGAGCAAAGGAAGCAATTTCATCTGAGAAGTTATTTTGTGACATAAATTTAATAATAGTTAAAAGACAGTATCAAAACTGGTAGCTTTGAATATTTTATGTTTTCTCCAGATAACTACAAAATAATTCCAGATGTGTCAGAATCCAAAAGACCAAAAACAAGGTTACATATTTTTTTGAGACAAGAAGGAATAGCTTTAAAAAAATCATATTGAGACACAACATGACTTGGTATTAGAGGAAATTGTCTGCTATAGAGACGTTTTGTTAGGTAAAGTGTTGTACTTTAAGAGTGCTGAGTATGCCATAATCCCTTTTCTCTACTGCTTTGGTCTTAGTACAAAAATGCCTCTTAAAGAAGGCTGACCAGTGATTGCAAAGTCATGGAGAGAATAATGCAAATACTGAACCAGGGTACATAGACAAATTTTGGTCAAAAGCTGATACAGAAATGGGAGACCTAAGGAATTCTGTCCCTGCTTCTAGGTCAGTTGCCCTCTCATTTTCACAACATCAGGACAGTTGTGCTGATACTGCACCTCTGTCTGGTTTCATTATGTGCATGGAGACCACATCCACCTCTTCCAGGAGCACACCAGAATGAGGAGAAAATGCCATTATCCTGGCTGTTAAAAAGCAATCTATTCAAAAGGCTGAGTTCAGAAGAAAAAACAAAAATTCACATCAATACCACTGAGCTGTTCTTAGTATATCTGTAAAGAGTTTGTGTGGTTTATAGTGATAATGGCCTCTTGTAAATATTTTACTTGTTAAGTTCTAAATGCCATAATTATATAGGTTTTCTTTTTTCTCCAGTGGGAATAGGAGTGAAAATGCAGTTTTTATTTGAAATTGTCACTTGTCCTAATGTTTTATTGCTGCAGTGCATGAGAACATATTTTTGTAGTTAGCACAGAAAAATTCCAGGCTGGAGGTAGTATACCATAATGGTCAAGAGATCAGATCCCACATCCTGGGTTTCACTCCTCTCTGAATTATTTTTAATCCAATCATTTTTCATTTATTTGTCTTGGAGCAATACTGTTGTTGGTTTTTTTGGTTTTTTTTTTTGTGTCAAAACCCATCCCAACTTTTTTATTTTCAGAATCCTATCAGGTTATGCCAATTCAGTTTATGCCTAAGTTAATATATTTGGACAAAATCCTGAATGATAAGAAGGAGGCGTTGCCCTTATCAAGGTTTTTGAAATACGGTTTCCTTAGGAATGACCTTCACTGAGGGTACATTCTGTGCATACAAAGAGCAGAGTCATTAATAAATTATATACAATGTAGAACTTGAAAAATACATACAAGGTAGACAAGGCTTTGTAGTTTGAAAGAGCTGCATGAAACTGTTAATATATGATGTGACATGAAATGAAAGTAACCGACCATATAATAAGTGTTTCTAGAAAATCCGTTACCATTTGATTGGAAATAAAAATCAGAGGGGGAAGTCAGCAAAATAATGTTACCTACAGCTTTTATCGACCATTAGAAATAAAAGTAGAAAGGTTGTTCAGATTTTGCAAAAGGGGAGCTTATAGCAAATTTTGAATGCTGAATTCTTTTTGACTTGGAGAATTCAAACTACAATTTCAGGGATAGTAGATGAGAATGGCACTTCATACAGATGATATACATATAGATAAATCCATTTCAAAAAATATTCAAATAATTATGAAAATGGTTGTTTAAAATGTTACAACATTATCAATCAGATGAAAATATTTAGACACAGAAATATTAAATTTTAATATCAAACAGAATGTTTTATCTCTGCTAGCACTTGTATCATTTATTGGGAACAAAAAAAACTGGTATCACATGGGCTTAAAAAAGGGAGATCCTAGTCTTTCAAGGAGAAGAACTTCTAGCAGGTGTCAAGAACCATCACCTCTGGTGAAAGAAAAGCAGAGGATGTCAAGAATCTTCACATCGGAACAAATGAGTCAAAACTTTATTTTAATAAGGAGGACAAAGGCTAGAAATAGCAAGGATTCATCATCCTGAGAGTGAAGTCAGTAGAATTAAGTTCTGTGCCTTTCAGTAAGACTGAGTCCTGATCAAGAACTACAGCATCACATCTGATAAGATACTTTTATCCTGTCTCTAAATAAAGCATAAGAAAACAAGATGCTTACAGAGTGACCCATCCCTGATAGAGCCTTCTAGAGGTCAACACTGATTTTATTCTTAGACAACCTATTTACCCCTCAGTACCCATTAAAACTTGTGCCAGTGAGCACTCATGAGTTAATAATTATATGTTGCCTGAAAAAACGCTACATATTATTTGCTTTTATACCTGCTGCCTGATAAACTGGAGTAGCTCAAGCGATAAATAGATATTTTATTCTTTGTCTTCGACTTATCTGATACCGTGGCTAGCCAAATCTGGCAGGTTAAGAAATGGTTAGAGGGATGGTGCTGTAGTCAGGGTTTAGGTTACTTACATCATGGGACTTGATTTGGGAAGCCTGGTCTACCAGGGGCTTGTGTTGTCCACCTGACAAAAAAAGGGAAAAGCATCTTTTGTCAGGGAATTTCCAGGCTGATGGAGGGGGTTTTAAACTATATTTGCTGTGGGAGGTGGGTGCCTATCCATCCCAATCCTACCAGTCAGATGCCATCACCTGTCAGGAGCAGTTCAAAGGCATCTCAGCTGCTCCAGCCAGTGAGTCAGCATTATACAGGTGGCTCAGATGCCTCTACACAAACACACGTCCTATAGGGAACAAGAAGAATCAGAGATGTGCATGCCTGTGTGGATATGATACCACCAGCATCACAGAGACATGGTGGGATGGCCCCAATGACTAGAGTATTGTCATGGAGGGTTGTAGGCTTTTTAGGAAAGACAGGCTAGTGAGACAAGGAGGGGGCATAACTCTCATGTCAATGACTGGAAGAACATGGAACTCTGCCCAGGGGTGAATGAGGAGCCAACCAGAAGCTTGTAGGTCAAGATCAAAGGGAGTACAGGGACAGTGGGGGGTCTGCTACAGGCCACCCGCTGAGGAGGGTGGTGTGGTTGAAGCCCTCTAGAGGCAGATAGGAGCGGTCTCACACTCCCAAACCCCTGGTCCTCACGGAGGTCTTCAACAACCCCAAAATCTGGTGGAGGGACAACACAGAAGCACACTGGATGTTCCAGGATGTTCCTGGACTGCATTGATGAGAACTTCCCCATAGAAGTGATAGAGGAGCCAACAAAGAGAGGTGCAATTCTGGATCTTGTGCTCAGCTTGGGAAGGTGATCCTCCAATATGACCTTGGCTGAGTGACCACCACGTAGTAGAGTTCGAGCTCCTCATGGCAGTGAAGAGGTCGTGCAGCAAGCTCACTGCCCTGGACCTCAGGAGAGAAGACTTTGGCCTCTTTAAGGACCTAATCAGTAGAGTCCCAGGGGACAGAGCCCTGGAGAGCAGAGGGGCCCAAGAATGTTCGCTAATCTTTAAGATCCTCCAAGCTCAGGAACAATGCATCCTGACAAGGAGGAAATCAGGCAAAAATGCCAGGAAGCCCCCATGGATGGATAAGAAGCTGTTGAGCAAATGCAAAGAAAATAAAGAAACTTCTGAAAGATGGAAATAGGATAGGTGGTTGGGAGGAACAAAAGGAAATTGTATGGGAAGCTAGGGGTAAGGTTAGGAAAGCTAAAGCACAGATAGAAACGAGTCTGGTGAGGTATGACAATAGGAAGGGCTTCTGTAGGTATCTTGTAAACAAAAGAAAAACTGGGAATAATGTGGGCCCATGCTGGAAGGAAACCAGGGACATGGCCACTCTGGATATGGAAAAGGCTGAGGTTCTCAATGACTTCAGTGCCTCGTATTCAATGGCAAGTGCTTCAGCCACAATCCTCAAGTTAAGAAAGGCTAATGCAGGCACTGGAAGAAAGACCCTTCAGGCATTGTAGGAGAGGATCAGGTTCAAGACCATCTAATGAGACTGATTGTGCACAAGTCCAATGAGATTCATCCACTGGTCTTGAAAAAACCAGCATATGACATTGCCAAGCAACTCTACGTTTTTTAAAAATTGTGGCAGTCAGGTGAAGTTTCCAATGACTGGCAAAAGGGAAATATAACTCCCATTTTTAGAAAGGGGAAAGTGGAAGACCCAGGGTACTACACACCAGAGAATCTCAGCTCTGTGCCAGGAAAAATTATGAAGGCGATTCTCCTGGAAACTATGCTAAGATATACAGGAAAAGAGATTATTGGGAACAGCCAATGTGTCTTTACTAAAGGCAAAGTATGCCTGACAAATTTGGTCGTCTTCTGTGATGGGGCTACAGCTTTGGTGGAAAGAGACAGAGCAACTCACATCACCTACTTCGACCAGTGCAAAATGTTTGACAGAGACCTGCATGCCATCCTTGTCTTTATGTTGGAGAGACATGAATTTGATGGCCAGACCACTGTGGATAAAGAACTGGCTGGATGGCCACACACAAAGAGTTGTGGTCAACAGCTCATTGTCCACATGGAGACCAGTGACAAGTGGTGTCCCTCAGGGGTCAGTTCTGGGGCCAGTACTGCTCAACATCTTGTTGGTGACATGGAGAGTGGGATTAAGGGCACCCTCAGCAAGTTTGCTGATGACACTGAGCTGTGTGGGGCAGTCGACACAGGGGAGGGAAGGGATGGCATCCACAGGGACCTGGACAGGCCTGAGAGGTGGCACCAAGCAAACCTCATGGAGCTCAGCCAAGTGCAAGGTCCTACACCTGCATGGGGGTGATCCCAGACACACCCACAGGCTGGGCAGAGAAGTGATGGAGAGCAGCCCTGTGGGGAAGGACTTGGGGGTGATGGCTGATGAAAAACCCACCATGAGCTGGCAGTGAGTGCTCACAGCCCAGAAAGCCAAGGGAGGGTCTATTATCTTTACTGAGGTAAATTTAGTTTCCCTCTAAAAGTATGTCGGGTTTTTACAACAGACCTTTCCTACTTTACAATTTACTTTACACAGAGTACTGCGGTGCAGTATTATTTTGCTTTAAAGAAGGACTATAAAGTAAAGTGTGTGGGTTTTTTACTATAAATTCAGCAAAAAGAAATATAGAATCTGTGCATCTGCTAAGAATGCAAACGTTCTCTACTTTTACAGGTATTTCCAAAGAGAAACAACTTAAATGCTATTTTCAATTTTGCAAGGGACTTGGTGCAGCACGGGCTTGTGCTCAGTTATCTCTTCCTCAGAAACATCCAGTAGGTCCTATTTCCAGTGAGGCTGAGTAAGATCATGTTTATAACTCATCAACCAATGGTGGCTAGTCAGTCCTCTGTTGCTCTTGCCAATTCAGGCCTCAGTTCCCACACAGATGGCAGCAGTTTGCTGAGGATCTATGAAGTGCAGCAGTCACTGGCCATGTCAGTGTGAGGCTGCTCTCTTTCAGTGACTTTCTTAGTGTTGCCTTACCTGTTTTGGGACTCACAGATTCAAGATTTATTATTCTGTTGCTGCTGCTGCGGCTGCTGCTGCTGCTGCTGCTGCTGCATGAAGCTCAAGCATGTTTTCTGCCTGCTGCAGACAGAGGCAGAGAAATGCTGCTTTTGAGGAAAACAGCATTTTGGCTTACTTAATGAAATAAAAGTCTCCATGGAAATTTGTTTTACATTACACATTCTTACAAAAATGACTGCATCATACAGCTATGAGATACCTCAGGGTCAAATTCTGGTTTATACCCATCAAATTGTATTCAAACCAGTGAAACCAAATAGCATGAAAGTGAGAGTAGTAAGTTACCATCTTTCTCTACATCCCAAGACATAAAAAACCTAGAATATATTTGATTGTGTAGTTTTATTTAAAATATATAATGTTAGTCTGCACATTTGAGTAAACTTGCAGTCTAGCATATCATGACAAAGAATTAGTAGTGTCATAACACTGGCATATGATAGAAACACTGTAAGTATTTTTTACAAAGCAAACATCATCTTTAAATGAGAGCACACAAGCTAGCTGAAAGAAGAAACAGTTAGGGATTTATTTAATATTAAACAGCAGGAAAAGCACACTAAAGTCCACAACAGCCTTACAGCTTGGGTGGGTTTCACTTGATCCTTAGAAAAGTATACAAAGCCTCATACTCTGATCTTCTGCTGTATAATGCTATACCAAGTAGAATCTCCAAACCTCAGGCAGACAGTCTTCCTGTGGGAAAATCCCTAACTTTTTTTTACAATCGTGAATCTTGCTAGGGGCAAGCAGAAAGAACGTTTTAGTGATTAAGCATAGGATAGATCTTTCAAAATGTCTTTGAGGAGGGTTAGCTTAGTCATTAGATCTGTAGTATTTTTAGACATCCTGGATCAGCTCTTCAAACCATGCCCAAGCTTCTTTGTGTTGTGGGTGTGGTACAAAAGAAAAAAGCTGCCCTTGCAGGTCTCTGTCGCACCTCCATGAGCTTGTGCTATGTTGTGGATCTGGACAGAGCAGTGTACCTAATCAAGGCAAAATGTGAGAAGAAGGAAAACTGCTGTGGTTTCCTTGCTTGCATTTAAACTCTGGTTTAGATAGCATTGAACTATTTTGTAGCATATCTTCTGCATGCTGATAAAAAATACCATCAGAATGACCTCCTAACCATTTAAACTTCATTATTCTGGGAAAAGAAATCATGACATTGCCCTTCTGCTCTGCTCATCCTTTTCCTTAGTTTCATTGATTTATTTTTAGTGAATAATAGTGAAAATAAAGCATTTCTGTCCACATGCTGCTAAATATTTATACTGACCACACCATCCTACCACTACTTTCCGTAACATTTTAGCTGATCATTTTAAACAGTTCGAACAACAGGTTCCATTAAAACCCCTGGTGAGACTCTTTTGCACTCTCTGATGCCGCCTTCCGTTGCCAAGAGATTTCTCCTAATATTCATGGAGTCAGTTGCATTACAAATTGCAATTATTATCCAAATTATACTTACAATGTGCTTTTAGACAAGTCTGCTTGTCTAAAGCTGCTGGTGTTTGACTGACTCTGTAGAATGGAATAAAGCAAGGATTACCAAACTTAATCTGAAGAGGTTACAGTACTTAGAGCTCTGTGTAAGGTCAAGTTCTTGCACAGGAACTGCTCCATTGTTCACACACTGAACTGAACAGTTGCACAGCAAGTACAAGAGTTTGGAAATTTCTCAATAAACTGTGGTATTCCTGATACATATATGATAAGGAACTTCTGACAAGCTCAGGAAGAGGAGACCATATCTACTAGTACTTGAAAAAGAAAGACAACTGTTACAGTCTGAAGAGAAAATCTGTAATAACGGCTAGTACAGGCACAAAGAGTGTATTTTTGAAAATTAAATAAAGATTCACCTCTAACTAGACAATAACGTCACAAAGATGGGCACAAAACCTTACCCATATCTTTCAAATAATTACCTCTTCCCCTACAATCTCCTCTTCCTCACTCCCCATGAAAACTTGGTCATGTACTGCAGGTTGGTGTATTCTGGCTACACTGGCAACAGGCAATGCTAGAGAACACCAGAGAACCTCAGAAGCAGAGATTTGGAAAAAAACTTGCTAGCAGGCATTTCTTTTCCATTTCCATATTGTGTCTGCTCCAACCTAGCACCAGCTACTGCAGGTTTTAGATGTGGAGAGATTGTGCAGATAGGTGCCCATGTTCTCATATACACAGGTCAAAATTATGCTTTAAAGCTCCACTTGGAGACCAACCAGTGGCTAACAGAGCTCTGGGAACACTGATCTCAGCAAGGTATACCCAGCAAGGTGTAATGCTTAGAGAACAGAGATGGCACCCTGAGTTGTAGCACAGAGTGATAAAATTACTTTAACAGATCATTGCAAGGACAAGTGGGCCAGGGCATGGATCACAAGAGCAACATCTTCATCCACTGATCACAAATGCCTTAGAAGTAAATGAAGGGGAAGTGTTCTGGGGAGCCTGCCTTTCATCTGCTGAGACGGGATCGCCTAGCTGCAGTCGAAACAACAGTAATGCTTCCAGTTCAGCAGCCAGCAGAGCCCCCAGTCAGCAGGGCAGGTACAAGCTCTGCTCTACCTGCTGGCAGTGTCCTCCAAGGTGTGGCAGTTCCTTCAGGTCCTGATTCAGACCAAGCTGTGGCCAGAGAGCTCGCAGTCATTTCTCAGTCTCACCCACACACCAGGCAAGGCATTTGACAGCAATGACCAAGTTAAACCAGGCAAATTCAGAGTCTCCATTTTCCACTGCAGGAGCCCTACACACCACTCTGACGCTGCTGGAAGATGGAAGCTGTCCATATCTTTCCTCCTGTGGGGACTTTGGACCCCTTCTGACACTGCAAACACTCTCCACAGTGACAACCACCCAATGAGGGGCTGAGGTGTTTAAGGGCCCAAACTGGGATCCTCAAAACTTTCCTCAGCTGATGACCATTCCCAGAGATGAATGACCTCTGCAGAAGACCCAGATTCCCATGTTGGAGTTTCTTAAACACCCAGAGCTCTGCCTGCAGGGATGCCTGGTCTGTTTCTGACAAGCCACGTGCTTCAGACAAAGGCCATCCTCCAAATTATAAAATCGTAAAATCATTATATTTGGAAAAGACCACAAAGATCATGGAGTCTGACAAAATGGACTCAAAGATGCTTTCCATAACAGACGTTTCAACCTTCAAGCTCTTGATTCTTCTCTCCAGCCTCACCTCCACTGTGGAATAACTTCAGTGAGTGGGATGGAAGCACCCCACCAGACACACAGCAGCCTCACACATAGGAAAGACTTCCTTGGCTGGGGGAGGGATGCATGGAGGGAGTTTGAAACCAGGTTTGCCACATCCTAAATAAATGCTGAAAACTCTGACCACTTTTAGAGAAGGGAGAGCTACTGCTCCTGGCATCTTCTGAAGTTAAAAATAATACCTTGCAGACCTCAAAATTTAAAAAAAAAAAATTAAAAAGAAAAAAAAAGAAAAAAGAAAAAAAGAAGACATTAGTGTGTGCACTTAAGAGAGGGCCTTGGCTGTAAATTCTGAGAGGTAAGTGATGACTCCCAGTAGCACTGGGGCCCATGTGCTTTCCCAGCAGTCCCTTTACAAAGAGCCATGTGCTCAGTCCTAGCTTTATAGACAGAGGTCTATATTCTGTCATGAAGCACATACATGGATCCCATACTGACTGAGGAGATGGAGAAGGCCCAGGTGGAGCTTTGCCCAAGCAAGCCATAACATCCTACATGTAGCTGAGTCTGCAGCTCTGGAGTGGGAACACCCTGTGCCAGAGGAAGGACCAAGGAGTGTGGGAACTCGGGGCAAGGAGCCGGCCAGAGCTGGACTCTTGCACATCTGCAGATTTCCAGGTCACAGCCTGAGCAGTGCAGTGGGAAAAAGAGCAGCAATGTGTTAAGGCAAGGGCAGGCAGCCACACTCCTGAGAACAGACAAGTTTCATCTCGCTGGCTCAGATTCCCAGCAGCCACTCTGGAGGGGCTTTCATGGAGACGGAGAAAGCATTGACAGAAACACAAGCCCTGGCCCCCCTAATCAATGCTCTATTTCCACTGTTACAAAGGCATGAGGAAGTTTATCAGGGATGCCTGATCTCTATCCATCATTGTGGGATCAGTTCTCATTGTGGTCAGTGCCTCTTCCCACGCAGATGTGAGTTTAAGTCAGCTCTATATTTTGGGAACTATCCTGCCATAACCTTTTTCAGCACCCCTCCAAGGAAGAGAGTACCTGTCTATCTCCGTGAAAACCAACTCAGTCTCTGACGGAGAGGAGGGAGGCAACTTTTCCCACAGAAGTTCTGCTGACTCTTGCCAGCAGTGAAACCCTTCACGAGCCCATGCAAGTCAAGACTGTGCCATGAAATAAGGGCTCCAGTACCAGAGAGCTTTGTCAGGGTGTCACAGAGACTCAGTGGCATGACACAGGTAGACATAAACCACTTCCAACCTCTCTCTTTCTCTTCCATGTGTTTTTTAAAATTGCATTTACCAATTACTGCACCTGGCAGTTTCACTGACCTAACTGGAATCACTAATTATTTGCTCCTTTTAGACTCCACAGTCACTAGAGTTCATACATCCTCTGGGTCTATTCACTTTTATTGCCAAATAAAAAATATCTTGCAATATTAAAAAAATGTATAAATCAATGATTGACTAAAGGGCAACTCAGATTAACACCACCTGAATAACAGAAATTATTAAGAACTGGATCAGATAACTCACCAAACTTAATTGATCATTAACTGGTTAAATTTTTATTCTTTGCTTGATCAACAGCAGCTTTAATTACTGCCATTTGTCCATCAGCACACTAAAATGCACACCAGAATTAAAAATACCTTCTGAAATATAAGGTATAGAGCTATCTTACTAAATAATTAAAGGCAAATAAAACTCTAGTGAATGAACGTATTGCTTTAGTCATTATAATAGACAGACAAGCATTTGATCTTGCAGAACAAGACTTTCAGTTTTCAGGGGGTTTTCCATCCACACTCAGTCCTTGCAATATAAAACTTGCACTGATAATTGCGATGCTACTACTTGTCATGCTCTTTCATTCTTAATTCCCATTTCTTCTATGAGGCACTTAATGAATGAAGACACCAAATTCTTCTGTGAAAGCTGGCAACAATTTCACCATAGAAACAGGAATAAGTACAGTGTTGAAAAAAATTATGTTATCATAATTTAGCATTTATAAGACACAAGGCCTTCAGTCTGTATTAGTCAGTTATTACTGTAGAGTTGTATTAACATCACTGTGTTGTTTTATTTACTTTTATGGTCTACAAAGGTTACAGAAATGCTCCAAGGACCTGTGAGGAGCACAGACCATTGTATTAGGTACTATACATCTGTGGAAGAGCTATAGGCATCCTCAAATAAATACCTGTTTAAATGACCCTTCTTCCCTGGCCAATAGTGAGCACTTATTTTGTGGCCCTTAGCCACTACAAGAAAAATCTCTCTGATTTCAGAAAGAAATGTCTTTCTATAGACAAAATTTTCACCAGGAAAAAATGTCAAAATTATGAAGAATAATTTTGATTTGAAAGTTGTAAGAAGTTGTATCTGCCCTTCATAATCTTCTGTTGTTTATGGTTTGGTTTTTTCCATGATTTTTGTATTTGGTTGGTTGGTTTTTCTTTTCTTCTTTTTTTTTTTTACAAAANGGAGAGGTTGATTTTTTTAAAAAAAATAATTATCTATTAAATTAAAGTAAAACTGCAACCACATTTTCCTAACATAATCAGTTTTGGAGAACCAATGCACTGTGGGACCGAGATGCCAAATGGTGAAATTTCCCTTCCAGGGCTAATTTAATGACCAAATCTGCTTTGAAGTACCTCCTAATAGTATTGGTACCACAAAGAAATGTGATATGTACCAGTCCTTGCAAAAGTCTAAATGTTCTTTCCTTTACTACTGTATAATTGGCAGGGATTGCTGACTTTGAAATGGGATGGACTCAACTAAATTGAGGACACATGACTCTCCATTGGGGCTTTACTCAGAAAAAAAAATTAAGATCAGAGCATAAAACAGCTTTTCTTATTGGAATGACAGGCAAACATGCCTTGAAAATTAATTCATTAGAAGAAAAACAGTGAACAGAGATTTCAAAACATACTCCTCCTGTATGAACAGTGGGAGTTAGTTGTTTTCCTAGTTTACACTAACTAGTAAACCAGTAAGATCTGAACTCAACACTTGACTAAAACACGTTTATTTAAGGTAATACAACAGCTTGAGACTTCTGGCCACAAAGTGCTCAATCCTGCTCATCCTGACTTAATTATCAGAACTATCCACAGATTTCAGAGAGAAAAGGCCCACCTCTGAATAAGCTTACTTGATTAACTAAAAAAGCTCTAGCCTTTCAAGTGCCCATTTAGTCAAAAGGAAACCCTGTGTCTTTAGAAAACCTCAGATGCCACAGACTGTGCTGTGTGTGAAGTTTGGGATCATTCTGCAACAACCAATTGGGCAGCTGTCGAGCTCAGAATGAGCCTGAACTTGAGTCATACCAATAAGGCCAGTCCTGCAAAACCTTCCTTTCTTCATATCACGAGGTGAAATACATGCCAATTAGACCTTCAGACCTGGTATGGGGCTAGCTTCTTCAGGTTTTGCCAAGAGTTCTCTCCCTTAAAATATAATATATATAATTTGTATGCAGTCTTCTACCCCAGGACTTGCACATACAAAATTTCCCTTAGGCAGCAATAAGCGAGCCAGGGAGTGGTTGTTTTATTGTACAATATTCTCTACATTCAGATGAGTTATTAACTCCTCTTTCTGATTCCCACACCAAGCAAGATGCTTTTACTGACGCATAGCTTAATAGGGTTTTTTGTCTTATAATAGAAAATTATATCATTTAAAGTAAAATTTGGAAAAAGAATGAGGGTGGTGGAAAGGAAATTACTTTTTCTACAAAATCACAACAGTGATTTTATATGATTTTTAAACACTGACTATATGCAATTTTTATACAGATTTTATACACTGATTTTTAACCACATGTCTCGGAGATTTTTGTCACTAGCTTCAATGAGAGTTGGAGTTGAGCCTTCAAAGCTATGCATTCCTGCCTCACTAGAGGTTAGCAGCAAATCTTTCACTACCTTCACAGAAGGCCCTGTGTAAACTGGAAAATTTGCTCCTCCAATTTCTGATTCACTAGAGTGCTCTAATATTTATTACTTCAGATTACTTACAGTAAGATCTTCAATGTCTGAGACCTCAGTTTGTGTCTTCAAGCTGGGGGAAAAATGTTTGGCCTCCAAATTTTAGAGTATTTTTAAGTGTCATATATATTGTAAGATCTTCTACATATCATCCTATCTTTGTGAAAAAGGTTAATTTATGGGCTGTAGTTAAAACCTTCATAAACTTTTCAAGTTAATTCCCACCATATTTTACTTTATCATGCACAGTGACACGTCAGTATTATCTCTATATACCTGCTAAGTTTAACACTTTTCAAACAACACCTTGTATTTGTGACAGTTAAAAATAAACACAAAATTTTACCCATGAGAAAAAAAAAAAAAGAGGAGTACAAGGATCATGGTTAAGATTCCTTTTCTAGGAAATGTTGCTCTCTTGATCCTGAATTCCCTGAGTTATTGGGAGTTTGAAATGGTTTAAATGTGCTTGATGGAAAATTATTTCGAAAGCCTTGGAAAGTATAATTTTCTCTTTACATGAGGAAATTTGCAAATACTAAATCTAGAAAACAGCACTTATTCACAAGCCTCCTAAACTGCATAGAGAGGGTCCTACCCACTGGTAAATTTCATAATTCCACATTAGCAGACTCAATTACAATATCCACTGCAAATAGCATATCAGTGCATCATAGTTACAGCAATCAGCTCCCAAAATGGGATATCATGGTCCTGAACACAACCACACTGAGAAACAACACAGAGTTTGAAGAGGAATTACACAGCACATCAGCTTGCATTTCTGCAGAGAAACAGCAAGGACAGTGGATGGGCTGAATGCACTGTTCAGGAATCTGAAAGCCTGCCATCCAGCCACTCAACCTTCCAGGAGAGTTTGAAATCTCAGAAAAAAACCCAAGTGAATAAATTGAATGAGTGACATCCAAGCAAAAGATGCCTCTTTCTCCCTACTTTCAAATGCTGCTTACCTTTGAGTTAAATGCTTTTATTGATTCTAAGCACCTCAAACAAGCTTTACAGCTTGCAATATTCACAAATTCAGCATGAAGGACTAATACAGAAGGCAATTTTCTAGTCCCAAAGAAGATCTTGTATCTAAACTGACTTCCTCTCATTTAATTGACTTGCTTTGATCATTCCTTGATGTTCATGAACAACAGTGAGTTTGGAAATTTTTACCCATCCTCTGCAAAACTTCAGCTGGGAAAAAAAAATCCATAAATTTTATAGCGACAAACACACACACACACACAGGGTGGAGGGGGTGTTGTAATGGGGGTCAAGAAAATGTCAGTTCTGACGCCGGTGGGGCTTGAGTGTCCAGTGCCTCATCCTGCTGCCCTTCGAGGTGGCCCTTGGGCGGCCGAGGGGCGAGCGGGGCACCGCGGTGGCGAGCAGCAGGGTGTGTGTTTGGCTGGCAGCCGGCCCGTCACCCCTGCCCGCGGCCGGGGCTGGGGGAGGCCGGGCCGCAGCAGCGGCGGCCCGGGAACAACAAAGTGGGCTGTAAAGCCTCCAGGTGGTGGGTGTATTTGTTGTCCTGTCTGGGAGGTGCGGTGGCTCCCCGGCCCCGGCAGATCCTAGTGCTGCTGTGGACATTAAGAAAAGTCTCTTTTGGCTGATTCCAAAACCAGATAAGGAGCCGCCGAGTCACCAGCTATGTCTAGACACCGGACCTCACAAGTCAAACGGCTTGTTTGGATTAGCCTTGGAGATCTACCGACCTGAACAGCCCTCCTAAAGAAAAGCCACAGTAACACCCTATTTTCCTCTTCCCATTGCCACACGAGGTCTGCCCGGTGATAGAAGCCGAGTTCTGCTTTGGTCCGTGTCACTTATTTCTGGAAAATTTTCTGTCTTCTCTCTTTCCCACAAACACACCACACCTCACCCTGTTTTGTCTTTCAGGAGAAAATAAAACAAAACAAAGGACCAGAGACACTCCAGCAAAAATCCTGTTTTTCAGCCTTCCTCCTTCCTTCCTTCCCCGCGCCACACACCCCAGAAAAGAGCCGGAGCTGCAGGTGGTTCATCCAGCGGCAGCCGCGGAGCGCGGCCGGGCCGCCCGCCGGAGTTGTTGCCCCGGTGCTGCCGATCCCGGGAGACCCGGCCCGGCGCGGATCTGCCACGGCGAGGCTGCGCGCCCTCCTTGCCTTCTTCGCCTCCCTCCCTGGCCTATAGCAAGCACTTGTTTGGTGGCCCTTAGCCGCTGCAAGGAAATTTTAGGAAATTCGAACGAAACAGCAGCGTGATATAAAAGCAGCATCTCTCGCCTGGGATGATGCGCAGAGCAGCATCCAGAGCCTGCCCCGAGCTCCGGCACGGGTAGGAGGCTCGGAGAAAAGTGCCTATTGATTTTAACCACTTTGCCCCTGGCTAATGAGGGTAGATACCGTGCAATACGGAAAGATCAGGTACACAGGCGAGTCTTCTCCGCTCCCCACCACCACCCCCACCACCGCGGAGCCTGCCTCCTTGGGAACTGCCTTCTCCTCCTGCACTTCACAAGCCCTGGGAGGTGAGGAGTGATCCTCCAGAAGGGCCGGCACACTGGGAGCTGTTAAGTTTATGTTTGTGGCGCCTGAGCTCAAACAGTCATTCAGTGGCTTGCTCTGTTATCAAGAAAACAACAATCAGGAACAATCAGTAAACAGGATCTCTTTCCAGCCCCTTTATTAACTACTTACAGCTTCGCTAAAGCACGCAAAGCGCCCAGCAGCGGCATCTCTCACCGTAAAACTCTTTCGGCGTTTGGAGAGGGCCAGGAAGGATCAGTGCCCGTGAAACCCACTCGGCACCACGGAACCTGACCCCTCCCCGGCTCCGTCCCGGGCGCTGCGCTGGGGCTGGGGATGCGGCGGCCTGAGGGCCTGCATCGCCTGAGGGCCCCTTATTCCCCTGACATCGGTTCTTAGGTAACCCAACGTGAATTTGCTAGTATATGTATGCATACAGATGTATATAAATGCAAACACTTACTGTTGAGGTGTTTAACTGATCTCAACTCTGGAATTCACATACCCGGCTTCTGCGTCACACTGCCACGTTGGCTGGGGATGCTGAGAGCTAATTAACCTGGGTACAAATATTGAAATGAGAAGAGTTTGAATATTGATCTCAGTGTGTGCAAACAAAGTCCTCAGAGAAATTATAACGGGCTTTAACAGGCTTTGTTTGAAACTATTCAGGGTAGCTGCTGCAAGAAGAAAACCGGCAGATCTGAGACTGCTAATCGCCAAACTCGTCCATACCGGAAAGAGGAATCAGAGCAGGAACCTGACAGAGCACCATACGGACATGCATTTCATGAAGAGGATATTTTCTCTCGCTTACACAAATCCTACTGCCCAAGCTCAGGAAGAGTGTTCTACTGAAGGCACTAGGAGGATCCACTCGAAAGTTTATCTTTATTTGCTCCACGGCAGAAAACCCTCAAAAGTTTGTGGGGCCTCACAAAATGTAATGAAAAAGGGGATCAAAGGCCATAAAAGAAAAAAAAAAAAAATCCTAATATCAGAGGAGTTTTGTTTAACCGAAGTTTCGAGGGTGGAGGTTCCGGGGTGACCGTGGGTCTGGGGGGCCGCAATGGCCGTGGGGACGCGGAGACCCCTAGAAGCCGTCGCAGAAGCGACCTGACTCTTCCAATCCCCCGGACGGGGTGGGGGTCTCAGGCCCTCCGCGGGGTGCAGGCAGGAGCCCAGCGGCAGGGGTGTGTGCAGGCACATCGCGAGTGGGGTTCGGCCCGCAGAGCCGCGGCAGCGCTCGGGCTCCAAAGCCACGCTGCTGCCCGGTGTGTTGCAAGGTGCAAGAGCCCGTGCGGGCAGCCCAAAGGCCAGCCCCTGCCTCCCGGCGGGCAGCTTATCTCCACCACTGCCCCCGCCGCCCGGAGGGCGCGCCGGGATCGCGGGGCGCCGAGCGGAGCTGGGGGTGGGGGGGCGGGGGGGCTTTCCCTTGCAAGGACCTTCAGCCAAAAGTCGCCTTTCCCTCCTGCGCGGCCCTCGGAGCCGGCACGCATTCACCGGCCCGAAAGTCCTTCCCGGGGCCGGGGGACAGAGGGGCAGCTCTCCGCAGCCCCCGGCGCGCAGGTCACTCTCTCTCGGGGTCACCCCCGCGTCTCCCCCGCGGAGCCACCGCTCCTACCACCTACGCGACAGCCCCCGGCGGCAAGGGGCGAACGCAGAGCCCCGATGTCGCCCTGCCCTTACAGGTTTCCAGCGCCAGTTTACAGACCCTCCCGAGTCGGAGACTGCGTCTCCAAACTCACCCAAGTAAGAGCGGCTCCAACAACTTACACGTCAGACCACCGGGCAGAAATGATACCCCTTCTCCCTCCCGCCCCCCGAAGCGCCGTACCAATCCTCTGATCCTGCATGAAAACACAAGGGTTACTGATCACACAGTTTAAGGTAGATTTCATATTTATTTAAATATTTATCAAGTACTCAAAAATGTATTACACTTGAGCATACAAAATGAATCCAGTTTCTAATCAGGATGATTGAAATCCTTGTATTAGATTTTAACATTTTTTAATGTTCTCTGTACTGTCGAAATGGTTTGTCTATAGCTGAGCTTGCTCAGGGTGGGCTGAGATGGTGAGGAGGGAGGGAAAAGAAGGTTATGTTAAGAAAACATTGGGGTTTGGAGTAACTGACATGCAAACCAACTTGTCTTTGTCAGACTGAAAATCTCTGTATATTCCAGTCCTTAAGGGTGTTTTAAAGCGAACCTTTGTCTTGTGCTGCCCGGGAGCACTAGGGAGCACTTGGATTGGAGCAAAAACAACCCTTTCCCTTTTTTTTTTTT
>VZRO01006249.1:799826-883211 GCA_013397915.1 Daphoenositta chrysoptera
TCCAAAAAACCCCCACCCCAAACCAAAAAGAAAACCACAACAAAAAAACACAACTAGACCAAACATCGTCAGCGAACACCAAACAAATGAAGGAACATAACAACTGGAAGACACTAAGTTTGACGATTAGTAGTCCTCTTGTCTGACGGGTGGTGATCTGCTTTAGACCCAACAGGATATACCACCCGTCTTTGGTTATTATAAGGTATATTTATTGCTTCTTAAATGAGCATAATAAAATTAACAACTGCAACCAAAATCAAAAAGCGTTCTATGCATTTAAAATCCAAACACAGAGTTATCTGCATGGAAGTTAGAGAGGTCGGGTTAAGCAGATGAAGAGAGTCAACATATATAAGCAAAATATTATGTCCAGTTAAATTGGGTATTATTGCTTAGGTCCTGCAAATAAATCTTACAAAATTAACAGCCAGAGAAGCAGTAGGGAGACCCAAAAAGGAGACCAAGTCCAAACAGGGAAAAGTTAGAACTCAGTCTACCAAAATTTTGTTGTGTTCCAATGAATACCTCAGCCATATTCAGTTTATTGTACTTCTGAGGAGAGGTTGCCTCACTACAACAGGAAAAAATAAAAACCAAATCAAAACAAAAACCACTGAAAAGGATTTGCGTAATGCTAGCACTGCAGCTTTCAAAACTGCAGACACAAACTTGTTAAAGTGGCTACATACAAAATAGGAGAATCCTAAGTGAAAGGTAGTGCAACCAGAATGTTAGTGGGATGAATTAAAGATGGACTGTTACCCTTTGTACAATATTTTCTCATGCATGAAGGCAAAAACAGGGTCTGTGAAGGGGAGTTTTTATGTGTTGTCCACTGTTCAGTGGTCTCTCTTTTGAACAAGGGCAAATAAAAGCCATCAATAAATAATAACTCTTACATTAAGAACAAGCATGCACAATATACTCATGGCTTAGCATTTTTTCCCACTAGTGGGACATGTGCCATCCATTACATATGAAGATGAGAGGTATATCATACAATACGATGGTATTAGGTGATATGTGTATGCAGATAGAAAGCAAGTCAGAGCAGTAATGCAATAGGTACCACCAATACATGTGCTACAGGTTTGTGACATTCATCTGGAGTATATAATCATTATTAAAGCTACTTGTGGTTTCCTTTGTATTGTTCAGAATCCCTCATTCCATCCCAGTTAATGACAAGAAATGTACCATGACTAAGTGTAGCAAGAGCTTGTGCTGCTTGTCCGCGTTTGATCTCTTCCACCATAAGATTTGTATTTTTGGCTGGATGGTTAGTTGTATCCACATATTGCAACTTTTCCAACTGTGTTTCACCCAGCTTCAGTTTCCCTGGGTAAACAAACAAGTACAGGGTGAACTCAGCATCTGAAGATCTTGCAGTGCAGTGTGTACTTTAACAATCTCTCTGTCAAATACTGGTTTGGCAGATAAGGAATTTTTAAATGGTATCAGCTTCCTATCTGCACCTGTAATGTCTTTGAACTGCAGGTCAGGGGAAATTTGATGTCTTTAGGACAGTTTTCCAGTTTGCCTCTAGGTTGTCTGCTATGCACTAGTCCACTCAGCTTCATGACAGGTTGGAAAAGGAAGCAAATCTCTTTGGAGAAAGTGGGCCAGTAAATGTGTTCTGACCCCAGAACCACACTTAACAAGTACTCTGGGCAACACTGCAAGTGCAATCAGTAAAGAGGTGGTGTCATCCCCACTGTTGTTAAGGGTACCAAAATGAATGGAAGGCCTAGGAGAGTAACTAAATATGATCTGATCTGAAGACCGTATGCATTTGATCCATGTTGTAGGATAAAATGTGTGTATAAGGAATGGTTAAAGTGAAGAGAACAAGGTCTAGGGAAAAGATAAAAAAGGTTGAATGTGGCTTTAGGGGTGGGAGAAACACATATGGAGGAAAAATATATGGGGGAACAAATAGAATGACAGACGAGCAGAGGTGAGAGAAATGTTTAAGAAATTGAATGCAGTGTCATTGCAAACTGAGAAAATAAGGAAGAAGGAAAGAAACCAGTGACGAAGAGAATATATAAAAAAAGAGCATGTCAGAATGAAGAATGAAGAGAAGGAAGGTGGAGGCAGGACAAGAAAATAGACAAAAACTTCTTTCTAGTGTGTGTTTGTAATTGGCACTGAGGCTGGGACAAATCAGATGTTGCCACTAATGATGATGATTTGACACTTGACTGCAGAAGTTTTCCAATCTGCTTCATAAAAATATTTTTCTCTTAGAGTACAGTCAGTCTTAGTGTATGTGACAAATTATGGTTATGCTTATATTAATTTCAAAATTTTAATTGTTTACTTTTTTGCCGCTCCTGAATTTGCGTAGAATTTCTTTCTTCTAAAAAAGGAAAAACTTTTTGATTGCTTGTTTGTTTATTTCACTTTTAAGAAAGCACTGCTCTTTTAGAAGAAAGTACTCACTAAACCTTCCTCCCCAAAAATGTCTCTCTCTTTCTGTAACTCCTGTAGGTCAAAGAGGATCCCTGCTCCACATATGTGCAGAAACTAGCAGGCCTATAAAAACTTGATGTGAATCAGCACTGCTCCATTAAAGGTCAACTACAGCTGAATCAAGCTACTCTTAAAAGGCATCTACCAGAGGGAAGAAATATGAGACAGACAGGAACAGTACAGAAAGGGATAGGTATTAATCAGAGCAAAAGACAGAAGGCAAAACCAAGAAAATTCTGCCAAGCTTTAATACTTTTCCACTAATATGTTCAACAGTGGCCTTATACCTACACACTCTGTCTGGCTAAGGTCATGTTGAACTTAGCTATGCAAAAGGAAGCAGCTGTCAACTGTAGCACATGGCAGATGGAGAAATCTTATCAGATTTTTAAAACATGAAATTACCTTTTTTTCTTTAATTTAGAAATTGATTCACTGTGTGACATTAGAAACCGTTATACTGGCACCACATGTTGCAATGAGCCCTCTTCTACCTCTGTGTGACAAGATAAGGATGTTTTTATAATGTGTGTTCATTTGCCATACTTGGATTCTTAGAAATGATTGGGGTCAGCCTTCTTTATCTGTTTCAGACCTCCTTCCCCTTTATCTAGGCTGCACTATAAATATTATTCTGATAATGCTGAGTTTGGTAACATTTGCTTATGTGGTGAAAAGGAAAAAACAGTTTTATTTGAGGAATTATGACAGGAGGTCAAAATAGGTGAGCAGAATAGTCCTTCCTCTCCTTCAAAGCTCTGTTAGATAGCTGGCAGCATTTCTTGGTGGAGCTTCACCAATCTGAACAGTTTATAGAAGCCGTGATTCAAAAGTTCAGCAAATGGCTAACAGTTTAAGACAAAGATTAGGTATTCCAGATTCATGGACCTGCTCAGAAGCACCACTGAAAATGGGTTTAGAATTTGCTTTATGACAAGATGGAATTGCTTGCTTTAAAAAAAAAAAAAAAAATACTATGCTCAACTGTTGGTTTTGCAGAGTCTCAAAGACTCCACAAAGTCATTGCCTCGGGGAGTCATCTGCAGGAGTCACTCAAATGTTTTTAGCTAAGCAACACATTGAGGCAGGCAATAATCATTATACCCATTTTACAGATGCACTGAACTGTCCTTTGAGTAAAAAAGGGTGAAATTCTGCTGTCAATATCATCAGCATATTGAAGAGGAGGCTTCTTGTTGACTTATAGTGCAACAACCTGAGATATTTCTGAGCTTTAGGGATCAAAGTAACACAATCTCTGCATCTTTATGTTCCAGCAAATAAATGTGTGTTACTAAAGTAGCTCTGTGAGCAATATTATACTAGAGCATAAGCTGTAATATGCAAGCAGATATAAAGCCAAATATTTTTACATACATTTTCATCTGTGAAAGAGCTAGATCTGCAAATATTTTACAGGTGCTCCTGCTTACTAGGAAGCAGTTATAAAGTGAAAAACCACACAGAGATTTGGATAGTATTTTCTTCCTTTGACTCTAAGATTATTTATTATGCAAGTGGACTCCTTAAAGGTTTAAGAGCTCTGTTTATAAAGTGACAAAGCATTTGCCTATTTTTAGGGACTCAAAACAGTCCACTGTTACAAGAGGCCTGTTTGAAGGCAGGTTGTATGTGGCTTCCTGAGCCCCTGACACATTTCATTCATTCACAATAATTCTCATTTATTGTCATCACCACAAAAGACCGATCATAGTTGTTTAGGGTGAAATCTTGCTCCATTCTTGCAGAAGAGGAAAGAAAGACTTTCTGAAAATCACCAGCTTGGACTGTTATTTGACTTAATATCTTTCCTTTCCTTTTTTGGAAGAAGTGTTTTTGTTTATATGGATTGGCTGCATCTAAACACACTTTGCATCTGGACTCCTCTATAAATTTAAGAGCTTAAGAAGAAACACAGCCATGTACTTCAGAAAGGCTGCTCTTTGACTGAGGGAAATAAAGGGCAATGGTTTTATGGAAATTGTTTATGGAAAGTCAAGAGGATGTTAGGCAAAGGTTCTTGCAACTTGCTTCTCTTTTATGAATGTTTCAACATAATTTCCTGTTATCTTTTTTTCCTGTGAGTTACTCCTATCCAATATCATTTAATGGAAGAAAAACAAATGATTGAATGTACATGAACACAGCTTACATTAATAGGAATAGAGAAGTATGACAACCTAGAACTGTAGAAATATGCATTTTGAGGTCTAAACATAGAAATTCTTACTCAGAAGATCAATGACATTGATGGTAATCAGGCTACATGTATATGCAGATTTATTCACTTAAATCACCTCTTTTATAAAGTTTTCAGTACAGAGTTCTGTGACAGAAGGTGTCAAAGGTGTTATTGTCCTCAGGTCAGTAAAATTTTCATATGAGAAAAAGCCCACATGCTTAAATACTTAGATATTTTTACCTTCTAATATATATATATTACAGACGGAGACTTTTTTTTGTTTTTTTTTTTTTTTCAGAAAGTAACAAAATTGAGTATATCATAATCATTGGAATACTGTTTGTCAGAAGCTGGAATATTTTGCTCATCTATGTCCAGTTACAGAAACAAAATTTACATAAGCTTCACAAAATTGTACCTAAGACAAACTAAGTTTTTTTCAAATCAATTGACAAAAGTATTTTTATAGAAAAGATAATGAGATAAATAAAATATAGAAAAGATAATAATTCTTTTATAGAAAACATAATCATTTTATAGAAAATATAATTCTATTTTTATAGAAAAGATAAACCGGAAATTACTTACAGGCAGTCAAAATACTGTTGAAAATTTAATTCTTATGCTTAATTCTTATGCTTTAATTCTTATGCTTATATTAAAAATGAAGAATAATTGTACAAATCCTTTTTTTCCAGTTCATGACATAGAAACAAAGTGGAAACAAAAAAGGAGTGTGAGAAGTGAAGAGGAATGAAGGGATGCTAAACCCAAAGCAGTAGTTTTGTTCAAAGAGACATGTCTTGTGACTAGATGGTGCTCATAGAATTATGAATAACTAGGATTCAAATCAGTGGAGTAGCAGATATACTTTACTATCAGAATTGTAAACAGAGAACATAGTTAAGTTGTATTTTACTTCTTTTTTAGTTCTGTTCTGTTCTTCAAAAAAAATTTAACTAGGTATGCAACTAATATACCAATATCAACAAGATCTGTGGAAAATTTCTAACAGAGAATGAGCATGTTTTTCCATTTACTGTAAATATTTCCTTTTTATGATAATACCCCTACCCATATTATTCTTATGAAAATTTTAGATTGAAAATTTTAGATAAACATCTTGATGCAATTACATTCAGAAACTTACAGGGACAAAGTCTACAGCTTGTGAATAGAACATATATAAACTGTATAAATCTCCCAAATCAGTAATAATACCATTTCAGTATCCTCTGTGCAACCATCAACAAATTGTGATTTTGCAGATCACAAAACTTTAACTGATTAATTGCAGGCTTTCACAAAGAAATTTTCTTTTCCCCCCCCCTAATATATCAATAACAAAGCTATTATATTAGCAGAAAAAAGTGTGTGCTGATACAACATTAGGCTTATGAAACTAATTTAAAACCATGGCAAACTTTTTTTGGCTATGAAATGCTGAATACGCACTTTTTTTTTTGCTTAAGTAGTGCAGGGATATGCAGACAAACTCTGATACAGAAATAGGCAAGCTAATTGCTATGACTGTTAATTCCATGTTATCTGTTCAATTAGTTATGGCAAAAAAAAGGTATAGTGGATGTGTGATACAGTTGTGGTTTTCAGACTTAATTTTATGATCACTGAAAACCAAGATCAGTCCTACAACAGCTTAAAAATTTACCATTAAACTGATAAAATAAATGAATAATTAAAAATTAATATTTATTATTAACTGATAACTATTGATTATGTTGCAAGGATGACCTGGGTGAACTGAACCCCAATGTGAATATGCTGGAGGACATTTTACTGGCCAACAATGCCTATTTGACCTCTAACTTACCAAAATACAAAATTTTAAATATATTTAAAACTAGATATGAAAATATCCCAACAGCAAGGAAATGTCAGATATTGCTGTATGCAGGTGCTCCTAAAGAATGTCTGTTTAGTACACCCCGTGGGAACAGATCATGATTTTGAGACCATCCTTGAAGCTCCTATCTCTTGGTTTCCTAAGAGCTGATGTGAGAATGCACAGCCCTTTTTACAGGACTGTCTCATGATGTGTGCTCCACTGGAGAACAGTGGTGCTCTGGCCACAGAGCATCTCTTCAACATGTCTTAGAGCCAGCTGCTACTCAGTTTTCTGTGCATCTGGCTGGATAAAAAGCTTAACAGATTCTGTGCATCACTGACATGAACAGGGCCAGAGTGGCCCTCAGGGTATGCCTCAGTACATTCATGATGGATACAGAAAGGTACTAAGGCAATATTCATTGTTCCTTCTTTAAAAGCTGTGGTTCTGGTTGCCTTGAACATCATCAGAGGTATTATTAGCATTACAGTCCCCAATGGGAATCAAGGCTTAACATGTTTGCCACCATAAAAACATAGTAATAAAAAATAAACCTGCCTCAAGTCTTTTAGAATCTGTAATGCTGGTGAAGGGAAGGAGAGGAACAGAGTATGGCACATAAAGTGAGTTTTGGAAAATCAGATGGCACACACAAAAAGAACATGGAATGAAATGCAGAGCTCCTGAGGTCCATGCTGTTGAATACCTCTATATGCTGTGCAGTTAACATACCTGATTTTAAATACAGCAAGAGTTAGATCCAAGAAAAGTGGTCTCATTACAGAAGATTTACATCTTGTCTTCCAATATTATTTGATTTTTTTATTTTACTGGTGAGGTAAATCTGTAACCTTGTGTTGCCAGTTTGCAGGGGTGGGGAAAGGTATGTAGTCCCAAATATGTATCCACCATAATAATGCTTGCCTGCAGTCAGCATGCTGATCAAAGAGACATGTAGAGATCCTGAGTGGGAAGCACCTGCAAAATATTAGGTCTTCAGTCTTTTCCCTTTTCATAGCATTCACTTCTTAGCTATGGCTGCAAAAAAGGACTTTAGTCTGTCTGGGAGCAATAGCCCAGTGACCAATATTTAAAACAAACAAAACCAGCAGAAAACCTAACAAAGCCCAATGTAGCTGTCAGGCACCTGTTATACAATAACCTAGAGATTATAGTGCTTTGTCTGGACATACCTGAGAAGGCTCAAGATGACACCTTTCAAGTCCCTCCAGAGAGCTTCTATTACCTCACTATTATTCTGGTGGAAGCAGGGGATGGGGAAAAGGATAGACATCACCCATCCACTCTGCTGAAGCTGTACAACTGTGGAGAAAAAATGTGCAGAGCCTAAAAACAAGGACAGGAAGAACCATGATTCTGACGCTCAATGATTCGTTACTGTCCTGGAAGAAGAAAAACCCAGGCTGTTATCTCTGTCTCAAGGCTTATAAACATATTTTCTTCTTTGATACTGCATACAGTGATTGGATAAGAAGCTAGAAATATGACCTTCTCTGATCTTCAACTAGCAGATTAAATAATTGTATTCTCCTGGTTCTCATATTTTGGTCCTGTAAATATTAAATTCTTTTCTGGTCTCTGAATAAGTCAGTTAAAATATCAGAAACACTGAGCACAGCTCTATGACCACTCATAGGGAGCTCAGGTGACACCACGTGGAGTTGGCATGGATATACTCCAAAGTCTCAACATCTGTGTGCTTAGTTAAATATTTGTAAGGGTGACATATACTGGCACCCAGGAATGTATCAGGAAGAACACAACAGAAAATGAAAATGAAAAGAATACCTTAAAACTGAAATGTCTCGATTACTTGTTTTCTTATTTATTGTGAGATGTTTCCAAGTAATAATTATTTGTCTGACATGTAACATTGTTTCTCATTGTTTGTAAGCCAAGAGAACACAAATGCAGTGAACAAAATACTTTCAATGTGACTTTTGGAACAAATAAATGTCTGTGCTATGCGTGTATGAAGATTTTTTCATGAGTATCTGTTTTACATTAATGAATGTTTGGAAACTCTAGCAAGCTGTAAATAGACAGTGGAGAAATCCCACGACTGCATCTTTTCCAATTGTCAACCAAGCCATCAAATACAGCAGAATCATCAACAGTGTGTGGTGTAAGCATTACATCAGAGGTCCCTTGTGCTGATGGAGCAATCCAGCTAATGGGCATTTTTGTAAGACAGATAATTATTTCCTGTCCTTATTCTTATTTCTAAAAATTGTCCTTTTCCTCCCTGCTGGTCTTTCTATGCCTTCAAACACTCCTGGTCTGCTTGCATCTTCCATCATCCTGTGTGCACTGTCAATTCTGTTTTCTTTCCATTCTTTTTCTCTGCCTGCTGCAACCTCTCAATGCTTTCTATCCTTCTGGCAATGGAGGAGAGGTAGTGAATTGCTAGAACGGAGTGGGAGTAGGATGAAAGAGTGGCCACCTTTGCTCCCAGTTTGCACTTCCTCTCTCAGAATGAAACTTTCCCCTTTATATCAGAGGAAGGAAAGGTGTTGCTCTGCTGCAGAGCTGTTAAATGAGAGGGGGCACCTTGGCCTTAATATCATTAATGGCTTCACAGACATCTCAGTTCCATTGCAAACACCAATTAGTACGGTGTTCTGCTCCTCAGCTCTTCTTTTTGTCTGTCTTAGAATTCCCTTTTTCCCCTCAGACAATGCAGGTACTGTTAGGAATTTCACAGCCTCACAAAGACCAGTCTCATGATTCACAAATTTCAGGGAAAAAAAGTGACAAATTTTAATTGGAATATCGGTCTACATGGATTTGTAATGGCTCATATTTTCAAGAATGTCTCTGTAAAGGAAAAGGACCTCCTTCTTGACATAAATGCTCAGATTAACTCTGACATTTAGAATATTTCACCACCAGTATTGACTTAGTAGATCATTAGAGCCATCTGGGTCCTGATTCTGTAATTGCTTTTATCAGCAGTTAATGGCTTCTAGAACTGAACATGTTACGAGCACTGAATGGAAGTAGATTTACACATAATATTAGATAAACATCAAGATACACATCTAGAAAGTGTACATTTTTTTTCTTTCTTTTGAATGCAGTTGATCACCTGAATGTCAGAATTAGCAAAGCACAGCTGTTCCTGAATCACAAACAGAGGTTTCCAATCACTTCCATTGGTTTAAGAGGCTGTAGCCTTTATTCTCAATGCTCTGATGTGGATCTTGTGCAGTTATTCTTCTCATTGTAAGTTCTGCTGGATGATTTCAGAGCTTGCTTTCTGAGATAATTTGAAGTCCACTAACAGTACGCCAGTAGCTCAGAGAACAGTTTCTTATCTAATTAGCATTGTTTCTTATCTAATTGCATCTAAGGTATAGGCTATCTCTTTTTCCACAGGCTTCTAGTTTGCTCTCATCTCAGTGTGTAAGGCCAACTCTAACTTATAAATCCCTGCATGGTTAGAGTCAATTGGTTCTGCCTCTTTGCATGTTCAACAGCTCTGACCTTGTTAGCTCTCTTGGCACTGAGTGGCTTAGCTCTCTTCTGGTATGAGGTGGTACTACCCATGCCCCTGGTCCATGGTATAGGCTCTCCTCAAAGCAGGTCTACACAATAAGGCATTATGGCTTTGAAATATCTTCCCCACTGCTTCAAGATTTGTGATACAGAACCTGTCCCATGTTCAAAGAGTCCCTTCTCTTTCTATGGGTTATATGTTTAACTCCCTTCCCAAGGGGTGTCTGTATGTGTGTCTGTCTGTGTTTATAAACTAGAATTTGCTTCAAAACACCTTCCTCCACAATCCCATTTAGGAGAACCCAAATAAACACTTTGGTTCTCAAAGGTACAACAATTGGTGTATGTAGTGGGAACTGTTCTTATTTGATGCAATAGGAAGTTGCAAGTTTTTGGGTGAGTCCAGATCTGTACAATAATGTTAAACTTTTTGTACCAGAGTTATTCTCTAATCCTAGAAAAGCTTCTGCACAGCCCAAGCCAGATCAACATTGGCACATTAACTAGCTCTCTTCTGTCTGTTTCCTGCTATTTCCTGTTATCTGTCTAGATTACTCATCACTGACCTTATTCTCTATATTTTCTGTATCTGGCGAACCTTAGCAGCAACTTAACATTTTATGTATGTCTGTTCTTCAGGGAGAGTGTTTGGGTTACAATCCTGGGGATGCTTCTTGTTGAAGTTGTGGCTGTGCCACATTTTACCCATCATGTTACCCTAGTTTATCACCAAATCCACACGAGATGGTAAGCTGCCATGAACTTCCACTGCTATTGTTACTAGGGGAGACACGAATTCTTAGATTCTTGCAGAAAACACCTGGAATAGATGAAACTAAAAATTAGTTCTAGTCAGGAAAGTTTTACTATATTTTAAATTTGTTTCAGAAATTAATATGAGTAACAGGAGAGAGCTGTGCTCTGAAATGTGCTACTCAGACTGTAGCTATTTCCCAGAATAAACCTAAATAGCACAGATGACTTTATTTATACTGAATATTCCAGAAAAAAGGTGGTGAAACTGAAATTTATAACTGAACCAAGAAGTGATACTGTGCTAAATAGTATGGGAACAGAGGCTAAATAGGAGTAACAGGAGAAAATTGGAGGAGTCCTGAGGCAGCAACATGAAGTAGATGACAATAGTGCCTTATGCCTCAGAGGCAAGTTACTTTAAAAAAGTAAAACAACAGTGAAATTAAAGAATGAAACAAAGTATTATTGTGCATTGTATTGTGTATTACCGTGTATAGTAATGTGAAAAGGGATATAACGATAAATAACTAGTATTAATGTGTTCAGAGGATTTAGTTATTTCTTTATAACCTCTTGCTTAATCAAAAACAGTGTAGAGTCTTAAACAGATTTTCAAGTCTGTAATATAAAGAAGGAAAATGGGACTGGCAAAGTAGAAAGTAATCAAGAAGGTAACCCATGAAGCAGTGAATTAATAGGAGAATACTTCAGTTGCAGTAGGAATAAACTGAGAAACATCAGGATTGTGTTCAAATCAGCTTCCTGTTTTTATTTAGGTTGAATGTTTAGCCTGATACTTTCTTTAGCCAAGTGGTATGTATCTAATATTTGTGTCATGCAGCTTTAGTAAGGTTCAACTTTTTTGCAGCACCTGGAACTTGGATTTATTATATTTACCTAATATTCTGCCATTTCTCATGAAGTTCCTTGACAGTTTTGTAATTCAGGAAGGACAAGAAGGAAGTAATTTTCTTTTGGTATTTATTACAGATGAATTATTAAAAGAAGTACAATAATGTTAAACAAAGGGAGTTTATTGATGATTAAATGGTGGTCCAGTTGTAACTAATTGATGATGGTATGATAATCAAATAGTGATTAAGCAATAACTGAATGGTAATTAAACAGTGATTTAACAATTATTTGACAATCATTTAATGATGATTTGACACTGATTTAAACAAACATTTAGATGGTGCTTAGATGGCAATCAAACACCCTACTATTTCTTACACTTCTAAAAAATTGTAGCTGGATATGTCTATGATGGTAATATATGATATAATTTTAAGCCTAATGTAAAATACTGTTTACCTCATTAGAGAACTTGAAAACTAAGCCGAAGGATGGTCCCTGCTCAAAGGGAGATCACCACTGTGCAGCCTGCTGCTGTTCAGAAGAACTCAATGGGCTCAAAGAGTACAGATCCTTACAGGTAAAGTAACTGACTTGTCATCAATCCCCTCTTCAGCATGTGCACAGGTAGTGCAGAGCAGCAGCAGTTTTTACTGTGTCTAGACCCAGCTCAGGCTGGTACTGTCAGCTTCTGATAAGACATGGCCTTGACTCTTGGGTGCCTGAGATTCTATGGTCTGGCACAGCTCTCACAGTTTGTGCTTGCCAGTGATGCCTGAATCAAAGTACTGCTGACCATTCATCACAGTATCCTTCTGTAAAAAAATCCATCCTTTTTGTTGTAGTTGTTGTTGATGCTGTTGTGGATTATACGTTGTATACGGCTGTCTTGGGCTTTCATGGCCAGCCTCTGGTGTCGGGGGCCTACAGGGTTGGCTCTGTGGCTCCTGTTAGAAGCTGCCAGAAGATTTCTCAGTGTCTGACAGAGCCAATGCCAGCTGGCTCGAGGATGGACCCACTTCTGGCCAAGGCTGAGTCAGTCAGGAATTATAGTAATGCCTCTGTTGCAACATATTTAAGAAAAAAAAAAAAAGTTACTGCACAGACATAATTGTGGCCAGAGAAGAGAGGACTGAGACCATGATGAAGCAGCTGTGCTCCTGCAGCCCATGGAGGAGCAGGCATCCACCTGAGCAGGGTCGAGCAGGTTTCCTGGTAGACAAGTGGATCCCTGAGACAAGGCTGTAAACCCATGGGAAGCCTGTGCTGGAGCAGGGTCTTGGCAGGGACCTGCATACCCAGAGAGAGGAGCCCACGCTGGAGCAGGTTTCCTGGTAGGACTTGTGACCTGTGGGATACCTATGCCTGGAGCAGCCTGTCTTTGAAAGACTGCACCCCACAGAAGAGGGACCCATGGTGGAGCAGTTTGTGGAGACTGATGCCTGTGGGATGCATTTGTGTTGGAGAAATTCACAGAGAAGGGTCCCCATGGAAGGGACTCAGTGTTGGAGCAGGGGAAAATCTCTTGTCCCTGAGCAGCTGCAGAAGCAGCGTGTGATGAACCGACCATAACCTCCATTCCCATCTCCCTGTGCCACTGGTAGGGAGGAGGTAGAGTTGGGAAAGGGGTTGGGAGGGAAAGGTGTTTTTAAGATTTATTTTATTTCCCATTATCCTGCTTGGGTTTGGTTAGTAATAAATTCATTTAATATCCCTTAAGTGAGTTTGTTTTTCCCATGATGGTATTTGGTGAGTGATCTCTCTCCCTGTCCTTAACTCATGAACCTTTCATTATATTTCCTCTCCTCTGTCCACCTGTGGAAGGGACTGATAGAGCAGCTTTGGTGGGTGCCTGGCATCCAGCCAGGGCCAACCCACTACAACTGCATAGCATAAAAAGGGATTGCTTAAGTTTATAATTAGTTTTTATGTCACTTTCTGTCCATTACAAAGGAACTAGAATTGTTAAATTGAGCACCAATTAGATTTTCACAGATACATTTTTATTACTTCAGTTCATATTTGGTATTTCAGATTTTAAGAGTTGTGAGTTTAAACTTCCATCTACAACCAAGAAAATTAAAAAACCCTCTGTATGTGAAAGCCAAGAGCCTTCTCTAAAACTGATTCTAGGAGGTAGTGCCTAAGTGCCATACTGCAACTGTGTCAGTAAAATCCTGAGTCATGGCAATGAGTTTCACACAGAAATTCTGTCCTGCAGCCAAAATCACCATAGCTTAATTGAACTTATTCTCACTGAATGTCATTAGCAATAGCTTGCATTAGTGGCTTTCCACCATAACATGCCTAAATTCTTTGTGTTATTAAAAGCTGAGGAGTCAGACAGACAGTAGAGAACACACAAAAAAGGCAGAAGTCTGAGCCAGGCTCAGGGACTTACACAGGCTGAACCCCATGTAAACATGGGTTTTTCTCTTCTTCACAGACAGAAGAAGGAGATTTCAGGATCCTCCTGCTTGAATCAATTCACCAAAGTCAGGGTAGGAATCCTGTACCTACCTCTGAGCTCAAGGGAGACCCTAACAAATGTACTAGAAAGGTGAAGACAGTTAGACACAAGTGCCCTCAGGGACTGTGTTAGAACTGATTTGGCAAATTGCCTCACAATTCTGGTAGACATGGAGATATATTTAAAAAGCAATCCTTTTTTTTTTTTTTTTTTTACTGCAACTGGGGCAAAACCTACCAGTCTTCCAGACACAATAGTTAGATTTGAGATGACTTTTCCTGTACCACTCCAGTCTCATCCTCATATTTGTGTCTGCTGCTGTATATTTTCATTTATGTGCATGCAAGTTCCCTAAAAAAATGTTTACTTAAGTTTGACAGTTGGCAGCTTTGCAAAACTAAACCAAACTGACTCCCTCCATAAGAACTCTATTTGGCATATTCCGTGGTGACTGCATAATATGAAATATTTTACTTGAAATTTTAATTGATTTTGAATTAAAATTCCTTAGATTTTTAACAGATGAAATATTTTTTGCCTCTTTCATTTCAATGTTATATTTGCCAGCCTTTCTGATTTATATAATTTACATGATCTATGTTGTTATTTTTTGATGGTTTTGGGTTTGAGACATTAGCAAAATTGCACTTCAACTTAGTTCCACCTTTCTCTTCTTAAAACAAGCTCCTCCTAGCTTTAGGGTCAGCAACTTTCCAAAGGATAAATAAATGCTATAACCTTCTCATATAAAACTCACATGGTGCTGAAAATTAAAAAAAAGAAGGCTAGAGAAGGAAAATTTGCATGAGGATTTAGGTTACTGTAATATAGCTCATGTATAAAAGAAAGATGTTGCAAAAAAAAAGAAATGTGGCATGTTTCCAATAACTCCATGGAGTAGTGCCATCAACCCACCATTTTGTGGCATAGAAGAGTGGCAGAGAGTGCTCCACAGAAAAATCCTCTTTCCACTCTCTTTTGACTATTCCAAATTACTCATGACTTCAGCAGATAATTCTGTTCTCACTGTACTCTTGTTTCTTTTAACTTGGCATCATGGAGGAGATAAGCAGTTATTCCTCATTAGATGACTGTACTTCCAGCCCAAATGGTTACTGGTTCAGCATCTAAGGACAGCACCTTAAAAGGATGGCACTATCAGCGGTGTGACTGTAATACATTCAAGATCAAAAGTAAATCTGTAGTACTGTATATTATTTTAGGGAATATATCCACATACTATAGGACACCAAAGGCTAAAGAGAGTTTTACAGTCAACATCAAATTTTCTGGTCATCTGTTTATCCCTTTGCTCCTCTGTCCTCCTCAGTGGGGAATCATTTAAGTATGCATTTTGCTTTAGCAATTTTAGTACAGCTGACAAATCTTCTGTTTCCCCCTTTGAACTTTAGAAAGGGCCAAATCATGTTTCCTCCTGCTTTGAAATTTCTTCAAAACTGGAATTAATCTCTATATGTCATACTGTAGCTTTCTCTGGATATGTGTTTTAGGGGAAGTGAGCAGGAAAGGGGTGGTGAGCTTTATGAGTCACATTTGTTGCAGGAAAAGGACCTCTCTAGAAGGCCTGGCTGCTAAATAAAGGAGGCTGTTAAAACATGTCACAGCATCTTATTGCTTTTTGTAACAGTTCTGCTTTGTGTGGAAACAGTTTGGTATATAGAAAGTTGATATCTGAGCTTTTTCACCAAGCTTATAGTGAGAAAGAGCCTGGGATGAGCTCCTATATCCCACCCCACATCCAAAACCAAGTATAATGGGCATCTTCAGGGAACAGAGTCCTGTTGCTGCAGGGAAACGACTATTTTGTAATGTTTTCTGGATTCTTCCTGTGAAACGTGACTCCTGCAGAATTTTTCTTTTGATGAGGAAATAGCTCTTTGGTTTTGCTCTTGTATTACCAGCTGGAAATTCCACAGCTTTAGTGTCATCTGACACTGAGGGGACAGATGGGTTCTTTTAGGGATCCTTAGCAGAAGGATGACGACATTAATTCACAGTTAAAATTGAAACTTTAATTTCTTAACATGATTTCATTATTAGTATAGGACAGAATTTGTTATCAGAATGGCACAGGATGTCTACTAGCAGAATCAATATAATAAAATCTATAAGTAGCATATTATAGATTTTATAACACAGCTTGTGATTTCCAATCACCTGGACCCTCTGCAGATGGTGACAGATCTTAATACATGGTTTATTACCTATATAGCAATCATAATCTAGACTTGAAATTTATATGAAAAAATAAAAATTACTTAGAATTTAGAGGAAGCAGAGGACAGCAGAGGCTCTGCCCATTGTGAGGTGACAAATCTCACTGTCCAGCAGTTGTTCTAATCCAGATTCCCCACTTAGGACTTAAAACTTTTTGATTTTATGGAGTGTACTCTGGCTGCTGCTGCACTTCCCTGTTCTCTGGCAAGGCCATTACTACCACCAGGCTGAGTGCCTGGGAACTTCAAGACAGGTGAGGAAGGGAGTAATCAGCCTGGCCTGTAGGAACCTTGAGGCCAGTGGGGAGGGGAAGAAATCTGTTTGGTTTGTCTACTTGGTTCCTAGGACCATCAGGGATTGATAACGGAGGAAAGGGAACCAATACACGGTTTTCTCAGTCACAGAGAACAGCTACTTGTCCCATAAAACAGCATTATTTATTCTAACCACATTTCTGGGGTTGGGAGCAGGGTGTACTGGTCACATTTAGTCATCAGAAAGCTCCTGGGAATGGAGTAATTTGCTTTCCAGAAGTCTGACATGCAATTTGTTTATTGTTTGTTTGTTTGTTGTTATAAAAGCTGTCCCATAAGCATAGATCCTTTCATTTTATGAGATTATATGGCATAATATGACCTCATATAGTCTCAGAATCACAGAATAAGCCGAGTTGGAAGGGACCCACAAGGATCATTGAGTCCAACTCCTGGCTCTTCAAAGAACCACCCCCAGGAGTCACACCATGTGCCTGAGAGCATTGTCCAAATGCTTCTTGAACTCTCTCAGTCTGGTGCTGTGACCACTTCCCTCAGGAGCCTCTTCCAGTGCCTGATTGGAACCCTATGGGGGAAGGGCCTTTTCCTGATATTCAACCTGAGCCTCCCTTGACTCATCTTTATGCCCTCACCTCGGGTCCTGTCAATGTCACCCCAGAGCAGAGATCAGTCTGCCCCTCCTCTTCCCCTCCCAAGGAAGTTGTAACTGCAGTGAGGCCTCCCCTCAGTCTCCTCCAGGCTGAACAGACCAAGTGCCCTCAGCCGCTCCTCATTTGGCTTCCTCTTAAGGCCCTTCATCATCCTTGTGACCCTCCTTTGGACACTCTAATAGTTCAATATCTTTTCATATGTTGTGTCACCCCAAGCTGTCCCCAGCNAGCCTCCCTTGACTCATCTTTATGCCCTCACCTCGGGTCCTGTCAATGTCACCCCAGAGCAGAGATCAGTCTGCCCCTCCTCTTCCCCTCCCAAGGAAGTTGTAACTACAGTGAGGCCTCCCCTCAGTCTCCTCCAGGCTGAACAGACCAAGTGCCCTCAGCCGCTCCTCATTTGGCTTCCTCTTAAGGCCCTTCATCATCCTTGTGACCCTCCTTTGGACACTCTAATAGTTCAATATCTTTTCATATGTTGTGGCACCCCAAGCTGCCCTCAGCACTGGAGGTGAGGCCGCCCCAGGGCAGAGCAGAGGGGACAATCCCCTCCCTTGCCCTGCTGGCCATGCTGTGCCTGATGCCCCCAGGACACGCTGGGCCCTCCTGGCTGCCAGGGCACTGCTGGCTCATGTTCAACTTGCCACTGACCAGGACCCCCAGGGCCCTTTCCATGGCACTGCTCTCCAGCCTCCCATTCCCTGGTCTGTCTGTACATCCAGGGCTGCCCCATCCCAGGTGCAGAATCTGGCACTTTCCCTCGTTAAACTTCACGTGGTTGGTGATTCCCCATCTGTCTAATTTGTCAAGGTCTCTCTGCAGGCCCTCCCTGACTTTGAGGAAGTCAACAGCCAAATCTCCCAAACAAGGATTTTATCACAAACTGTGGACAGAAAGGAGAAACTATGGTCTCTGTGGAAAACACATCTATGTCAGGAAGTCCTAGATCTGGAATGATACAAGAAGACATGCATTTGCCAAATTCTTACTCTTCCACAAAGATCAATTTGTGACTTCAGACTGGCACAGAGCATGGGGATAAGTGGGCCTTGATGAAAGAATGACCTTTAAAGCCATCCTCACATATCTTCCCTCCAGTTTTGCTTTTTTATTCTGGATTGCTTTAAAGCAAGCTCGTGCAATGACCACTGCACTAGATTTCACAGTGCAGAAATGAGGCTAAGTGGAATCCAAGAACCTGCCGGTCACAGTCCCAGCACACTCTTTATTCCTGGCTGCCAGCTTGTAGTTTACTGATTTGGATCTCCAAATCCTGCCATCTGTTTGTATCTTAGCCAAAATTAAGTGTTTTTAAAAACTTCTGATCCAGCCAAATTTCTCACAGACACAGATTTTAAACTACCTGATTCATTCACTACTTGACCCTGATTAATTCTTAACTTTCGTCAACTATTTCATTTAGGAAATTTACTTGAGATTTATGCTAGTAGACCAAAGATTGGAATTTGCTCACTGTGGTTGTCCTGCTTATATATGTGCAGCTTCATTGTGCCCATTATCAAGGGAGCTAAGCTCTTACCAAATACTACAGCATTCCCTTTGACATCAGGCATAGTGTGGACCCTGTATGTCATTAAAAATAATGTGGGATTATCTGTATGCATTGGGAATGGAAGATAGAAAACTGAATGGAATAATGGAATTATTCTGTTTAATGTGCTTCATACAGTTCAGAACTGGTGGCAATTTTCAAAGAGTCTTGTTCTAAAGTCAGTTCCCAGAAGACTACCTTCTTCGGATGGTGTCAATGGGGAAAGACTCCTAGAATCTAGTGGCTCTATCACGACTATGTAACAGGACTTTGGGATTTTGGTTCTGCTTCAACTTCATCTAGTATTTTCACAGATCTCCACAGACACTTGCAACATTGACCTTGAGTTCAAAATCTAACTTGAAGTGGTAATGTATGCCTGAAGGATCACAGTATCATGGTGTTAGGCTGTTCAATGATTTGTCTGAATACATTCTTTGAATCTGCAGCTCCTCTTCCAAGTGCATATGCACACACCACACAAACCCTTTGAAGACCTAAAAGGGACATTAATCCACACCTTCTGAGGGGCCTAAGCTCTGTTCTTCACACTCTTCAGAACTCTCAGAAGAAAGTTCCTTGATTCTGAAAACAAGCAGTAAATCATGACTGAGAAGGAGCCGTGGTGCTCCAGCCGTTGCCGAGTCCAGAGACAGCACTGCTGCTTGACCCTTAACACACCAGGTGCCAGCAGAAGTTTTCAGGCTTCAGGAATACACGTCTTGCATATTGCACAGAGCAGATATTACATTTTCCCCATCCCAACAGGTAACCATAATCCTTAATTTAACAGAATACATTTTTGTTTGTGTTCCAGGTTAAGACACATTCTACTTAATTCAGCAGTGATAATACACAAACTGGGGCTCCAGTTCTGGCTAGAGTTCCTGACACTCGGGCCCCATGGCTACAGCAAGGAGACCATAATTACATATACCCCCATCAGTTTCTATGGGTAAATCACAACTCAGAATGACTGCAATAGTTTGAATTGAAGCAGTTTGAGAGACCCACCACCATACGCTCAGGGAACTGCATACCTGAAAGTTAATTACGTAATACATCCCCCATGTTCTAAAATATGTCACGTGCATTTTAAAAATTCCAGAAAACTTTGATAGAAAATCTACTTAAGCGCCATAAACACGTAAACATATAAAAGCTAAAAAAAAAAAAATGTCTAAATGCTGGTTGGTAACACTCAGGAAAGTCAACATCTACATTTTCTTCCTCTGTTGAGGAAGAAGTTATGTATTGATGATAAAGCCAATGTGATAGAGGCAGATGACTTTTCAAATGCAAAAAAGAGACCTTTGTGTTTGAGAACTGGCAATATTTTTACAGAACTTTTTTTTTAATCCTTGAAGATACGCATTCAGCTGGAGGACATACTATTCAATTGCTACAACTGGATACTATATAAAAACAAAAATGACTTAATCAATAAATTTGTTGAACTTGAGAATTCCAGGGCTGTTTGGTTTTACTGTTTGTTTGTTTGTGGGTTTATGTGGGTTTTTTGGTTGGTTGTCTTTTTCAATTTTTTTTAAAGTAACATTTCTAAAGGTAGTGACTGTATAGCAAAGAAAATAATTTTCCTAAAATTCCCATATTAGTCTCACAACCTCCAATCCATGAAAACCCTCATTTTAATTTCCTGTAAATATGAAGTTTATACATTTTGTATATAATGTGTGGCCATAGTACTATATTTCAAATTGCCAGTGTTTCAATAAACCAGTGAAAAATAGAGCCATCTGCAATCTGTATGCTGAGCACAGAAATAAAATTACACTTTAATGCAACCGTGAAACTGTGGCATTCCAAAAATGGCATATTGCAATGTGTTCTAGAGCATTAGATATCCGTTAATCTTTTAGCAGCTTTTTGCACAGGACATCTCTTTGAGCATGAATGCTTATTTCCAAAGAGACCATGCCCTTGCCTTAGGGGAAAGGTTATGAAGACTACTGAAGAAATTTGTCAGGACACTAGATTTATTGTACTTCTCTTTTTCAAAATGTACCATGTAATCGCTAATCTCTGGAAAACTTTGATTTAACATGTCATCTAAAAGATATTACTGTATTATTGCTAGCACACTAGCCAGGATGCAAAAAAAAAAAAAAAAGGGTGTGAGTAGAAGGAATATGTCCCAGATTTTCAGACATGACTGGCTGCAATCTCCCGGCACAGCAGAGACAGTGGAACCTTCCAGTCACACTCTATCCCGCATGTTTCACTATATAATCTCCATTAGCATAGTTTTCGAGTTCTAAAAAGCTGAAGTTTTCCAAATACAGTTTCAGAGAAGCTGACATTTTGTGATGATAAAATATCCATTACAGTAATTTCAAATACCTGCATTTAAATTTCCTTTAAATCTTTTGACTGAAAATAAGAAATTGTAGCAAATTTAGGCCTGCTGTTAACAGACTTTTTTTTTACATAGTAAATTTTTTTTTTTTGCATACATGCAGGACTGACAACTCACCAATGGGAAGTTATGACTTGTCTACCCAGACCTTAGGTTTGTACAAGGTTTGATTCATGCAACTCTAGTATCAAGTTGAGAGATTTCAGAGAAATAAATCAAAATGGCAAGATGCTTCTTAATAATAGTGAACTAGGAATACCAGAGTAGGGTGTTCACCTTTTCACAATCAAGCTGTACAGCTGTTGCTAGATAAAAAGTGCTGTCTATTCCCTCTGTCATGTAAGTTACTTTCTTCCCACTCTTCCAAGTGATAAAGATAAAAAATGGTATCATGTCCTTTTCAGTCCTGATTATAACATGCTCATCTACAATTAGTCTTTACAGGTGTCTGCACAATCAAAATATACTTCTGTTTTTTTCCTTAAGAATAGGGCTTGGAATGCCATGCTTTCAAGATGTGAAATGCCATATAATATGAAACAAAATCCATTGGCTGAAGGAATTTTAGAGTGTTATAATATTAAATTTCATTTTATAATGTCAAAGGTTCCATAGGCAAAAATTTGCAACAGTTAACAAGTATGACCTTTAAATTAGTCACATGAGATTCAAGGCATAAACTTTAATATTCACTCATATACAGCATTTTCTTGCCTAAAAATCCAGTGGAAGGAATGAATCCACTGGTCCTTATTAATATCACCCTGATGAGCGATAGTGAAGTGATGGTTCAAATCTATAGCACTGACTTAAGTAAGAAAGCAGAATTGGGCCAAATGAAAGAGAAGATCCTTAAAATAATTAAGATTTCATCTCCTAAATCAATCATTGAACATTGGCAGGGGTAAGTAAGAAAACTGATGCTCTTCATCTTAGTTTTTAAGGAAACCTGGTGGGCTAAATCAAAATGAAAATAATCTTATTAGATCATGTACCATATATAAGTAGATGATAACCAAAGTCCTTTTAGTTTGTTTGTTTTGTTACAATTGCAATGTAGAACTTACAGTCATTGTTAACTACTTTAGCTCAAGGATGTTCGAAAGTAGATTTGTCTAAAAAGGACAGAACTAGCACATAAGAGAATACACTTTGAAAATAAATGAGCCTTGGGAGACCAAGACTTACCTCTACTGTCACCTATACAAATACAAGAATTGCAAAACACACAGTTATGTCAAAGATACCTGCTGCAGCTTTGGCATAGAATCCGTAAGTGAGACATGTTTACTACAAGACATGTGAACTTCTCCACTAGTGCTTCTCATCAAAACTTTAATTTAAACATGATCTCTCACAATTCCTCAAAATTAACATATCTATGTACCTAAGAGTTATCTTGATTTACGTTAATTATTTGGTATCGCCATATATTATTTTGATGCAGATTATTTTATAAAACTGAAAAATTAATTTATGAAGTCATAATATTCCAAAGTGGTGGCCTTTGGTTTTTAAAGTGTTATCTTACTCTATGAGTTCCAAAGAATATTTCAAAGTTCCATTTAATTCAGAAAGAACTGGGTATATATTCTAAGTCATTCATATCAGAGTTCTACAGAGATTGCTGGTGTCGAAATGCTGTTTATAGTTTCAGCATTTGCATTTGAAAAAAGATGCTGAAATGAAAATTAGGATATAGAAATAAGCCTTTGTGTGACTAAATATGTGGAAATCTTATCAGGAGGCTTAAAACAGCTCACTGTGCTAAGGACACCAAAAAGAAAACTCTTGTTGAGTTGCTTACAGTATCTAAGTGCTTTTATATGGAGAAAATACAGTCCTAAAGCTAGAGTTTTAAGAAAGGAATGACAAAGTTTAACATGAAGAACCTGAGGCCAGACAAATCTAAATAGGAAATAAGGCATTATTTTAGTAGTGAATTGCAACCAGTCACTTACACTTTTTTTAGATGGATGTGGTTAATTCACAGGTCTTAAAATTACCTCAGATATATAGTTAGAAGATGTGCTTTGACTAAAAGCAAGTTGCTGAGACTCAGCACAGTGGTAAAAGAATGAAATGTACAATCTAGTGATATTTTGGAAGAGGAACTGGATGACGATATAGGTTGCCGGTCCTGACCTCGTGAACTATGTGTACATGACCAAATTGCTTACAGAAGTAAGAAACACTGAAGGTATATGCCAGCCTTCAGTATTGTTTTTTGGCTATATTTTACTTTTTCAGACACAAAATGAGAGATTTGATTTTCCTTGACATTAATAACCATTTGGGGAGTTAACTGAGTTAAAGAAATAATAACATGTGTTCTACCATTAACGAACTTGAATAGTTGATTTTTTTTCTGCGTTCCGCTGCTTTTTTTCCCTCTGTTTTTTTCCTTACTACATAATTCAAGGGAAATGCAGTGCTATGCTGCAAGACTGTTTTAATGTTAGATTTTTCCACACCATAAACAAAAGAGATGCCATTTAACATCTTAAGGAGGATTTAATTCATAATGATATCACTTTACATTTACATTGGTATGCATCTCTGTTACCTGTGAAATGTTCACATTCTTTAAGAAGCACTGCTTACTGTTTATGAAATGAGGCCTTAAGAAAGATTTTAGAGTTAATTGCTGAACTTTGGTCCTTTGTTTCAGCAATTCTGTGGAAAGTGTGGAACTGGAGGGATAGATTGAGGACAAAATTATTACTGTAAAGGCACTGAAGAAGAGAGTTGGGTGCTGTCCTCCCAGGAAAAGTAGATTGAAGGGCATACAGACATGGGAGAACCAACTGTGCCTGACATGAAAATCGTGAGTTACTGTGGTTTCCATGGACCACATGCTGTGAACAGAACCTCTGCAAAACGCAGATAAAAAATTCATGTACATGAAGCAGTTTTTCCAAATTTACTGAGGCAAGGGGCTGACAGTTCCAATCCAGTACTCTCTGTTGTTGTGTGTAGTGGGCTATTGACTTCAAATGATTCAAGTATTTGCTGATTTTGTTTTTCAAATGGAAAATTAGTGTACACATTTCAATTAATCAAATAGATTTTTAAAGAGTTCTGTTTGGTGGCTAATTCCATAGAATTAAAGTAAGAACATGGAAATTAAACCATCCTATCTCTCCCCACAGAGCCAGTCAGCTCATGATTCAAGTATTGGACTGCTTAGTTGGAACAGCACCATTCCGTGCTTTATGTTCAGCTACTGTCTGCATGACTGAGTAATAAAAACTATAATTTCTGAGAAAAAATGTACCAGGTAAAATACATCTTGCAGCAGATTGCCAGACAGCAGATCAAGACAGAAACAATAGTTTCTTACTGAAAATTATCTTGAACTAAAGGTTAATCAGAAGAATGCATGGAAAACCTTGACAACTCTTCTACTAAATAGCATTCCATGAAAAATCCTATGTGTTTATTGCAGATTTCTGAAAAATAAAGATAAGTCATTTTCTTACAATTAATCTATTCTTTAACTGAAAAGAAAGAAAAAAAGAAATTTTCCTAGAAGCAATTCTTTATGTTTCAGAGATCTCTACATGGCTTGTCTAGGTTCTAACATCTAGTTATAATAAAATACCTAGTTACTGAAGCATTTTCCAGTTTTTCAGGATTGGGTTTTGGTGGTTTTTTTACATATTAGAAATTACTTAAATAGTCTGACACAGCTTCAATGTGACAATGGTATATCCAAAATAATGAGTAGAAATTAGCGATTTGGGATGTTTAGAGGGCAGTATTGTTAAAACCATGACACCTATTTTACTTTCTCTCTTATTATTTAAATGTCACTATGTGCTAGCATTGTACAGCTGGAAATAATAACCATCTTCAATTACCTCATCTTTCATGCTTGCCAAAAAATACATGCAATAGCATGTTTAATTCATCACGTTTTGTTTGTACATTAATAAAAGGAAATTGCACAGACAGGAACTGCAAAGTATTGTATAGCAGTAGTAATGAGTAGGCAGCAAAAGGTCTGGTTTGGAAGTTCAGTGTTCATTTGCAAGCTATGGACCTAAAATAAAGTATGGTTTGAAGCAGTGTGGCTGTGCATTCAATATTTGCAAAATAAATTAAAGGTATAGCTCAGTTCCCTTAAGCTTTTATTTTAAATGAGTAAACTTTGCTTCTGGAATTCCTGCTAGAAACTTCAGCCAGACTACAAAGTTGTTAGCTGATGCATTGATAACCTTTCTGAGAATTTTCTGAAGAGGTTGTATAAAAGAACTGGGCTGAGGTGAGGCCAGAATTTATCACCTAGGGTTGAACTCAGTGTATTGTATCCTAAAGGCTTTATTCCTATTTTATTCTGTGGAAACAATGGAGATTAATGGAGGTACCTTCTAAGAGAAAAGTATAAATCAGGTCCTTTTGAGTTCAGAGATTGAAACTCTAATTGGTCGATAATTTTTGTCCCCTTTCTTTTTATTTTTGTCCAATAGCTTCATTTTTTTTTTTCTTTTTTTTTTTTCCCTGAGGTCTTGGAAAACCTTTCAGTTGAAGGAGAATAAAAAAGACAGCTAGGAGCAGAATTTAAATTGTTCTTGATTATTATAAAACTTCATCAGAACCCAGGTATAGGAAGGAATTGGAGAAACAAAGAACTGGGAACAAAATTTAGGTTTATTTGCAAAAAAAAGGAACTGTTCCAGCTAATTCCCAGCAGAAAATAGAGTTTTCAGTAACTCATTAACAGACAAAACTTAGTAGAACCCAAAAGTAACACCTGAATCCCAAGCTTACAATGAGCTCCTCTGGAAATCAATCATTCAGCTATTAAAATGCAGAATATTTTCTTTCTCATGACAAGAGATGACTATTTTGCTGTGGGGACAGTGACAATGCCTGCCCGTGCACAGAGAAATATAGGAGGCTGTACTGCTGTGTCACAAGTGCAGGCAGGGGCTCAGGTGCAATCTGTCCCTTTGGGTTCTCTTAAGTAACCTCTGTGTCTTCCTTTTGAAGAAGTACACGGCGAACAAACAGAGAGTGGGAAAAGGCACATCTGGGAAAGGGGACACTTCTGAAAGGCACAGTCTTTACAGCTTAAGGAGAAATTTAGTTAGCCTCTCTCAAGCAGTGCTCCTGTCTCCTTCCTTGAGTGCTGTGATGTACTCTTTGCTCCTTCTGCAGATCAAAGAAAAATCCAGCACATAACTCCAAAACCCAGTTAAGTCTAGTATAGAATTAAATTTAAGAGTTTGAAATGTATACTGATATAATCAATTGTGGATTATTCATGCTGGATTTGAATACCTTATTCTGAATAATCTGAGTTTATGTAACTCGAATAGTAATAGGTCAAGGGATATGAAATCTCATATCAGAGGAAAGTAAGAGTTTCTTCATATGCAAAATTTTCTGTGTATTAATTGGAATTACATCATGTCAAACTTCCTTGAATCTGTTCCTTACTTTCCCTCTATTGTAACTAGCATGTCCTTTTATCATAGACTATTAATCCCTCTTTGAAAGTATCCTCACATGATCTGCGTTCATTCTAATGCAGTTGCTGTGGGTGCTGAAACAGCTGTAGTACCCTACACTACACTACACTGATACTACACCAGCAGCTCTTTTGCTGGCTACCAAGTTCAGGTTATCTCCTAATCTCCTACTCACTGTGATCATAATGCACTTGTATCACCTAATGGATTTAAATGCCAGATATTTGCATGCCGTTGGACCAGAATTCACATGACTGTAGCATGGCATTGAGATGCCCCTTGTGCATGAATGTGAATAGCTCCTGGGATCTGACTGTCACAGAAACACTGCACGTAAAGCCTTTCAATGATCATTTAACATATACGTGTGCACTAGCATCTCCAAAGCAGACATCACAGACAGGATCCTAGTATCCTATTTTTGCATCTACTGATGCAAAAAGAATCATAAGAACAGCAATTGTATCTGTGGAATATCACTGCAGAGCATAGAAACCAAATTTCCATCCCTTTTTCTGCAAATATACAAAGGTACAAGAAACATCCACCATTTGTGCATTTTATATTCATTACCCTTGTTCTTGCTATGGTTTGGGGTTTGTTGGGAATTTTATGGTTTTTTTCTCTGTTTCATCTGTATAAAGTCTTTCACCACAGCAGCTGATGACAGAAATGAACTGTTGCACAATTATTCATAGCCTTCTAAGGCACAGTGAAAATCTTTAGGGAAATGAATTCCTCAGAATGAGTTCAGATTCACATTTCATTCAGTGGGAATCCTAAGAAAAAGTGCCCAGAAACTGTAAGATGCTTGTGGCATGAGATCTTTACATGTATTTTCTGATTAATAACATTGAACCCACAAAGATAATCTCTGTGGATTTGATCTGGACACCCCTGTCTTCCTATGAGGTGAAGTAAAGGTCAAGAATAAATGCATGAGTCCAACAAAGTTGGTTTATAATCCAATGTTGCTTGTTGCAAAGAGCCAGATTACCTTCCAAGAGTCAGGAGATCATCGTCTTTTTGGCAGGAGCTTTCTAAACCAGTAACTGCTAAAGGTGGAAAAGGAATCTTGGAGAAGTGTGGTTTCCCTATAATCTTGGAGTGTGGTTTCCCTATAAGCTTCACCAAATGCCTGCTGTTGGGCAGTGTTGGAAACAGGACCCTGATCTAACTACTGCACTCTGTTGTTATGGCTGACAGCTGCCACTGCAGTTCTCATTGTCGTTGCTGCAGTCTGAATGCAATGTCCTTTTCACACTGAAGGGGATGAACACTGCACCCCACTGAGGTGGGTCAGAAAAGAGGATTACCCCACCTGACCTATGAGAGGTAAGGAAGCTCCTTACCTCTGTGAAACAATATATTTGGGCCCAGAAACTATGTCGTTGAGCTATCACTGTTGACACAAGAAGTGAAATTCAGTATTTAATCTCAATTTTATGGTAAGATATCAACTCAGTGAATGAAATTTAATGAAGATATATTGGATCTACAACCACTTTCAGGTGTCACCATGCCACTACCATGAAACTTAGTTTCTTGGGAAACAATTTTTTTAAAATAGAATGTAATGAGGAACAAAAGGAGAAAGGAATAATTACTACTAGGTAAGATCTCCACAAAGCATCAGTTCATCCACTGTAGGTTAGCTTTCATCACATTTTCAGTCCTCTTTAACACAAGTTTTCCGTTATGTTTTGCAGTACATAGCCCTGAACTTAGTATTCTTGACCTTTAAAAGGTGGGGAGAATTTTTAAAAGCAGAAAAACAGAGAGAGATACTTGATGCCAACCACAGTCTCAAAGACCTCAGAGGCTGCGGATTGTGGTTCCTTTATATAATCACAGAACCATAAGATGAGTTGAGTCAGAAGTGACCATAAAGATCATCTCACTCCAACCCTCCTACTAGATGTAGGGACATCCCTCAGGAGATCAGGTCGGTCCATTCCTCATCCAACCTGACCTTGAACACTTCCAGGGTTGGGACATACACAATTTTTCTGGGCAACCTCTTCCAGTGCCTCACCCCTCTTGCAGTAACGAATTTCTTCCATATATCTAACCTAAGTTTTTCTTCTTTCACTTTGAACCCTTTATTCCTTGCCCTATCACTACAGTTCCTGTCAGAGTCCCTCTCCAGAATCCCTGTAGGCCCCTTCACATACTGGAAGGTTGCCATGGGGTCTCCACACAACCTTCTCACCTCCAGGCTGAACAGCCAAGTTTCTCAGCCTGTCTTTCCAGGGGAGGTGCTCCAGTCCTCCTATCAGCTTTGTGGTCTCCTCTGGACTTGCTCCAGCAGTTCCATCTCCCTCTAATGCTGGGGACCCCAGGGCTGGACACAGTGCTCCAGGTGGGGTCTCACAGGAGCAGAGCAGAGGAGCAGAATCCCCTCCCTTGGCCTGCTGGCCTCATTCCTTTGGATGCAGCCCAGGATTCCCTTGGCTTTCTGGGCTGTCAGCACTCACTGCCAGCTCATGGTGGGTTTTTCATCAGCCATCACCCCCAAGTCCTTCCCCACAGGGCTGCTCTCCATCACTTCTCTGCCCAGCCTGTGGGTGTGTCTGGGATCACCCCCATGCAGGTGTAGGACCTTGCACTTGGCTGAACTCCGTGAGGTTTTCTTGGTGCCACCTCTCAGGCCTGTCCAGGTCCCTGTGGATGCCATCCCTTCCCTCCCCTGTGTCGACTGCCCCACACAGCTCAGTGTCATCAGCAAACTTGCTGAGGGTGCCCTCAATCCCACTGTCCACATCACTCACAGAGGTGTGGAACAGTACTGGCCCCAGGACTGACCTCTGAGGGCTTCTCTTGCATAAAGCAAAGAGAGATTTTGGACGGAAGAGCCTCCAATGAAAATTAAATCCTTATGACCTCAAACATTTCCTCTGATAGAGCTTTACTTAAGTAAATTCTAAATAATTTGTCCCCCTCTTGCTCTTCCAATTTAGCATTGACAAGGGCACTTCTTCATTATTTGTGGTCTCTGCACTCTATGAATATTTGTTTTACTGTCTTTTCTAAGAATATTTTTCTTTAGCTACCTGTATACAATGTTTGGGATATAGCTAATCACTTGAGAGCGGGAGTTCTCTCTTTTCCTGATTAAGCCACATCTATGCTACTTTTATGAAACTTCATTGAGACACTCCTTAAAAAGATTACTTTAGAACTGTCATAAGTATTTTTCAGAAAAAGAAATATAATCCTTTATAACTTACCGAGGCTTTTGGAAACAAAATCTGAGAAACAATTGCTAATGACCAAAATATTTTCAAAATACTCAAACCCAAGATTTCTTCTTTTTAAAGTTTGCGTAAGTCTTTGCATCAGTCCTGAATATTAAAGCTTAAATCCCAGGATTTTGTACATATATATAGAGAGGCAAGCAATTTAAATAGAAATTGTCAAGGTTTAAATATTACCTTTTGGCATGACTTGGTTTGGTCATTTGAAGTTTTCAACCATAAAAAGCCTCAGCAACAAGTCAAATGTATAAATATATATTTTTTAATCGGTGAGTCAATTATATCCCATGATGCAATTCGATATAGAATTCAGAATTATTTTTGCTTACTCAGGGAACATTATCATCTTCTATTCTGAAACGCATTAGCAACATTTAATTTTAGTGACTGCCCAGTAAGATATGAATATCTGAGGACTCAGGGTTGTTCTTGGGTTTGGTTTTGGCTGGGCTTTTAAAATCTTTTTTCCAGCGGAGGCAGGGGTGGAGGGACAGATGTAGAATGATCTTCAAAGGGTCTGAGGGCCAGATGTAGGGTTGTGACAGAAACTTACCTGTGACTGTGACTGAGGGTTTCAATTTCTCATCTCTTTTAAATATACCAGTCACCAAGACACCTACATGAGACGTTAGGGTGATAAAGCTGAAGTCAGTGTATTTGCTTAGAAACATCCAAAGCCAAACTCAGATAGAAAAAGGAAATTCAAAATTCTTAAATACTATTATTATATCTTAAACCTGTTGAGTACTGTTGAGTACTCAGCAATAAAGCCTATCTTTTGAAGACCTGTGCTATTTCTTCAACATTTTTGGGGGGTTAATAGTTGCAGATGATTTGTTTTATGGGGAAATACATTTCTGTCTTTGAACCTAGAAATCTTGCCAAAACATTTGGATTCACCTTATCCGTTATTTCAACAAACAGAGAAGTAGGTATTTTATATGTTGCTGTTGAAGGGCTGTGTTTATATTAAACTGGAGATGTGTACTATTCTATAAGAGGCTTGAAAGAAATTATGCAGCGATAGGGAATGCCTTTCTAACTTCATAAGCAACAGGGGACCACTCAGCACACCATTTGTTACAAACTCTGTAACCTTCATAAAATACCTTTAAACATCTACTTGCAAACATATGTCAATGCAATATTATTTTAATTGAGTTTACCTTGACCTCTTATGTTGCTTCATAGTTTAATCTAAAAAAATGTGAGGCAATACAACAACAGGAATATATTTGTGAAGTCCAGGATTTTAAAGGTTTCTACTGCTACTGATAAAATTTCAGGAAATTAGAAGTTTAGTAGAAATCATGTGAGCATTATAATGCTTTTTCTCTAGAGATATTTCTGAAAATCTGAGAAGTCAGTAGGAGAAATGTGAAAGCTTGGAAACGAACTTTATTTAAAGTAGATCTTGACCTCAGTGACAGTTGAGTAACTGAGTTAAAATAAAAATATAATACAACTATTATTTCCTTTCTAGTCTACTGTCTTACTTTTTAAATCCTTAATGATTTCATAGGATCTGATTATTTAAAAAGAGAGGTTTTAGAGAAACAGAATGACTGTCTCCCCTGCACCTGTCTTCTGCACCTAATACAGGGTATTTAGACAACTTTTTAATGTCATATATGTACAGACGTGCTCAGTGCATGTGTTCAGAGACAATCCTGATCTTCTCAGCTGTAGGAATGTCCATGCAGTACCTCTCTCCCCTAATGATATGTAGCTGTCTTTATGTTGCTCATGAAATTATATATTTATCTATTCCATGTTTATTCTGAAAAATTATGTTCTTTTAGTCTCCATAAAAATATATTCACTGAATAAATTTTTAAATCTAAAACCATGGTCTTGTGATAAGCATATGGAACACCCATCAACACCATCAACAACATTAATATATCCATACTGTATGCTATACTTTTGAGTACAATGTCTATTAATCATATTAAAATAAATTACTCTATAATTAACCCAGAGACCATGTATTTACTTAGTCTTCAGAGCTATTCAGACTCTCAAGGCTACACTGGTAAGTAATAATAAACAATTCTTGCAAAGACTGACAATAATGTAAAACAAATGAAAAAGCAATCACCAAGGAACAATTTGATGCTTCATTACACTTCTGTTAGTTCAATTTTTGCAAGAACAAGAGAATTGATATTAATATCTTCTGGAAAGTGCTTCAATAAATCTAAGTGTGCATCCTTGAAAAACAATTTTTTTTTTAAACAAGATGATTTCTGGCAGTTAGTTCAGAAACAATCTGAGGATAATTTTATTCTCCTCTGTAAATCCTGAAATAAAGATCATTCTTTTAAAATTTGCTGCTTGGTAGTTTCCTTGCCAGGGGAAACATGAAGTAGATTTTGCTTTTGTTGTGTAACTGGGATGCAATTTCTAAATCTTTGCAAGAGATGAGTAAAAAGTATGTGTCACTTTTGATTCTCCCAAGCTTTTCCTCTTTTAAATTTTTATTCTCATACACCTGTGTCTAACTGATGTCTCATATTTTGTACTGAGTCATTAATACTTGGTGCATGAACCATCATTTTGCTATAAACTTGTATAACTGGCTCTAAGTGCACCACTTGGGTACCTGTGCATTACTGAGGTAGAAAATTCAGGTCCACTCAGCCTGAAAATGGAAGGCTTATTTAACCAGCTTGGTTGCAGCATGAGAACTTATGTAACCACTGACACACAAACAAATTGTGTGACTGATATTCATTTTGGTACATCTTTGATTTCCCAACCAGAATGACCTGTTACCTATTTACATCTGCAGACAACCTGCAACAAGATTCCTGGGCATCTTGATCTAAAAAAAAAATCTCGGTCCTGTCTCTGGATTCACAATGTCACAATGTGAATCTCTAAGTTCTTTTACCACTAATCCTTTATAAAGTATAAATTAACAATATGAAGTTCAAAGAGCTTCTTTATAACTGCTTAAAATTTGCAAGAAGAACAAGGTCGACCTCTTCAACAAAGAAGCAATGTTAATAAAAGCTATTTACCACTGAAGTGAAGAACCACACTGAGTTTCATTTTCAGCTAAGGACAGCAGAGACAAAATACAGTTCCGTTGTGGGTTTCCAGCAAAGAACGAGCTTTGGACTTGTATCAAAATACACCAGCAGCCATCAAAGAGCTGCTCAGAAAGGTCTTAACAGCAGTACACCACACTACCCAGTTTCTAACCTCTGCCTTTTGGCATCCATATCTTCAAACACTGATTTTTAGCATTATGACAATGTTTATCATGATTTAGCATTATTTATGGTAGCTTTCTGGCATATTTAAATTTTTAACTCAGAACTAAGTAGAAAATGGCTGCACTGAGTCTGCCAGCAGTTATATCCAACATTGTATATAGCTCTTGATAGTTTCTTTATCAAACTGCATTAGAGACACCAGTCAAAGTAATAACAATGAGAAGTTTACTTCTTATTCTGTGCTATGTTTCATCAGAACAGATGAACCACTTAGTGCTCTCCTTGAGAACCTTGGGGGCTCAGAGGGTCTCAGTCTGTGCTGCAACCTTCTCCATCACTTGAGTCTGTACAAAATACAAGGTTGTCTATCACGTTCCCTCTAAGTTGCACTGCAAGTGGAAATCATTCCTACTCATTGTTACAATAGTTCAGCGGATAAAGCATTGACTGGGGAGACCTGTATTCTGTTATTTCCTCTGTCTCAGGAAATTCAAGCTTATATCTTCAATCTCCAGAAAAAATCACCACTATAACTGCAGGTTAAAATGATAAAGAATAGAGGAATTCTCTGCCTCTTCTGTTGAAAATGTTCTTCTCTAATTTTAGACAAAGAAAAAAACCAAATACATGAGCAAAACATTAATCTGAGCTGTGAAAACCTGTATGTGAACACAATTCCCCTGTAATAGCTAAGGAAACTTGGTCTTAGCCTATACTCCAGCAGCCACTTACGTATTTTCCATCAAATAACCACTGAATGAAATACAAAAGTTCTCAATGAGAATTGATTTTGGCTTCCTTTTTTCTAAGGAGAATGAAATAACCTCTAGACCAGGAGAAATGAAGCATCCCCTTCTAAATCATTCTGGCTTGCCTTCAACTCTCTTACCCAGATTTTATTGCTATTGCTCCATGATTTGTTATTTTGCCGTTAATCTACAAAGCTGTAATTAACACTGCAATTATCTTTCTTTTCCATTTGCATGAAAAAAATTGAGAGAAGCATCAGAACTAGAGGCAGAAAACACTGTGATGTGACAGAACCATACAGTTGGATAAAGATCCCAAGACAAGTCTATGCTAAATATTTTTTTGAGCAGCAGGAGGTAGCACAGGAATTACCACTGTGCTTGTCATCATATTATTTGAATGCATAAACATTCACTTTTTTTTTCATCAATAATAATACCACACATCTCCTCCAGTAGTAGTACATGTTTACAATTAGACAAACAGATTCACGCTCTCTGACCCAATTTGTTGTTCTACTTGCTGGTTCCCAAGCCTAAATAAAGAGATTAATGTTCTCTTCCAAGTCAATATTAATAAAGACCCTGTCCAGGCAAGGAAAGAAGAGGTCTTCCCCACAGTCACTGGTGTTTGCTTATGCCAAGTATTGCTAAGGGTTGGGTTTTGATTTCTATGGCCACTTGCTCTTGCTGTCTCTGAGTTGCTCTGGCCTCACCAGATGAATACAGCTGCTCTGAGCTCCAAACTCTCCAATGCTGTTTTCAGCCTCAGTGTCTGGCTCTGGTCTCTGTCACTAAAAAATTCAGCATAGGTATGTATATGGATACATATATGGATACACATATATTACACTTTATATTTGTCTATAAATGCTTTTTTTTTTCCTTTTCTACTGAAACCAACAAAAAGGTGCTGCTTTCAACAGAAGGGCCTCAGTTTTGCTCTTTGCCTACATTTATCCACTGCAAGATGCCACTCATCCTTCTGAATTTTTGCATTAGCGCTTAGGAAGAGGCTTATAACTGGGAAAATGGACTAACTATAGGAACATTTCTTAGTTTATCCAATTTTTATGCCATAATGTAGTTTTAAGAGATCTGGAGTAACAAGATATGAGCATCTTATAGCTATGCCTTTATTCATTTTTAAAAGTCTATTGGATTGTTGTGTTATATTATGTTTAGAGCTATCTACAGCTGTACTATTGACTTTGACAGTAATGTGATCTGGACATTTCCATGACTAGCCTCAAAGTGCAGACTGTCATTATAGTCTGGATGTGCTTGCATAGGCACTTTTCTTGATTAAGTGGTATGATTATTTTTTGTCCTTCTTTCTTTCTAGGATGCATGTATTTAGCCTTAAACTTACATACCAAAACCCTCTCCACTCAGGCAATGAACGGGGGTTTCTTACCTCTTTTACAAAAATTCAAGATTTTAAAAAATCATTGTTCATTCAAGAATGAGAGAAAAACAATTCAATATTGCATTAAAGTTTTATGTCTTCCCTAGAATTTCCAGAAGCTTCTGTTATAATGGAACTTCTTGCTTTAAACCCTGCAAAGAGTCTTCTCTTAAAGTATGAAAATACAAAGTCATTAAACTCTAAGTTTTTTGTGGTACAGATTCAGACATTCTTTATGACAGTATTAATACAACTAACCACACCCTATAGTAACCTGGCGGGAAATGACACCTTGTAGGAAAATAGGTAACTCTCCCTTTTAACTTTGGATTCAAACTGGATATTTAAACCTTGGTCTCTCATGTCTGAACGCTATCCCTGAGTCATCCCACTGCTGTCTTTTCAGCCTTGGCTTCTCCAAGCTGCTGTGGTGAATTCTGCTCACCTCCTGAGGTATCCAGAAGCCTTTGCAATCCTCTGCCTCATGTGCTTCATTGGAAGCTAGAGGTTCAGTGGCTTCATTGACTGCCTGAGTCATAATACAAACTAGGTCGTCTGTACCCAAGCTGAATGTCCTAATCATTGGACCAATGAATCACCTTCTCTAATTTTCTGGCCCAATGTCTCTGTTCAATTATTTAAAGAATCCATGACCTTTTCTGCCACAGATAAACACAGATGGTGATCAGAGCATCTAGCTGTGATGGGGGAAACTCAGGTTGAAGACCTTTTGCTCCATTCAAATCTGTTCTTATTTAACTGCTCTTGGATGCTGTGGGATGACCTCTTTACAGTTTTGTTCTCACAGATATTTCTGTCTTCCTTACCCTCTAGTTTCAATTTTATGAGTATATAAAATGTAACTAATTATAAGGAGTGTTTTCTGAGGTGGGAAAACAATTTCTCCCATTTCCAATCATCAGCATTTGAGGATTAGCATCTTGGCTTCTTGCTATGGGTGTTCATTTAATTATTTGTATTACATTTGCTGTTAGGCATCATATCCTTTTAATGGGTAAAATGGAAGAACTGCTTAGGTGCTCAAGAAATATTATTTTTCCATATAGTATTGTTTGAGTTCCTACTCCATATGATTCCTAAATTATAATAGTATGATAAAAAAAAATATTTTTAAGTGTTTTAAAATCACTTTCCTCATCTGGAAATATTTCACATGTAATATGTTGTAAAAAATTACCATGCTAATGTTGCTATCCTCAAGGATCTAAAACCCAGTAAGGCTCTTGGAACCATGAGATGTTCAAAAATATTATCTTTTGGTTAGTTTTGTTCATTCTTTAAACTTTCTAAATTAGTAGAGTGCACTCAGGTTACATTTTCAAGCTTTTCTATAACCTCCATACAAGTGTAGGAATTCATGCTCATTAAAAGCAATAAACACTGAGACTAATGTATGTATCAGTATAAGCCCAGAAAAGAGGACAGAAATCTCACTAAAATTTCCAAGGCTTAAAATAAAATAATTTCTGCAGGTTAACCCTCTGTTACCAAGGCTCAGTATAATTCTGCTGGGAAGTAGATCAGTTGAAGACTTGAAGCTGTTTTGTTTTGGATCACGATTGACATTATACTGCCCTCCATTCATAGTGTTTTACAAGTACTATTCACACAGTACTGTGGTATGCTCGGGTGTAAGCCAACTTATTCCCTGAATATATCCACCCTAACATTTTTGGGGCGTATTTTTCTCATTTTCTCAAATTCCAGAAACACTCAAAGGCGAGACAGGTTCTCAGCACAGAATGACAGCCTAAAACCACTTCCAAAAGAGCTAAAAGTCTCAACCCAAACTTTTTTCTCATGTCCATTAACCTATCTAAAAAGCTGCTGGGCTGGGCATGAACAGGCATGTTGTTTATTACAAACAATGGACCACTCACATTTTAATGTGAGAATATGATTCAGAAAATCTTGGAATATCTACTTGTATCAATCATTGGAGTTAGAGCTTTCACATATACCTTACCTCACACAGGCCTCTGTTTCTGGCAATCATTGCAAAATTTTTGCTCCCATTTTTTTCTCAGCTTTGAGATTGTTTTACTTGGGATTTCATTTTTTAGAGAGTTTGGTGCTTGACTGCAATAAAATCAAAGTGGCAGATTTTTTACCCTAGTGATAAGTTAATACCTTAGTACATGGTGAAAGGGTGACTGTATATTATGATCAGTCTTGGAGTGCTGCATGTTCAGGAAGAATTAGATTCAAAAACATATATTAAGGCAAAGTGAAGCCTGGAAGACTGCAGGAAGTAAAGCAAGGGAAGGTGGCAGTTTAGTTTCTATTGGCATCATTTAACTAACTGAACTGCACTTTCTGTAGACCATTTCTACACACAGGAGATGGTTATTCCATCATTAATGTCCAGTACTTCCAAACTCTGCTTTCTTCTGAGATCCAATATTAGTGCTCTGGTTTCTACATGTGCAGCTGGGAGAGCTACTCAGTATTTTTGAATGTCAGACCACTGAGGGGCTTTACTTTTGAACTCCAGGTCTGCAAATCTTGATCTTTTCCTTGCTTTCACTGAATCTGTTGGGAGCACTGTAGGGTCTTTCAAGTCTTCATCAACATTTACAAATGAGCAATACACACTTTATTTTATCAATACTAAGTTTCTCTGCTGGTTGACACTTCAAAAGTGGTCTGGTTAGAAAACAAGGCCAAAGAACATTCTGGTTTTATTCTATACTTTTTTTTTTTTCCCCTTTATTGCATACTATCTTGAGAACTTGCCAGATATCTTCCTGCCAGCTCTTCTGTACTGGATATATCATTCCCTTGTTCTGTCAGAATGATAAAAAATCAGTTGTGCTATTTAGGATCTGCTAAGTAATTAACATTATCTCAGCATTTACTGTATAGAAAATATTATGCTCTAATCTGGCTGATCTGGAAGGTCAAGCTGTGCCCACCTGCTGCCTGCTTTAAGGACTCAGCACCAGGAGCATGGTTTTGCCAGAAGTAGTAAATCTAGCAAGAACGATTTGAACTGCTTCTCTCTAATCCTATCTATCTAGTTGTCTACCTACATATCTTAAGTACCCATTGCTTTAATGTCGTGGTGCCAAACTTTGTAAATTGCAGAGCCATCCAATAATTTGAGTCTTGATATCTATTCTTTTAAACTAGATTAATTCATCATTCTCTGGTTTTATTTCTTTTAGGGAAATAGGATAATGTCTAAATTAGAATAATAAGCAGTATGGACTTTTACTATGAGAAAGCAATTCCTTCAAACAGAATGAATTGGGGTTTTGCTGTTTCTATATTTCCTGTTAGCTCCTTTCATCTCGGGAGAAAGTTATGAAAAACAATCTACCTGGTTATATTATTTCCTTGTGGGAGTTAAAAAAACATACAAGAAAAAAAAGACATGAACAAAAGCAGGTCACACAACACTTTGCAGTAAAAATGTTTCCTTACACAAGGAGAAATCCTCCATAAAAGGTATTTTCAAATACAGCTTTCACTTAAAAATGAGTTATCTTCATGAGGGTGAAGCCAAATAAATATTTGTATCTGAGTTTGGGTTTTGGGGAATTAAATGAGATTATATATGTATTTTATCTAACAAAAGAGTATCTGAGTGAACAAAGAAGGGGAGGTTTTCTATGCATTGGTATCAGAAACAAAACTGATTTTTGAAAGTATAAATCTCTGCAATTTTATGCAAAATAGCTGTTCACTTCTGCTTGCCTCAAGAAAAATAGTTTGCCTTAAAAAAAAGCAGTTATTAACTCTTTTGTAGACACTTGGATAAGCAAAACACATCCATTTCTGATAACATAAGGCAGAACTGCCCTGAAGTAGTACAGATGTGAATGTCTTATGTTCCATTGCTGGGTCAACATAGCCTTGTGCTTCTGTCCAGTTGAAATTAGTTGTACTAAATAAAGTGAGGTCACCCTGCAGAAGACACAGTATTAAGCACCCCAGGGTGCTAGAGAGCAATGAAATATACAATTACTCTCAACAGCAGTTCTACAGGCTGCGTGATTCCTATGCATTTACTGATTATCTTTATTTGTATTATTCTTTTTTCGGTAGTGGATATAAATTACATACCATTATGGTCCAACTGCAAATAATGAAATGACAATACCATCCATGCCACAGGACTGTCTGGCATTCATGTATCTCTTTAGAGGTGTTAAGAGAAAAGACAGGGTATTGCAGCTGAGTGCACTTTATGATGGAATGCTCTAATAGATATTTAATATATTTATCTGCCTTCTGAAGCCAGCAGCTATAGTAACTGCAAATGGCTGGCTGGCCACAGTTATTATCTGAGCAATCTAAGTAGTTATGTTGAAGTAGGGTGTTGAAGATAATAGTTCACTCTAGACTAATGCCTACATAATGTCAGATTGCCGTCTCCTTTTTACTTGCTGGTCAAGCCCAGCTGATGATGATTGACTTAATGAGAGTTATAACCTGGCCCATAACCTAAGGAATAAGAGGACTGTTTACAGAGAAGAACAATATTATGCTCCTTGGGGAATTTGATGGATTTTGCTAGTTTTGGAGCTCTTTAACTACTCGGACTTCTGTGGTACCTGTAGCAAATTGTCAGTCGATAATGGTATCTTCAGGGGTTTACTAAAATCACTTAAATCTTTCACCTAACAACAAATGAGTTCTTGCCCAAGATGTGCAATTGGACATTCATCTTGTTATTACTGTCCCTCTCTCCTTCTTCTTTCTCTGTTTGTTTTACTACCGTTAGCGTGTTTCATTTACATCCAGATCCTAATAAATGTGTCCTCACTGGATGATGTTCAATTCCCATTATTGCACACAGTGTTTGTATGTTCATGTGCAAGATCTTTTTAAAAAGTGCTCCCCACTCTTCCCTGCCCTTAGACTTAGTTGCCAGTGCATATTTCACTGCCTAAAACACCAGGTGTGCTTCCTTGTTAGGCTAGAAGAAAATGGCTATTACTCCTTTAAGGGATCCCTCCCCCTTCTCCATTGTTTGGCAGAAGAGGTCAGGGAGAAGAGGCATCACCTGAACTCAAGGGGCTCAGGTTAGAGTATCTGGGAGATTTTATGTAAGCATGACTAAAATGTTTAGCAACACTACTCAGATTTGCATGGAGCAAAAAAGTCAATACTCTGTCTACACCATGGAGAGATCAAAGATTTTATAAAGAGGTAGACATAAAGAGACTAATGTTTGGGTCAAAAAATATTTGAAAATAAAGAAAAGGGGGAAAAAGTATCACAGTTATTATCCCCTTAAACTTAATCTCTTTGTTGGCATGGACTGACTAGATATACATAAAATTGAGCCCACAACTGAAGTGTAGCTGCCATACCATACTGAGTAAATAAATATAATTCTATTTACCTGAAATTCTAAAATCTTAAAGTAATAACATATAACCTGTCCTAAAGAACTCTCACCATGTTACAAAGATAGACTTTGAATGCAGAACCTATGTGAGTAGCCTTCAAAGCATCCTTATTTGTGTCAGAATGGTAGTATTCACTCCCTGTACATGGTGAGTCGGAATGCATTTTGATAAAACTCTATTGACTTTGATAAATTAATAACAAAATTAACTTAACCCCAAAACTTTTTTTCAGGAAAAGAAAGCATTGTTAATTATTATCTTTGTTTACTTTTCTTGTTCTAACAAGACTCTTTTTCACCTTGCATCCTCTTTGAGCTGGAGTAAAATATTGAACTTACCCTTGGGGCTGAGTACTTTTTACCCATTCCTAATTTTCCATGATTTTTGAAAAACGTTACTGTGATTTCTGTGCTTTTAACTTATTGTTCTTATATTCACTGATGATGTCAAACACATTTTTGTCAGAGTACTGCAGATTTCTCTCTCCATGCTTCCTTTCAGGAAACATGTTCAGGGTACGAATTTCTTTGGACCAGTAATGTCGGGGGTCTTGTAATATTTAAGGTGATTATTTTGCTCCTTTGTTCATTTATGCCTTCATGAGCGCTCCAGAGATATGGGAAGAAAAGCAATTTGTGAATGTGTTTGGAATAGCCAACAACTCTATCAACACACCTGAAAGGTGTGAATAATGATAATGACCAATAATTACAATAATTAATAATAATAATAATAGTGACAAAACCCCTCATGTGAATGGTATTTATCTGGGTTCTTTTTTAAAATATTACCAGCAGCTGAACGACTGCTTTTACCTGTGTGAGGCCTTTAATAGGGCTATTCATTCACTTGGTACTTTAATACTACCTGTTAAATCCACAAGCCAGTTTTCTCTACATAAGGGAGGGCTAAAGCTGTATTATCATGCTTCAGCACAAAGGGATCATTTGGTCATCAGCAGATCCATCTGTCCAGAAGATGCTTTTCCATCCCACTTGCTCAGCAGTGGGAGAAGGAGGAAAAGATAACCCAAACGGGACTACTTATTGCTCTCAGTCCAGAAAGAGACAGAAGTTATGGCAGTGATGCCTTGAGAACCCTTATCATGGATTAAAAACTACGTTGTCAAAAGGTTAAAAAAATGGTTCTTTGACTGCCAGTTGAGGATAAAAATACCAAAAGGTTTTTGCTTTAGTGCTTTCAAATTCAATAATCATTAATCAGTTTGTTTTCCTTCTGTGCTAGGGAGGACAGGTAGTCAGAGCAGAGAATACAGATTGTTCCAGTCGGCTCCTGTGCAGCTGATAATGGTATACACAGCTGTATGTAGCCAGTGCCTGCCAGCAGAGGCCTGACCCAAACAATTAACCTTATATTAACGCCCCTAATGGTGATCATCTGTTGCCATATGCCTGAAGCCTGAGCTCTAGCTCAGCAACGAGACCATCTACTGCTCAAGTCACATCTGATCCATGATTACAAGGTACTGATCTTCAGTTGATTTTTAAAATGATTGTTGGTAATCTCTTCCTTCTAAGGAAGAATAAAGACCTTGAAAAGACAGTAATTGCTTCAGGAAAATCTGTGGGACCTGCTTACATGGAGGCAAATGATTATACAGTTTATTCTAAATAACTGCTTATGTTTTGTGTTTCTCCTTGTCTAGAACTATATTCTACACTAAAACCAAGGAAAAACTAGAAATACTCCTTTTCTAGCTTATTTGCCATCTGGACTGAATCTGTTCACTGCCTCTGTATTGAGCACAGTTGTTTTTCTAGGTGTAGTTGTTGAATCCAAAAGCAATTTGAAATAGCCACTGTGTGAAGTAATTTTTCTTGTATTCAGGTAGTGATATTTAAACGTATGTGTGCTAAGACTAGTATTTGCTGCACCACTGCTGGTGTTAATCCTTGTTTATACTGTGAGTAAGCTGCCTGGCAGGTGTTACATTTTTATTTCAAATCTGTTGCTTTCCTGGATTTATTTTTTGTATTATTATTATCCTAAGAAAGCTCTTTCTTTTTTTTTCTCCAGTAGCATCTCAGGCCTAAATATGTACTAGAAAAGCCACAGTGGAAATCTAAAAAATGCTAGTATTTCCATATCATTCCTACAATCAATATAAAGTAGAATTGAAGCAAACAGTGGATTAATAAGAAAAAAAAGACCAGTGGATATTTTAAAGGGTGTTACTTGTTTCACTATCAAAAACAAACGGGCTTTTTTCTTCCTCATCCCCAGTATCATATTTTATGTATGATGCTCCCATGTACTTCTTTTTCCTCAATCTATACATATGCAGTAGATTATTGATTGTTTGGGCAAGATACAGCTAATGCTTTCTACTTTGCCCATTATCGTAAAATCTAGAGGGACCGAGAGGCTAAAATACATTTGGATATGTGCTTGGATAAGTGCAGGGAAGTTTTATTAATGAAGCCCACTTTAAGGTTAGCTGATCAATAAAAGCTAGTATGACTTACTTGCTACAACTAAATACTGGGCCCTACAAAGAGTGTTGCATGTTAGATTTTGAAAGTAATATAAAATATGCTTGTTTAGATCCTCTTTCAGTTTTCAGAATTCTCCACCCCAAAGAAGCAAAGAATATGTGGTACAGACTACAAATAAGAAAGTTTGACAAATTATGCGGTAGTAAGAAAACACATTCTTCAGTAGTGCCTATAAAATTATATGTATTTCAATATTTTAAAGTCCATTATTGCAGTAATAAATGGACCATATAAATTATTTTCTTCCTTAGTCCAGTTGACTTACATCTGCATCCAGTGTTTACCACCATGAATTGCTAAAAGAACTGGGAAAATGATGTAGACAAGAATTTCAGTACTGAATCCTTATACCACTAAAATTTTCTCTTTTGCACACATTTTACATTTTCTATCCAGTTCTGATCTCTTGAGGCGTTATGATTTCTCTGTACTCTTTGGCTTCTTTGAGAAAATGGCGTTCAGCACCTTGCAGTTCCCACAAAATGTATAGGGATCTCCACTAAATTCAGTGACAACATTCCAATTCCCTATGAGAAAGATAACATCTCCATTGATAAAAACCTTTGCTGCAGAAATAAAGTATTTATGGTACTTATGCACACTGTGTAACTGTTGGGTTACACCATGGGTGTTGTAGAAGAGCAGGCCTGAAGGCCTACAAAAGCACCTTCCCTAGGCCCGGTGGTAACCATGGAAACACTTCCAGGGCACCTGAGATGGGCTGGAAAAGAGGACCATGGGTCAGTGACCTTCCTGACCAATGGCCCGGGAAGATTGTGGTTAGTGACCTTATATGGGATTATTTACACCTTACCATAATAGGTAATATCTAGGGAATACTCCAGGTGACTGGGTGAAATCCTGGGATATGATCTTCCTGTTTATATGAGGTTATATCCTGTTTGTGGACGAGTATTTAGGTAACCTGAGCTGCGCAATAAATGTCTTTGCACTTCTCCATCTTGCATGCAAAGTCCTTGCCCAGCGTGAATGCTGCAAGTAACAGTCTGGGAACAAGAGTCTATTCTTAATGTCTGTCCTAGAAAATGTTGTAGGGAAGCAGGAACATTTCAACACAAAACTTGGAAATTATGATGAAACTTTTACAGAACAACTGAACTTAGACTTTCACTGGAGATCAGAGTCAGCATTATTTTGCATGGAAATAATTTCCATTCCTAGGAAATTATTGGTTTCTAATTAAAATTCCAAACAACCAAAACTGGAACTACAGTGAAGTGGATCAGATGATCTGAAGAAAAATAGAATTTTTTTCTTAATATTTCCCAGAGTTCTTATCCCTGAAATACCAACAGGGACTCCTTGGTCACTCATCAGGTGAAGTAAACTTTAATTCTTAAAGTAAAAAGCTTAATTCAGTTTTTAAGTTGCAAAAATGTGGTGATAAAAGGGAACGTCTTGGGCTGTCAGTTGTCTATTAGAATTGCTTTCTGTGTCTGACAGAATATCACAGCTGGCTATACAAATGGGAGGATAACTTCACAAGAAGGAAAATTCTATTAAATTTCTCTAGTTCATTTGTTAAGGTCCCCATGATGATGACAGAGGTGTGGTAACTAGATAGCTAGGAGAGGAAAGGGAAAAAGTCTACTTTCATATTTAGGTAAGTAAATCTGGAAGTGAACATGTCTGATAAAATACAGAAATCCTATGCTTCTGTTTTTGACAAAGCACAACAGAAGTGAGAATTTCTAATAATTTTGGAGTGACCCAAAACAGTACATCTGAAAATATGGCAAAAGCTTTTGTAAACAAAATTGGACATTGTATATTGGATTTGCTTACATTTTAACAATAATTGTATACAATATACAATTGAGGAATTGACAAACCTCTATGTTTAAAAAGCATATTACATTGAAAAGCTGGTCTTAAAAGGAAAAAGTATAGGTCTTTAGTTAACTCTTGTTGTAAAGGGGTTAATTGTGTGAGGAGGATGATTTTTATGATTCCACCCCAAAATTCACAGAGTTCATAAAAATTTCCATATCTCACCTCCCTCTCAACTCATAAATTATCTAAAATCTGTAACTATCCAGTCACAGAAGCTGTAGTTATCTTAAAATATTTTTTGTTGTCAGGTACCTCAGTAGATTGTCAAAGAGTTATAATTAAATCCAGTTTTCCCACATAAATTTTGAGTAATTTAAATCTATAAAACACTGAGACAGATGAGTTCCACAGGGAAAAAAATAGCAACAATAGCAGGAGAGGAACAGAGCTAATATCTCTTTTTCCCTCACCATTTTCCCACTATTGAACAAGCCAGTGGGAGAAATACTTGCCCCTTTCTGCTTCACTTTTGGCCTGAATCTGCATGAATATGCATCCTTTGGCCCTTTGGGGCAAGCAAGTGGTCCCACTGCTAGAAAATGGAGACCACTCTCACAGAGATGATCCCATGGTCATGATATGAATCTTCTATGGGGGGCTAAACCTTGAGCAAGCCCTCCTATTCAGAGAGAAATTCACCTCTGAGGTTTCAGGCTGACTTCCAGTTAAATTTTTTTTTCTTATATAAAAGACATAATCCACCTTAGAAAATGTGTAGTCATTCATCAGAACAAATAAACTCTGGAATATGTTGAATGAAAGCCCTTAAGCTTCACCAGAAGTACTACCAAAAGGGATGGAACGAGAAATCAAAGAGGAAGCCAGTTGTGATGCCTGAGAATTTTTTGTGTGTGCAGCTATTTTTCTTTTTGACACTTGCTTTATTTCTGGGAAGCATCTTTTACTCACTTATTTCCTCTGATTTAATGCTGACTCGAGCAAAACCAAGCCTTTCCTCGTTTTTCTTCCTCACTGAGGACTGCTTTAACATGTGTTTCAAGGCAGTAGTTCTGGACTTGGCTCTGTGTTGCAGGCAGAGAGACTCCCTCCTACAGACAATCCAATCACTGAATCTGTACACCAGGTCTGGGCATCTGTAAGCTTTCTGAGGCATGATCTGAAGGTGTTGTGTGAATTTTAGTACCTGCATAAGATGGGGTGCTTTACAGAACGAGTGACCATCTGCTTCCTTTCTCTGTCAATTTGCCCTGCAAGGCAAGCTAGATTTAGCATGTTGTTTTTGCATTTAAGGGGCTGCATTGCAGAGACAAAGTGAGGTGTATTCAACACCTCTGAGGGTGTTCCTGAAGCTAATGAAGCAAACGACACTCTCATTCCAGGGACTGGCGTCTTAAATATATTCATGCATAGATACGGTGTTTCAGAAATCCATTTTAGGATCTATGCTGTATCCAAGTGTACATTTTCATTTGACTTTGGCTTTCCATGCTCAAAGTTACATGGCTGCAAAGTGTCCAGTGAACAGTTATGGCACTCGTTCTAGAGGTACCCCCTGTTGATCCAGATGCAAACAGTCCTCTGTTTTTCAGGGTTTGGGATATAAGCACTAACCAGATCACTCTTTTTTATATTGCAGGTGACAAAAATGCTTATACCAGATGCATCCTAGCCTGCATGCCAGCTCAGAATTAATACAGCACTTCATCCTTTGGACCACCTACACAAACTGTTCTGACCGTGAGTGAATTAATGTAACCCCTGTCTTGCCCCTCTTTTAATCCATAGTCTTAAAAAATAAACATGGGAACAAGAACGCAAAAATGTGTTTATGCACCATCAGACTTAAAAATCTGAAAAGTTCATAAATTAAGAGATGTAACAGCTAAAATTTCAACAGCAGCATAAGTTTGGTCACAAGAATTGTATTAACTTTTCTTTTTGTCCATGTATGTACACAAAATAATTATTTATTGACCTATGAAAAACACACATGGAATATTTAAAATACTATATATATATGTGTGAGGGTGTATCTCTGCATGTGCAATATCATCAAGTTAGAAACACTGTGGGAAAATTAATATAATTTTTTTGTCTTATGTGCAATGAATTACTGAAGCACTAATTATTATTAAATGTCAATAATTTGATCAGCTGGTTGTGCACAGTACAGTGGGCAAACTCTTGTTCTGTGGAACATGCAGCAAACACAGGCCAGCAATTCTTTGTTCATTCTTTTTCTCTACTTACATGACTATTTTTTGGCCTTGGTCATGTGTTTAGATTTTTTTTCCCTAGGCAGAGACCCAGCATGTTTATGGCATATTTTAGGAGCAAAGTTCTGGAGAAAAAAACACTGGAGTCAATTTTGCTGACTATTGTAAAATTTTTACTGACTGAATATATACTGTTTTGAGGAAAGAAAATCATAACAATTTCTTATGTTTCCATTAAGTTGCATTAATGGAGTATTTGCAATGGATAGTTCTCTTCTTAGGCTTGTTTCTATTAGCAGTCCTCTCTTTCACAGAGGGCATGAAATTCTGCTTCTTTCAAAGTCATCATCACAACCACAACATCATCTTTCAATGCAGGCCTGAGCCCATGAGGGTTAGCGAAGACATTTCCAGGACACAGATTCTCCATAGCCAAGTAGACTTTCCTGTAAATGCCCTCGTCGAATAATGGTCATTCTTCAACACAACTACACCGAAATGTAAGTTCACTGAAGTCAGAATTAACCCTTTGGTTTCCTTTATACATGAACAAATTCTTGTGAATTCTTGCGGAATGGGAGCCATAATTTTCACTCCATGGACATTTAATTTTTACTCCAAACTGCTTTTCCAAGTTATAAGAAATTATATGTTATTTTTCTTCATTAAGTACAGAGATCACATCTAAAAATTTCTCAAATCCCCACATATCATGCTAATTTGGTAATTAGATTAGCAAATATAGAAAGTTAAGATAAGCTCTCACTCAGGACAAATATAAAAACCCAAAGCTATTTAATTTAGAATGCTTTAAGTTGCTAGAGGCACCTCGTGTGGGCCTTTATTTAAAATTTAAGTCTTTCTGTGGAGTTCAGTAAGCTTCAGTTCAAGTCCATATGGAAAAAATGTTCCTCTAAATAAAACTATTCCAATTCTGTCATGACATTGTAGTAGTTACGGTAATTTTTTCAGACATTGTTTGGTAAATCTCACTATAATATTTCTGTCTAAGTTAGTTCCCATTTTAGTCTAATATTTAGAGAATCTTCTCTTTTTCTATTTGCAATGTATCACATAAACATGTATTATGCTAGGATACGGGCTTAAAGGGTCAGCACTGTTTTAAAAACAGTTGTCAATCTCAAGTAAAACACCTGGTCTAAAGTCCTGTTTCCCTCCCTTTCTCCCTTCCCCCTCCTTTTTTTGCTAAAATATTTTCAACATCAGTACCACATGCAGACTATGGTTTTTCTTCCTCTGACTTTAAAATGCTGCTATGCAAGAATATAATAATTTAAAACTGGGATTTAGAAATAAAAACTGAATTATCTTTCCAAGTCACAATTCCATTTTTTACTGGCCTTACATCTAGGAGAAATAACCACACAGAAAACTAAAGTAGAGGTAGCTTTAAAGACTGTTAAAGTATTTACATGATATTAATAAAACTTTAAGGATGGTTTAGAAAGCAAAAATACAATAATAATTAGAGCTTTATAGCTCTAGAACTGTAACTGGAGCAGCAGTGAACAGTTCAGGAGAGCTCTGAAACTTTAGTAAGCTTTAAAAGTCACGAGCAGAAAAGCACTTCCTCATGAACCGCTACATTAAAAACCCCATACTGTTTACCTACCAAGCTATCAGAAAATTTTGCAAGCCAATTTAGATCTCAGAATGAGAAGAGCTTCTAAAACAATGTAATTAACCTCCAAAGACTTAATGAGAAAGCTCTTTCAAATCTCATTCAAACATTTGCTTTGTGAACTGAAAAGAAAACATACAAGAAGTTTAAACTGCTGAGAGAAGAAGTGTTTTTATTTTCTTCCCTGTTGGATGAGAAAAAAATGGGAAGGAAAACAAGGAAGAGATGGCAAGATCCTAACACACTTTAAAATTTCAGGTGCTAGGCCATCTGTTCATAACCTGTATTTGCTGAGTAAGCAGAGGCTGCTCTAAAATGAAGCTGCTGAAAACCTGCCTTCCCATCAAGAACATAAGTCAATTAGGTCATAAAACATAAAGTGATTGTAACAATAACAGTTCCTGAATTATATAGTAAATACTCAGAAGATATTTGGGTGACTTCAGATGGAGTTTAATGTGACAGAAAAGACTTTATTGACAATACAGTGACTATCCATCCTGTTATCCACAGAGCAAATCATGCTCCTAGCTAACTTGCTAAGCAGTAATCTCAGAAATAATGTCAGAATATAAAAGTAATTTGATGGCATGACAGGTAAAATTCTTCATTATCATAAATGTTCATTAAGAGAGGAAGTATAAGGGACTTTCTTTTATAAGATTTTGTTGTCATGTTACTCAGAAAGTGAACTCTCTAAGAGCAGTCAAAAAAGTCATTACACGGCATAAAATCTTTCACCAAACTCTTGCAGTAGGGTTACAAAGTGAGTCAGTAGAGTTTTCTGGTAGGTGTGCACTATGAAACCTATCGTTTTAGTTATGTTAAGTCCCTTAAGATAAGGAAAATTGACGGAAGTTAATATATACATGGCTCAGTTCAAGAACAAAACAGGTAGAAAGAAAGATCTGTGTACTGATTAACAGATAAAATGTAAATCACATATTAGTTAACAATTTTCTATAAAAACAAAAACAGAACAGGTGGAAAAAATCATTTTATTGGAAAAGAAGCATTGTCTGCCACTGATCAGCTGGTTAAATATGTATTTTTACTGGTGGCAAAAGAAAAGGAAAAGGGAAAACAAAACTGTTGTAAATCTATGTGAATTATACACACATAATAGCAATAGAGGTTTACTGCATTTGTGGGAAACAGTTATGCCAGCTTTTGGATACTTCTTGGCAAATCTTCACTCTGGTAGGTTTCTAAACCACTCACTGCATTAGAAATGTATTCGCAAAAAAGAAGAGAAACAAGAAGATAAAGGAGACATAAAGTAGGTATCTCTTGAAGGTAAAGTTGTTCTGCCAGAATGTTTCATGTCAAGAAAAACAAATATGCAGTTAACTGTTTCACTGCTCTAGTGACAGAAGGTGTATGCCTCCCATAAGAAGTAGCTATGGCCATAGTGTTCTTATAGTAAAAATATGTCCACACAGATGAGGCTTTTTTAAAAGCAATGTAATAATTTGTTGGTTTTATTAAATTACACATATGCAAAAAGGTCATACCAGCTGTTATAATTACATTATATTGGCAAAATTACACTAACTTGTGTTGAAATAGAAACCCCTTTATTATATATAAAAAATTTACATATATAATATTTGATAGATTATGTCCTAACTAGTCAATGTTGCTATCATTCAATCAGTGATGAATCAGAACTGTGCTGCATTAATAAGGCTGTAAATTATAGCTTAAAAAATACTCACGCAATGAAATTTAAAATGCTCTTGAATAGGATACAGTCACTAGTCAGAACTATAATTTAATTTTAAAAAGTATCTAATCTGGAAAAAACTGTGACTACCACTCTATAAAGACTCTCTTTTCCTCCCTCCCCTTGTGTCTTCTTCACTGTTTTGTGAATATAGTGTGTATACTCCCTAGGCATACATCTGTATTACTTCAAGACCAAAAAAGCAATTCTCTCTCTCTCCCCCCTCCCCACCCCTAGCTATACAGTTTATATATTATACTATATACAGTTGGCAGAACTATAAACTCAATCTGAAGAGAGAAATTCAGAGGTGTAAAAAAATTTTTTTCACACCATATTTGAATTTTCCCACACTGACTGAATCCTTTTACTCCCTTCTCTGCGAAAGGGGGACACAATGGCCAGTATAAGCTTTTAAATGGCTTCTGTCTCAGCTTGACAGGTATATAACTTTATTTCAGTTAGGAGTGGAGCTAGATTTTAGATGCTGCATTCGGTGACTTCTGGATTATAAATCTCTATTGTATGGTAGAACAACATAACTTTTTAAGAAATTGGGTAGTATTAAATGTCTTTCAGCACTACATGTAAAATTTGCTTTTGTTCTGGTTGCTAGAAGCCTGTACACTTTCAGGGAAAAGGCAGATTATGAACAAGTCATAGCACTAATATACGACTGCAAGTTTTGGGGGTTTTTGTCTGTTCTTCAAATCCTGCTTTTATTAGCAGTGATTGTACTCATATAAAATCAGCAAAAGCTAGTAAAATAAAACCATTTTTATGAGAGAATCGTTGCATATGTTAGAAAATATTGGTTTGGTTGTCATATATGCCTTCTGAAATGCCTTTCTGAGAGAGGGCCAAGATTTTCACATATTTAATATGTTTTGTGGGGTGTAAGTCTGAGCAGAAGTTTGACCATGAGTTTAAAAGTATGATAATGAATTTAAAATTGGACAATGTTCTTTACAAAAATTGCATGGGAATTTTGTTCAGGAAGGGAGCCATCTATGGCATATTAAGATGGACTTGGCTGTAATTTTTTAGCCTAAATGGAAAACCCATAAATTGGGATTATGCAATAAAATACCGGTGTTGCCTGCCAAGTGCTGTGTGAAAACCTGTTTATTTGCATTTCTACACCTATGTCATGTGTGTTTTCCTTCCAACTCACCATCACAGATGGAGTGGCTTTTTGTAGGAGGAAGTTCCTTACCTCATTTAGGATTTCAAACCTCTCTGAACTTCAAGAAAGAAGTGTTTTTGTGATTGACTGACATCAAGTTGTACAAAAAGATGCTTAATAATTTCTACATATAAGACACGTTTTATCAGTTGAATAGCACACGGCTACACATGCCACAGACTAGAGAGCAATGGGACTCTGGCCAAGAAAGAGGTAGACTTCCCAGCCAAAGCACATGTGAAGGAAAGCAAGGAAGAGCTCCTTGATGAAGTGACATGGCAGTTTGATTTCCAGATGAGGGTGCAGGGAGCTGAGAATTCACTGGAAAGGTTTTACGAACCAGTTTAAGAGCTAGCAGTGCCCTAACTGGCTGTGAAAGCAAAGCCCCTCTAGCAAAACTTCTAGATATTGCAAAGGGTTCATAGAAATTATTTCCTTTCTGAATGGTAATTTTTTTCTCTCTAGCAGTCATATTACAGAGAAACTATGCTTAATCTGTATGCTGTCTCAATCCTTCAATCACACCATGGTGTACCTGAGGCAGCTGACTGCCCCACTCTAACACTTACATTTCTGATCCATTTGTAGGATCTGGACATGTTCTCTGCTAGGCCCTTGTTCCCCTAGATTAAACAAAGGAACTTTCAGCATCTCTTCTTCCAATGCAAAGTAGATTGTCCATTCTCCAATCAGCCCATCTTAAAGCCAAAGTTGGAAGTGAACCCTTTCACTAGGAGAAGGCGTTAGCTCTAGGGAGATCATAACTGCATGCAGAGATGTCTGCTAAGGAGCTGGAATGTTGAGCTCAGGTGCCAGAGAAAGTGAGATTTTCATGGTCTCCACACCTCTTATTCTTTTGACTGACTGAAGGAACTGGAGTCTTGGCTGACAGTTTCCTAGCCAAGAATTGTACAGGGTGATAATAGGAGCTAAACACAAGTAAAATAAAATACACAAATAAAATAAAAAATCTGGTAAAGACATTAGATACAAGGATGCAATTTCTGGCTCCCAAGGCTGGAATGATGCAATCAGAACATATTCTCACACTTTTGTCACTATGAAGAAGTTGACAGTGGAAGACAGCAGTGAAGATGGATCTACTTTTGGTCCAAACCCGTATGGCAATTCCTGTGCTATGGCAGCCATCCATGACTGGGCAGTAAGCTTCACATGGCTGAATACTTAAGAATTGAAAGTTTTATACTGCAAAACAGGTTGAAATGAGACAAATGGAATAGTCAGTTGCAGAAATGTTGTTCTCCCCCAGCTAATTTTCTTGCTATTATTCAGGAAAGCAGGATAGATGTGACTTTATATGCAGGGATATTAGCGTTGAATAGCTCCCTGATAATTAATAAAATTATAACCTACATAGCACATGTTCCCAGGTACTGATTCTCTTTTTGTGCCATACAATGCAGTTTTAATAGAAGCAGTCTACAGTCTACCTGCAGTCTACAAAGGTGAAAAACGTGACATACACATTTCAAGAAATCTGCTCTAGCCCTGAGAAACTGTCTATCTTACAGCAGTGCTGGAGTGGCCTCGGGACAGCCAGCCCTCTGTCCCCCAACTGTTTCCCTTTCCTCCATCAGCACCTTCCTCCATCAGCTCACACAGACACAACATTTCTGTCTGAAGGAGACCAGAGCACAGGGTTTACTGAGGCAGCATCACCATTAAAATACTGATGTAACTACTGGAGGGTTTTTCTGAAGCTGTTCAGATAGAATAAAATTATATTAATTCCTCATGAAATCCTTTTAAGGATTTGTATGTCTAAATACTACTCAGCAAGAGTTGCATTATTAATAATTTATTATTATAGCCAGATAATTTCTGCAGAAGATTCATAATAACACCTGTATTGGTTCATTGACTTTTAATGGTAAAATTCTAGGGAAGGTGATTTGGGTACGTAGCCTTTAATAAGGCTTAATATAAACACTTGACATCTGTTTCTTTCACCTTACCTGCCTCTCATTCTAAATTATCTGTCATAGCAATTCCTGATTCAGGCTCTCCATAGGGCTTTACCCTCGTTTCCATTTGAAAACCTTCATTTCAATAGGTGGGCTGAAAATTCCTGTACTTCTAAAATTACCACTATTCCACTTATGAAGTCTAGTTAATGGTATCTCTCTCCACTTTTGTTATTCAGATTGGCAACTATCAATAAGCAAAAAAGAAATTACACAAAGGATGCAAAAACCAGAGTATTTTTATTATTCCAAAAGAATACTAATTTGGTTAAGAAAAAAAAGTTGTGTGGGTTTTATTTTTTAAACTTTGTGTTCCTGTTGTTGTTATGAAACTTTTCCTTTCTCTTTGGCTCATGGTAAATAAGAGATCGAGTTTTTAGTGAAGGGACCGGGAGACATGATATAGTTATTAACAACAAACTATAGAAAGTTTATGGCAGAAAACCAAATCTCAGGTCAAATTAGGGAAATAAACCCACAGCATTTAAAAGTATGAAAAAAAAAAAAGCAGAGAGGAAGAAACATTAAAATGGGAATACAAAGAAAAAGACAGCAAGGATAAGCCATAGTAATTAATTTAACAGTATATGTCAACTTTCATTGGAGTGTCTTTCAATACATTTTTAGATACTTATTAAAGGGTTTTTTGTTTGTTTGGGAGGGGTCGTTTTGGGTTTTTTCAATAATTGTTCATTTTTCATTGAAAAGTCATCTTCTGTTTTCAGCTTTGGTTGTGAATGTACATACTCCCTAAGGCAGTGCTGAACCTAAAAGCTTTTCTAAGGACCCTCTAAACTTTGACAAGCTAAGCATGCCAGAGGAATACCTGCCAGGGTAAATAGGTGAATAAGAAATATTTTGTTTGTCTTTCTGTGATTTACTTCCATAGGAAGCTCTGCAAACCTAAACTGTAAAATTTAAGTAGGGATCCAAGCAAAAGTGATCTAGTTTTACCTGGAGGGTAGTCACAAACAGATCATGTTTGTTGTTAATAGAAATTATATCAGCTCAGTCCTCTAAAATCAAACTGACTCTATTAGAAAAACCTCCTAAAGGATTTCACAGACTCAAAGATTCACAGAACAGCTGAGGTGAGAAAGGACTTCTGGAGGTCATCTAGTCTGATCTCTCCCTTCTCAAGCAGCGTTGTCTTGAGCCAATTATTAAAAAAATAATATTAGAAAAAAATTTTTTTAATTTACTCTCCATTTATACACATTTCAAGATTCAGTATCTATGTGTTTATTCCACGGTTTGAAAAAAAATTGAGGCATAACTAAATTTTACAGTAGCCCAAATGTAATTTTGAGATCCCAAATATAATTTAATAAATGTTATCCTCAGACTGTGCATCAAATTTCATTTCTATATTGGGATTTTGGTTTTTGTTGGTTTTTCTCATTTGTCTAGAAAGATTTTCTGAGAGTTTTCTACTTCAATTTAGTAAATATCTATGGCAATATTTTTTACTTTGAGACTGTTTCTGTACACACATCAAGTATTACAGTGGCAGAGATACTACTATGAAATAAATACCTCAGCTTTTACTTTAAAATCTGAAAAGGTCTCGGTAGCAGTCCAGAGGATGTCCTTGAATTATAACAGCTTCTCACTGTGAGAAGTAAAGAGGATGCAGAACATGATCACATGTTCTGCAATGGAGGAGAGTGGGAAGGGCACAGCAACTTATCAGTTAGATTAAGATATATCTATATTTACCATAATTGATCCACCAATAGTGGTATATGTACCACTATTGATCCTGCCAAACCTTTATTTCCTCCTTTCTGTCAATTCTGGGGACTTAAATTTGGTCTGACTGACTATACAAAATTATGATCAATGTATTTAAATAAATTAATTTGAACAGCTTGTCTGCAGTTTTCCTGTGATTTGCAGAATAATGTAATTTACAAATAACTTCAGAATAAAATACCTTATGTGACCTACGTAAACGTTCCAAATGAGTTTCCTAATCTTTTCTATATATAGTAAAGTTTGTGTCATTTTTGACAAAATAGGGTTGTAAAGCATTTTAGGAATTTTAATTATAGCCATTTTTCACAGAAAGAATAAATTAAAACTGTGCTTCATTTTCACTCAGAATTTTCAGAAATATCATATGGCAGTTTTATGATCCAATTTTTGATCATCCTGTAATTTCCAATAATCAACAGAAAAAACATTACAAGAGCCTTACAAGGTCTAGGAAGCCTTCAACTTTTGTAAGCCCAAGTATTGAATTGATTTGTAGGATATTATTTATTCAGCTAACACCTTTCACATAAATATTAATGCAAAAAACCCCAAAAAACCAGCGTTATATATTTACTCAAGTACTGTTGTAGTTTGTTCCCATCAAAGAAGTCTAGTTTTCACTTCTTTTTTCACTACTAAATACTCTCTCCTCTTCCTTCCATATGCATTCAACTGCAGTTGAGAAAGGTAAAGTATTTAGAAGCACAGTGTTATTGTTCCCCCATCAATGTATGCTTCTGCAAGAAAACTCATTAAAAATTATGACTATTCAATGAATTATCGAAAAACCATTGAACACATTATCTGCTGGACAAAATTTTAAGGGTCTGAGAAGCATTGATGGACCTTCAATCTCTTGGTTTCATGTAGGGGTCTTGTGGCAGCTTGAGAGATAAAAGCATGCATTTCATTGTGGCATGCATTTGTGTCAAGGTGTATGTTCTGTTCCATGCATACAAGAGATTGAGGAATGTATAACTGAGCACACACATCCACCTTTTATCACTCTCATTTATCATTTCTGTGCGTAATTCTTTTTGGTAGAGATTATTCAAAAAAAAAAAAAGAAGGTTCTAAAGAATTAATATTATAATACAGAGGCATAATACAATGATTTAACCAAAACGCTTAAAATTCATACCAGGGCAATGCTGTATTTTATTTTAAAACTTTGAGAGTTTATTTTTCAAACCAGCTCAATCCTTATAAATTCAAGTATTTCAGTTCCACTTTGATACAGCATAGACAAAGATATCATAAAGTGATAAACTACCTCCCAAAAAATCAGGAAATACAAAACACCTTCTTGAGGAGATTGTGCCTAATACATTCTGGACTACATGAGTGAACTGGCAATCTTTGAGGGCAGGTAAGAAGTGAAAGCTTAGTATGGCTGAGATAACAAGTTGGGGAGTGCATTGTTTGTCTACTGGCGCCAAGCAGTGTTCTTAAGATTAGTGGTCCTAAATCTTTCATTCACAGCATTACAAACTGACCATCATAATCCATTCATTAAAGCCATACCAAAGAAAAGGATAAGAAACTAAACAGCTGTGTTTAAAAACCACAAAACCTTAAAATGACAATTTAAGTATTTAAATGTGCACAAAGTCATATTAAGCAAACCTTAGGATGTTTTGGACTAGAAAGACTTTTGCAAGCTCGAATCACTTTGTAAATTACCATCTCCCTCTTCCCCTCTCCTCCCTCCTCTCATGATACTCTCACAATAACAAAAGGGATTAGCTAAGCAACCTAAAGTGAATCCACTTTAAGGGCATAGTTAAGCTCAGAGTAACTAGCAGTCAGTGTCAGGGCATGTCAACTATTAAGTTTGAAGCAGGTCCTTATAAATGAATTGATCCTTGGGTTTCTGTCTTCGGTTATGGAATAGTATTACTTGATAGGAGGAAAACATTCCTGTAATGTAAGATCATATGTAGTCTGCCATATTTTTTATGTTCTCTTATCAATTTCTGAACTGAAATCACTCCACAAATATAATGAAAATCTGTCCTCTTTTATACCCCAGTAAGTGGGAGCATGCCAGTTTCCCAAATAGACTTGTATCAACAAGTTTATCTACAGCTGTTCATAGATTTTTCTAAGGAAGGTGTACACCTGGGCTCACCTATGAGGGGTACCTGTGGCTGTGCTTAGTTCCAGTGTTCTCAGTACCTTATCTAAATAAATTAAACAGACTTACAGCTCCTCGTGTGGCATTAGACATTCTCCAGAGAAGACGCAATCTTTCCTACCATCACTGCACCAGGAGCCTGACAGTAATTAGTTCAGAACAGGTGCCTGGGCTCTTTATAAAGATTTTCAATAACCTCCCTACATCACTTGGGATCAGATGGGTTATGCAGACAGGCTGCTATTCCTAGATCAGATTTTGGAGAACTGTGTAATTATAACATGTGAGAATTAGTGCTCATCTCCCAGTGACGTCTTGTCTTTGAAAATTCTAGCCCAATATTTTGAAAGCAGAATACATTTTACAAGGAGGCTTTTCCCAGAAACAGTGTTATAACGTCTTAGTGCTAACCAAAAGCCTGTTATGAACAGCTTTATTTCCTGGTATCAGTAGACAGGGGAATATGAAACTATAATTCTCTAAGAAAAATATTTTCATTTTTCTCCAGATCAGGATGTAGTGCAATCCCTGCAAAATTTGCTGATAAAAGAGTTCTTGAGCTGGGAGTTATTGGAGTTATTAGAGTACTGAATGAAGTGTAGTCTCCTGGCAGCAGTTCATCATCTTTCTTAGTTCTCTCTGCCATACCCTTTAGAGGTCCACCTACTTAATTCTGTTTCCATTTACCCATGACAGCTCTACATGCTTCACAATGAAGCATGCTTCACAATTTTTAAACCAAAATTAAATACTTAGATTTAGGATTCTACTGTAGGTTACTAAAAATTTGTGCAGGTCAATAAGCATATTTTCATTGTGGATCACAACTATATGTGTTTGGATGAGTTTTTAACGATTTTTTTTACTTTTGCCTAAGGTTGCATGTAAAGCTCTCTGAAAGTGGGCTGTTTCCTTGATTTTGAAATTCAAGAAAAATAGTAGTCGTGAAATATTCTGTTACTTTGAAAGTGAAAAAATAAATTATTTTTATTTTAGATATCTTTTAGTTTGAAATTGAATTGCTTCCAGTAATTAGCTTTTAAAACTAATTTAAAATGAGTGTTTTAACTGAAGAGAACAAAATATTTTTCAGATACTTGGGAAATTTTTTGAAATTTTGATAACTGGTAGGGCTTGATTATTAAAGGTAGTACCAGTGTCCGCAGATAGTTAATAAATAACATTTTAAATTCAAACTATGAGACAGAGATCATAGAAGTTTAAAATTATTCTGCAGCAATGTTTTAGAACTTAGAAAACATTACGTTTCCCAAATCATCTCAGTACGAGCTCCTGCTGTATAATTGTGCTCATTCAATTAGATATTTTTCAGTTCTAGTCTTTCTAACTGAACTGTTGTCTTAAAAGACTTCAGACTAATGAGCTGACAGGCTTTAGTGATTTCTAAGCATGATAGTAACTAGAAGTTATTGTGCAGTTATCCTGTTACTTAGAGTAGATAGGGATTTGAGACCCAGGAGAAGATTAGCATAGGAAAGAGTAGACACATATTTACAAGCTTGTGTCTTTTCCTGTGATTCATCCTATCTTTCTGGATATACAAGCATTGTAGCCAGATCCTGGGACAAGATGGATGGACAGATATCGTGTATCTACGGATGATAGCTGCATGATAAATTGTGGAACCATCCCATTTATTTATATCCACCTTTGACCACTTCATGTGCCCTTTGCCTACCAATTCATCTTCACCATGATGACTTATAAAATCCCAACTCCCTGAAATGTTTCAGTCCATTCTATCCTGCCTCCTTTGTTTTCCCCCACATTCATCCAGCAAAATGAAGGAAGATTGCCACAGTCTGAAAAAAAGAATTATCCATTAATACAGAAGCAACAAAAACATCAGTAACTTTTCATATTTCCACAAATGGGAAAATTGAGTCCTGTCTACCTATCTTTACATAGATTAAAGATCTTTTCAATGGTGAAAAAAATTAAAGTTGATAAATTTACTGTAATTTATTTAAAGTATTGTTAATTATAGAGGTGGATATTTTTATTCCCTCTGTTACCAGAGGAGAGAGGAAAAGCAACATATGGAAAAATTAATGTAATCTGGTTTAGAATGTTATTTTGAAACAAGAAAAACAATCAAGAAAATCAGAAAGCAAAATACTTGCATATGCACAGGAATTTTGTAGTTTTCTTTCTAACTTGTTATTTTGGGGAAGAATTTTCTATAAAAAGTACCAGTTAAAAAATTGTCCAGTGCTACTGAGACTTATTTTCTGACACTTGAAAGGTCATGGAATTCTTCGATTCTGTCCAAATACTGACAGCAGGATTTGGAATATGAAGTTAATACCATCTTTTATATGACCTATATAAGATGATATTCAATTAAAAAACCAGAAGTTTGGTATCTTATTAGTGAAAATTGTAGGTAGCAAGATGCTGTAGTAGAGGTTTCTTCTAACAATCCAAAACATTTTTTTCAAGAAAGAATGAGACATTTCAGGCCTGTGCATTTCCAGGATCACTCATTGGTGGCCACTAATGCAAAAATGAAGCCTCTGATTCAATGGCTGTAACAAGCTTAGACTTGGTTTCCTGTCTTGTGTCTCAGCTGCTCCTTGCTCTATTGTTGGATGATGCCAGCTATGAAATAACACTGCCTTGTGGACAACTGGGCACTGAGATGTTTTCTTGCTCTTGAGTGCATCTTGAAACACTTGCACTATGCCTTTGAAGGAAAATTATGTTAAATTGTTTGTAGATTTCTGATAAAAGTACAACCTAAAAAGATTTCAAAAAAAGTTCATTTGTACAGCATGAGAACATACACTTTTGAATATCGTTGATTAATATTTCAATCCATGTTTCTAAGTAATGAAAGATATCTGGGTATTTCTGAAGAATTTTGTCAGTAATATTGGTGTATTTATGGCTTTTCAATTGGACCACTTTTTCCAAACTTGAGTGAACATTTTTGTATTTCTTTGTTTAAACATTTTTGAAAGTGATATTGGCTAAAGAGAAAAAGCCCTATATCTTCATATTAGAATAGTCCATTCACAAAAAGACACGCACTGATCAAAAAATATGCAGATTTAAATTCAGAGGACTGTCAACTCATACCAGTCTAACTATGAAGAAACAACATATAAGTAAGTTCCACTTTACACACTCCCTGAACAGCTAGTTTTCCTCAAAAAATTCTTCAGTGTGGTCTAACAGTACTTCTTTTGGGGAAGCTCAAGCTAATTTAGATATTAATTTTTAACAATTAAAAATTAAAATCCTCAGCTGAGTAACAGAGTCATGTTCATATCAAAAGAGGAAATTAGTTAAACAGAGTTGGCTGTTCTATTGAGGCACAGGAAAATAAACATATTAAACTTCATCTGAAACTCTTCAGACTGCCTTTACTTCCACGTAAGTCAAGAAAGGAACATGTAGTGCATGTGCTTCTCTCAGGCATGTCAAAGTGTTAATTTTGATCTGTAAGGTCCCCTCTAACCCAAACCGTTCTATGATTCCATGATGGCATAAGCCTGTCAAAGACAAACTTACTGAAAGTAAAGCACCATCCAGAAGGCTGGCTGGCTGCTGATTGCCAGGGAATGTGCTGCAGCTGCACTTCCCTTAGGGAGGTGTTCACTCCGTCTGTAAATAAATGCTGATGGTGAAAATGCCTTTGTGTTTTCCTGATCACATTTGAATCACAAATGGTCTAGAGACTGATCCCAGAATCACTGGTCCTGGGAGGGAAGAGGCATTGCCCCAGTCTGGGCCAGTGGCTGCCTGGGCCAATATATTAGGTTTGAACTAGAACCTTCAGAATTATGCAGCATGATATGCTGTCACTTGAACTAAATGCATTACATCTACACTTGAAGTAGATTTTCATTTCTCTGTGAATTGAGTAAAATTAAGCCTGTCATATGAGACCCAACAAGATACAGTATGACATAACTCTATCTTAATGGCAAAAGTGAAAGAGATTCTTAAAAGAATATATTTTTTAACCTAAAGTAATCTTTGATATTTTAACAAACTACTGGAACATAGAAACATCAAGCAATAATGCAAAGACTCATTGTGGTCTGTGCAGCAGTCATTATGCTAGACTGTGTAGGAGAGCTTACTTTATTAGGCCAGGGAAATCAGACAGCATTTTGGGATTACTGTACCTCCCATTCATTTAGAGTATGTCATGAGTTCTTCAGCATACCCTTGGGCAAGCCGTGCAGACAGACAAAAGCTGCTTCCTTCTTAAGTTCCAACTTTTTCTGACATCACTGATAAGAAACATCTTTGAATAAATTCTAAAATATAGGGCAGATGCTTTTTAGTCCTCCTTCTCTCCACTGAGCAGCCAGAGCCAGAGCTATGGGCCCATCAGTATGTGCAAGTGGGAAAAATGGAGCGCTTGCAAGAGCAATTAAGTGCATGTACAATTATAAATGTGTCTAAAACATAAGACTAGTTTTGCTTTTTTATACTCCCCAGGCACTTCAGAGTAAAAGTGCCTCACTCAGTTTGTAACATAACTATTTTTAAATGTAATAGTGCAACCTCAGCTGCACAGAAAAACTGTTTCTTTCCACTGACAAGAGACAGTAAGATGAAGCTAGCACTCAAATATTTGTTTCAAGCTTTTGTCTTAAAGCCTATTATTTAGGAGATAAAAATGTTTAAATTCAGGTACTTACCAGACAATCCAAATAAACAATGGTCCAAGCTCTTGCCACTGCCAATAGGATTTCCAGGGTTGCCTGAAACAGCTATTAAAAAACCCCTAAATTCAGCTCCCCAGCTGATAAACCTGGGATTTCAACTTTTCAACTGGAGTTGAGCCAGTGCTGCTGGACAAAGATGGAGGGGTGGCAGAGAGCTCCTGGGGCAGCTGGGCCTTCTGCCTGAAGAAGGAAAGATGGGTTGGGGCCACCCACCCCAGCAAAGCCACTGTCCCTCCTGCCCAGACTCTTCCTAGATATCAGTCTGTTTCAGCACACAGGAAAATGGGAGTCTAAGGCATGGCTTTTCCACAGCCACAGAGCCTAAGCAAGCATCTCTTCACTTGTGCCAGCAGCACAAATGTGTTGGCCCACATCCCCATCTGGATTACATTTGTAAAATTCTATAAAGCAATGTAAAGACACTGCATATAACCTAGAACCTTATACACCATCCCCATAATTATACTATTCCAAATATTTTTAAAAATAAAATTCAGATAGCAAAAATTCTGATTGTTTCCAGTTAGAAAACACTGTTTCAGTTGCAATAATTCAGGTCAAATGCTAAGTTTCTCAAAAGCCTTGTTTGCAAGAGACCTTTCAAAGAAAAAAGTCCATATCACATACAGACTTTTAAGATGATGTGACTGATCAGCTGTATGCATTATAGGATAAACTGTTTCCATTAATGCATATTCATCATTGAAAACCAATTTTTTTCGTATTTATCTGTTTGCTTTTCCTCCATTTGAAAGGATAAAAATGTAACCCAGGACAAAAATCAGCTTTTTCGAAATAGCATAGACCTCCCAATATATGTATTTTATTCAGAGCAAATTTTATCAGGGGAAAGTATAATAGTAAGAGAAGTTCTAAGAAAATTAAGATTGCTTTCACTGTGCATATCATTGAGAAAATTATTTTTAAAATTTCTATATCACAAAAAAAAAGTTCTGCTAGTTACCAAAACTTTAAAAACCTGGTAACAACATTAATAAAATGGCTAAGCACAGGAAATAATAAATTTATTGGTGTATTTCCCAGTGAAACAAAAAGTGTTAGTTTAGTTTTCACTAAAGAATGTAATTTTGTCTTTCAAAAAAGTTCCTCTCACCCAAAGAAAGGATGTCTTATGCTTAAGAACAGACAGGACATCAAAATTGACAGAAAATTTATTTTCTCTCATGTGGAGGAACTGTTCTCTTTAGGTTAGTTAAAGGCTGAACAGAAGAAGGCAGGCAATGACATATCTGGCATATTTTTTCACATTGTACGTGTAAATTGAAAATGGGAGCACTAATTTGCAAATGCTTGGAAGTCATACTGCTGTACAGTTTTAGATTGTGTCTGGAAATGAAGCAATCTGTATGAGGCAAAATTAATTATTTAGTTAACTATAAAAGCAGGTATCAGTGCTATGTCTGTAGCATTATTTCCAGTTTCCTAACAGTTTTCATTATTTTCAATAAAAAAGGACATCTATTTCACTCACAGCCTTTCCCTCTAGCTGCAAATCAGGCCCTAGCCAAATTCAGCTGTATGCATGATCAAGTAAATAAATGAAGAAAACATTCCAGGTTTTGAGCTGTTAGACTTTCTGCAACCTTTGCACTCCTGGAAAGATAACTGCAAGTAACCTTCATAAACAAGAGACTTCCTTCTCACAGTTCATGTGCTGATATTGCTTTATGTTAGCCTTTTCCAGCTGCCTCTCTGTAGTGAGTAGCTGTTCTTAACACTTGCTGGAAGTATTCTGGGAGACTGCCAATACCTTCATGCACTTCTAGAGCAGGTTTGCTGAGTGGTGATCACAACTTCCCTGAAATAAGCTTTCCTGTTGGCTGATCAGTAGAAATGCTCCCCTTCCAAATGCTGGACAGTGATAATGACATTAATAATTATTTTGCCTTTTCTTATATTCAGGAGTGGGTAATGCTGGGTCTTCACTTAAATATTTGAAAATATTATTCCTGAGCAGGCTGAGTTTGGGGATTTAATTTAAAATGCTCATCTTTAGGATTCTGTTAAGATACATAAGCTGTTTTCCAGGCTAATCATTTGGGAGATGGCCCATTCATTTATGCCAGAGGCAATTGGTGACACTCATCAGCTCAGGATGCCAGGTTTGGGCAGGTGGCAGCACTCCTGACACAACAGCTGAACATTAGCTGACTTGGGATCTGTGCAAAATGGCCAGGTTTAAGAGATGGCACAACTAGATTAAGGGAAAGGCATTCTGCTGAGCTCCCCAGTTCCTTGGAACATTTGATCCTGCCATAATCTCTGCCTGCAAGAAAGCTGAACCACAACAGTTGCCAAGCAAAGCTGGGAAAAAGTAGTCAGAAGATAGGAAGCAGCAGCAGCAGCTAATGCCTGTGTGCAGGCAGCCCAAAGCATGCAAAAGGGTGGATTAGGCATTAGTTTGTATAGAAAAGTACAACACCTGGCACCTATTGGTGCTCAAGAGAGCTAAAACTGGATACCAGCACCATCCTGCAAGCAAGGCCTGTGAGGGATATGTAATGTGGGCCCTTCTGCACTCCTGGAGAGAGCCTACAACTGCAGAAGGCCCAGCTTGTGTCTGGGATAGGGGAAGACTGGGTTGTTGCTCTGTGGGATGAGCTGAAGAAGACAGACCTATCAGAGCCTTGCTCAGATCAAGTGGAGACCATTTCTGAGCTCTAAGAAGTTACATGTTACCAGCTGGTGACTAAGCACCACATAGCCATTCGGTCACTTGCCCACCAGTGGGGTGGAGGAGAGAGTAAAAATGAGAAAACTCATGGGTTGAGATACAGACAGTTAAATAGGGAAAGTAAAGGTAACACATGCAAGCAAAGCAAAGCAAGGAATTCATTCACCACTTACCATCAGCAGGGAGGTGTTCAGCCATCTCCAGGAACTCAGGGCTCCATCATGCATAAGGATGACTTAGGAAGACAAATGCCATCACTCCAAACATCCTCCTTCCCTTCCTGTTTCTTCCCTCAGATTTATATACTGACTGAGATGAAATATCCCTGACACCTGTTGGGGTCAGTTGTCCTGGCTGTGTCCTGTCCCAGCTTCCCATGCAGTCCCAGCCTTTTCAGTCCTGGTGTGGGGTGAGGAGAGGAAAGGGCCTTGACACCGTGTGAGCACTGCTCAGCAGTAACTAAAACATCCCTGTGTGATCCACACTGTGCTCAGCATGAATCCAAAACACAGCCCCACACCAGCTACTGTGAAGAGAATTAACTTTACCCCAGTCAAACCATCACACGTGTCCAAAGCAGTGAAGAGCTCTGACAGACTTTCCAAAGCAAGAGACAGTGCCTTGTAACTCTCCTTCTCCTTCTTGGTCATAGAACCTGTTTGCAGTATAACATGGCCAAAGACCAGCACAGACTCCAAGCAACACAGCACTACTGGAGCTATAAACAATCCATTTTAAGGAAATTCATAGCCAGCTCTACCACATTCTGCCACTGTTTTAGCATTTGTGACTGAAAATAGCTTTTCAGGAGAGTGTTATTTGGTTTTTAGTTAAAGCCATGAGTAGCATATTGTAGAAAACACACATTTCCCAGGCATTTTGAAAGCAACTTCATAGAATCACACAAAGCAGAACAACTTACTTTTGTGAACATTGGCACCAGTCCTTAGTCTTTAGTTTCACTGCTGGGAGAGAAACTCCCAGAGAGCCTAAACTTCTGCCAAGAGTAATGCAGAAAAAATCATTAACAACAACAGACTTGTAAATCAGGACATTAAAATTAGCTACTGCGTATGGTTGCATGGGTAAAGCCAGGTAAAAGACTGCTCACAAAAATGAGCTAGCTCTCCACTCACGTATTTCACCAGGCTTCCATGAAGAGCCCACCTGAACACGAACACCAGAATGCAGAGCTGGAGGCAACACATTCTGCCAACTGACCTGGAAGAGTTTCCAAAGGTCTCTGCCTCCAGCTCCAACAGAGCATCAGCTGAGCCACAGCTGACCAGAGCTCAGTTCTCCCAAGCCTGAGCCCAGCACAGAGATGTGGTAGCAGAGATGACTGCAGGACCAGCTGCTTTGTGTCAGTTGGTTTTCAAATACTGTCCAAAGCAGGGCCTGGGGTCTGGCCTTGAGGAACGTTGGTGAGGAATTGAGGAAACTGTTGGGAAAATATTTTCCAGGTAGCTGTCAGCTTTGCAAAGTAATTAACTCATCCCTTACATTTATAAATACAGTGTAACTATGGGAAATAAGAAATGTATTTAACTCTTAAAGGTTTTTTCAGTCTTCTGTATTTCAGACACATAAGCATCTTCTAGTAAAGTGCAGACATTTCTGCAAAAAGTTATCAATGACCATACAAATGGCTCATATTTCTTAGCTTTCTTTCTAAGACCTCTAAAGATTGATGGGTAGAAAATCTGCAGCAAAATTCCTAGCTTCTCACAAGTGCATTAAGTGTTTAGTTTGACTATTTTTGCATGGATATATTAACTGCATTTTCTGGAAAGCACAAAAAAATGGTCAGCTATCAAACATCTCTAATACCAAGCTACCTTACTATCTAATACAGTAACTACTCTAATACAACTTTCACTTTCAGCAGTTCTACTTTGTAGTTAGTCAGCTACATCAGCTCACCAGCACAGGGATGCTTGGCCTTCTCTTGTCTTCACCAGAGCTTCAGTGACCTGACAATCATGCACCTCTTCCAAGGAATGCATTTACATACACCATCGATGGTATATGATATAGTCACCGAGACAAATTTCTCATGTGTGTTTTAAATAATATTTCAATGAGTTATTTATGGATTATTTTGTATATATTAGAAAGGTTTCAGAGACTTTCAGAAAAGATAATGTTGTGTGTTGGGAATTAACATGCAAAAGATCTATCATTTATGCTTTTGCAAGAGGCTTAGAAATATAAAACCAAGATTTTAAATCTCTTCTAGAGCTATTAAAGAAAAAAGAAATAATCTCACACACTAATTAAGTTTAGAACAGAATTAGAATAATTTAAATGTAGATATGAAAATAATGTTTTCAGTACTTTTAGGAGTGTGACCTAAAAAGGAAAAATTTTTCTGAATTTTAATTCTGTTTTGCAGAACTTTTGGGATAATAAATTTGAATGATTAGCATGGACACTGAGCAGTTGCACATGTGACTAATGGGGAGGAAGGAAGGAACCTGGCTATCTAAATATATTTACTCACATGTTAATGTTAGTGTAACTGTATCTAAATTTAAAAGCCTGATGCTAAGTCAATATGAAAATGTTGTAAGATCAATCTCCAACAGAAAACCGCACAAACACACCCCAATCTCAAAACAAACCCCAAAATACCACCCATCAAATAGGAGAAGGGCAAAGTTGCTATAAATTCAACACATGTAATAGCATTTTGTAATATTTGGTGGAACCTACTAAGGTCACTGAAAGTCTACATCCTACTGCTAATTTTTTTTTCTTTTTAAGGCAACTTACAGCCTCATTGATTTAATGTGCTTATAGCTTCAGGAAGACTGTCTTAAAAGTTGCTACCTTTTCAGATGCATATCATTCCTATCAAAAGTGTCCATAATACTGAGAAAATTACTGTAAATTACCCTGTGCAGTCTTACTTTTTCAGATTTTGAATGCTATTTCTAAGGGGACTACACAATGTAAGCATTGATTAACAATGTCTTTTTACCTACTACAGAGGCTAAGCATGGATAACACTACTTGAAAGGAGGAGTAAAGGACACTAGAACAAGCTGAGACCTCATGTAACAACCTAAATGTTAAGCATTAAACTTTTGTCTAGATATTCAGAAAATGAGGTTACAACTTTCTGCTGACATATGGTGTAGTAAATTTTAATAAAGTGAATATATAAGCATTTGTAGCTACCATGTAAAATCAAGAAGAAGCAATTTTTTGAACTTTCATTACTATTTTTTTGCTCAGTAGGAAATAAGTGGCTTTATTCTTGCTAGGTGAGGTAGGTGAAATACTGTAATTTTATGTAAGCAGGGGATATGACGTTCTAAAAGGTCGTATTCTGTTCAGGTTTTGGTTGTCACTACTTACAGTCAAAGGTCTGTAAAAAGAGGCTTCTACTTGTCAGGGGTGGTTTTCAAATCCTTAGTTTGCATGGAAGAAGCTGAATGGAGAGGTTCTGCCTTTTTAAAAAGGTGGGAAGATTGCTGTAAAACTTTTGTTCCAAGCTGTATAGAACAAGTGGGTTGTCCAGATAGTGCTAAGCAAAGATTCATCCTAGAGGGGCATTTGGTAAACTCACATCTTTAATATTTTCCTACTGGCTGGTTTACATGGCATCCTCCACAGAATGGCAGCTCCCATGAAACCTGTCAGGAGATACTTTGCCTTCCTCAGACTTCAAAGAGTGAGTATTGATTGCATCCATACTGGGATCTAGTGCTCAAAACATGATACTGCAATGTTTACTTCTGCAGATTTTAATCCCTTTTTTTGCTCTGGCCCAAGACAGTTTCCTTGTAAGGCACCCAGGTAGTTCAAGCAATTTTTATACTTCTTATTTTATCATTAGACATCACTAAATCCTTATGTTCTGTCCACTTCTTCCAATTTTAGACACAGGATATTCTCAAATTATGTAAGACATTAAAAATAAGAGACACAATCTATCCACATCACTTGGGTCAAATATATAAAATATAAAATGTATTCTCCATATTCATAAAAAGAAGCAAAGTGGTTCGACATTGCAATTCTAGTAACAAGGAGAAACTTTATTTACAATTACAAACAACCTTTGCGGTTCTAATTTTATAAAATCACAAAATGGTTACTAATCAGGCAAAATAAGAATTCTTAATGTAGCCTGAACCAATTTTAAACTTCTGTGATGACTGGGCCACTATTCTTCCAAAGTCTTGTTTGTTTTTGGTTGCTAGAGTAAAATATATGTGTCAATAAATAGCCAGATGGGTATCAGTGATGAACTGATAATATCAGACCCCATAGCAGTTGACCTTCTCTAAAGGTGTCATGTAGCTATTAAACAGCCTGAGGGAAGGAACAAAATCACTAGTCTGTTGCAAGGTGCAACTCTGAGTGTGGATTCAACACTGTTTATTGCCATTTCTAACTTTCTGGCTTTCAAATATAATCTGAACAACTGCAGAACATTTCTAGAAATGCGAGCATTCTTTGACCTTAATCCTTAACAATATAAAATAATTTTTTTTTTTTATGGCCAAAGGCATTCAAATTAAATATTAATTGAGAGAGGCTCTGCTTCATTATTTGTCAAAGTCAGGTAAGATATCATGTGAGAGAAAGATTATTAGCTGCGAATACCAGAGGTGCACGACTAGAAAGATGCCTAATAAGTAGATGTATGGGCTATCAGGGCTCTCATTCAAAGTAACAGTGACTAAAGAACTTTGCAGATTTGTACCATACAGTCATTTTTAATTGCTGCAGCTTATTCCCAATATGCCAAAAAACTCAGCAAGGAGTCTGAATTGTCACAAAATTAGATTTTTTCCTTCTCTTTGTATTATTATCTGTTGAGAACGGTTTTATTGTTTCACGTGTATTAAAATGCTTCCCATGTTAAATGCTCCTGTTTAATTTGCATAAATTACACATTTTGGTCAATAAATATAAACTTCTTTAGTAATACGCAGTGTTACAGTAGACACAATGTCACCCACAGCTTTATCAGTAATTTCTTGCATTTGCTATTACATAATTGATAAGATACAGTTTGTAATCACTGTTCAAGAAATTAATTACAAAGGCAAGAGACACTAGTTTTGGTCAACCAGTGTTGGCTTGCAATGAGTTAACTGGGATCATTGTTTCTGGGGCTGTTCATATCCCCAGACTTTTCACAGCCCTGGCAGAGGCTGACTCTGTAATAAGTCTCACATTACACGTGGATTAGATTTGTAGAAATCCTGTAACTCAATAGGTACCTGCCTATTCTCTCCTGGCGTCAGGCTGCCTGCACTACTTTGCTCTGTAGACATACCTGGCATTCCACCCGTGCCTCCTCGCTGGCTAAGTGGGCTGGAGCCTGCCTACCAAAACATTGGGGTATTGTTGGGAAGGGGAGACCCCCTTGACAGACGAGCGAAGTGTGAAGTTAGCCTTGCAATGCCTTATTACCTTCCTATGAAGTATACACGCCGCTCTTTTAAACTTCCTTTATGCTGCAGTAACGTGGGAAATGAGATCTGCAGAAGCGCTGGGGAGTAGCAAGGGGGTGGAGATGTGCTGTAGGCAAGGACAAAGCCAGTCCGACCCTAAGACCTTCCGCCTTCCCCCCAGCCACCACCACAATGTTTGTTTACACTGACTGAGCGAAAAAAAACAAAAACATATTTGTCAGCGCATCAAGGATGCGAAATGACTTGATTTCTGGGAATTGTGCCAGGTATTATAAACCATTTTATTTTAACACCCATTCTTCATTTCACTGCATACCATTTGCTTAGCAATTAGTGAGAATTAGGATTTTCAAAACATTTGAATAAGATTAAAACACCCATTTGCAGTGTTAGGACTTTTAAAGTGAAACAGCTATCTCACTAATGAAAACTAAGTCATGTGATGTTTAAATAACAAAAGGAAAATTCTCAGTTTTTCACTGACAGTTTATGGTTTGTATCCTGCAAATCTCGAAATCAATTACATTGAAGGTCACAATAAAACTTATAGAATTATTATCAGACCAAAAGATCAGCCAACCTCTTAACTTTTCGTTAGGTTTTTTTATATATTTGATGGTGAGTTTTTTTTTTTTTTTTTTTTTTTTTTTTTTTTTTTTTTTTTTTTGTGCGTGTGAAATTTGAGATCCATAACAACTCTTTCCTTCTCTTTCAGCAGTTCATCATCTCATCCTGGAAGATAATGAAAAGACTCCTAGTGATTTCATGCAGATGTGTATGTGATTCTAACAACCTAATAATACTATTTAACTTTAAATGTTAATAAAGTCTATGGTTTATATTAACATTAAAAAGTCTTTTTTTTTTTTAAGAAGAGGAAAAATTTTTATAATGGGTTGCCATCACAGAATGTATGATAGCAATTTATGCACAGAAATATCTGCTTCAGAGTTTTGGCAAATGTTTATAGTCATGTCTTGAAGTTCACAGCTAAAACTTATAAGTTTAGTGAAATTTTACCTCAGGTGTCAGAGAGAATGGTGGAAAGATTGTTGGGGACATAGTTTTGTTTCCTAATGAGCTGCCAAGTATCTTAGTTAAGCATTCAAGAGAACTGCAGGCATGTCCTTTCCAAATGCTGCAGCGGAGGTAAATTCCTGCCATCCAAGTAGTCCCTCCTGTCTTGCCAAGTGTCAGTGAAGTGCAGTGATTCTGCCTGAGTGATGTGCCCAAACAGCCTCCATGGGAGGCAATGACTCTGCAGGATAAGGCTTTGCGAGGAAGAGTTGCTAACATCAGATTATTCAAGTGTGTTTCCTGCGCAGGTTTTTATCTCTGTCCTCTCAGTACATTTCATTCCCTCATATTTTTATAAAGGAAATACTTTTTGGCTTCACAGTAGTATTTTTTATTTTGTATTTTATATTATTCTACATTTTATATTTAAAATACTTCTAAGCTTTGTACTGTTCTGATGAGCTATTATCTTAGTAAGGATAGGTTCATATTGAATCTTACTTACAGGGTTTTGAAACACACTTTTAGAAATAACACCTGTGTATGGGAATTACTTGTAACACAAATGAGTATTTTTCTCTTAATATAATTATATCTCTTATTGCTCACTGCAAATCAAAATATGTCATGAAATCAACAGGCTTCAAAAGAAAATAATAACCTTCAGTACCCTTTGTTTCTCTTTTCCTTTTGATTGAGCACACTATCCTAGAAACAGAGATTTGGGTGGTTTTCTCCCCCCCATTTCTGCTGTATCCCAAATATTTCTGTTTTCATGTTCCTCTGATTACAGCCTATAACTTGCTTTTGCTATAATACATTCGAGCCTAGTTGAAGCTGCTGGGGAGCAAGGCAGTGAAGGAAGCCTGGTTGCTGCCGCGTGTCCCGCGAACCGCCCCGGTTCCGCCCGCACCCCCGGCAGCTCCGCTCCGCTGCGGTGCCCTCGCCTCCAGCCGCAGGCAGCGGTGCTGCGGGTCCCTGCGCTGGCCCGCGCTGCTGCCACATTCGGCACGCAGCCTGCTGCCAGGCACGGGCTGCCCCTCAATAGGATCTGCATCTTTCCTCTGTTTACACCGATTTTCATGAAATTTACAGGCACGTATTTCCCTGCTACTCCCGCCTTTTGAATTTGCTTGAATATAGCGGCTATCAAAGAAAAAAAGTACTATAATAGGGCAAGCAGGAGGCAAACAACACAGTTGCATAAACCAGATTTCTGCGTTCAAACTAAAAACCGCATATGCAGCAATGAAGGTCAGGCAGTGGTCTCAGTCTGAACAGTTAACATGAGGGTGTCCAAAATTCGACCGGCTTCAAGGAGGTTTTTTTTTTTTTCTTGTTAGTTCAGTGGCACAATTTTCATGCCAGTTTCCTGCCAAGCAAATTGCAGAGGGCTTGCACAACTGAAAGAGCTTGAGTCTGAGTCTCTGGTGACAAGCTTGCTGCAGCTCCAATCAGGGCTTTATAGCTTCCTAAAAAAAATAACAATGCTGCCAATTGTAACAAATGTGAAGTGTCTCTTTGACATGAAACCACTGCCTATTAAAACGAGCCAAAAATATGACAGTTTCACAGAAGACTCTTTTTTATCAGCTGAACACTTCTCAGCACATCACTTGGGTCAAATTCAAATGTAAAATCATGGTACCTGAAGGAAACAAACTGTCAAGAGTCTTGTATAATACTCACTGAGTCCTCTTCTTTTAAACAAGGCTAGTACTTATGTCGTTTTCTTGATAGTAAAATGTAAAGAATCTCAACAATGGCAGGGAATGCAGGATGAAAAGTCCTTTTTTTCCATTGCAATATTTCTGCTGAAATAGCTTTGTTACAGTTTATGAATTCCTTTAAATAAAAAAGTCTATGAGCAGTATTTTGAATGAAATATTTTTTCAAGGTTGAATGCTAGCTCTAGCCCCACTCAAATAGGAGAAATTACTTCCCAGTGGTATGCCAAATTACTTGTTAACTGTTTCAGCAGCAGGATACGATGATTCCTTATACTAGGCTTGTCGTAGCTTTGTTAGACACTTTCATACCTCTAATTTCTGAAACCTACATTATCAGAAGCAGTTTTCTGTTACTGAATTCAGTTCAAAAGCCGACAATTCAACTAAATTAGTACAGCTGAGTATGTTTCTCAAGCCTACAGATACAATTTCCAGATATATACGGTTTATTAAGTGTTTCGGTAAAAATAGTTAAAAATAAATATATACATGTGATTAATTTTTGCCTAGATAACACCATTGGGAGACTATTATTGGAGCTAAGTGGGTAAACTAACGTGACTTCTGGTTCTGGGTTTCCCCAGAAATTCTACAAGAGAATCTAACTCTAGCCATGAATGCTCTAAATTGTGCACTTTTAAAGGGTCCTTGTGCATAGGTTGAATTAAACTGCATTAGGCTAATAAAAATGATCTGAAAGAGTGTTGTTTAAAAAAGCTACAGATGACTAAATTTCTACAGATACCTATCTCTTTTCTGATTATCTGGTTTTGTACCTTTGCATTACTGACAATCTGCATGAGCAGCTTGGAGCCACAGTTGTGCCAAGTCTAATGGGACTGAAATTACAGTGCATTAGCTACACATCAGGAATCTCCACCCGAGTCTCATCCTGCATCTCCTTCACACTTTTAAAGCCCAACTTTATGTTACAAGGTTTCTAGTTTGACTTTTTCTGGAGAACTCGAGGGCCAGATTTTGGCAGCCTGTGTTGTCTCACCTCTTGGAGACGGGAAGAATCAGGGCAAATTAGAGCTGATCACCAATCCTCTGTTGTGAGCTGCTGCGTCTCGGTCAATACTGTTATCAGGGAACTGAAGGAAGGATGAAGGAGGGAAAATCCACCTCCTGCCCTCCCCCCTTCTCCCACCTCTGTTTCCTGGACTCCAGAATCCTTTCAATGAAGACAATCAGACTCAAAGTAAGTTATTCTTTAGCTTATGTTTCGGCACAGCTTTAGTCTCCACTCTTTCACAGCACATGTGACAGACATTGTCAGATTCAACATTCAGACAAGAAGCAAGTGAGAGCTACCAATTTTTTTTTTTTAATTATTATCTATTAATTACAGTTTACATGACAGACAGGAAAAAACCATTCCTGGCCCCCTATCATAAGACTGAACAGCAAAACTTTCCCTTTATTTGAAATTAAATGTAAGAGAACCAGGGAAGAAGGTGCCAGTGAATCAGGGAAAGAACAATACTGTTTTCGTCAGCAATGAACTGCGAGGGTTAAGAGAAATTTGCAGAGAAAGCTTTTCAGAGAACAGTGAGGAGTAGAAACTCCCTTGGAAGATCTGTTATACTGCCACACTTGGGGTCTTTCATGCAAACATTGTCCCACTCAAACTGTATAGACAGCTGTACTTTCATGTTCTACCATATGTCTTTGACCCTAACATCATGGTTAGGCAGGCTAAAATGACATGTTAAATTCAAGAGCGAAACACAACATCACTTTATCACAGTCCTTATTTAATTTAGCTTTTGTGGGAGGAAAGACAGTATTCACACTGTCTGCAGGCCTGACTTAGTTCATTAAGATGGAGGGAGTAGCAATCAGGAGAGAGATGGGTGTTGTGAACCATCCTTCTGCAGGGAGAGTATCTCTATTTTTAATGGTGCAGCACTAGGCCAGACCCCGATGTGCAAATGTGTGGCCTCTTGATGTGTTTTTCTCTTTAACGTTCACTCCAGACCTCTTGCAGATTAAAGAATACATGGGAGATGTGAATGACTAAGCAGTAGGATCCATATTAAAACCATGGCAAAAGCAGCTCAACAGTTTAGGTAAATTTATTGATATCTTGCTTTATTCTCTCATACAGATACTTCTGGAATTACTTATTCTAAATCTTGATTTTTTTTTTTTTCTCCATGGAGAATTTTTACCTCTGGAGACATCTTAGGGACTCTGTACAGCAGTGCCGTCTTTGCTATCAAGTCAGCACTTTCCATTTCCACATCTCTTCGGACAGAATGCGCTGTTTCCTGTAACTTCTATTTTCTGAAATGGACATGGCATAACACTCTATTACTGATGAATATTTTATTCATAAAATGGAGCTAAAAATGTATTTGTGCCACTCTAGGGCCAAGGAAGTATCTCCATTTGTGTTTTTATTGTATTGCTGTAACATCTGGAAGACCTAAGCAGGATTAAAACTTCATCGTTGGCAAAGAACACAGAGGTTGTCAGAGTTATTTTCTTCTTATTTTCTTAAGGAGCATTAAAAAGATAACCAGGGGAGCAGAAATACATAAAGGATCTTTGTGGCATTACTGGAAAAAAACTTTAAACATGTATAAATAGATAGACAGGCAGACATTTGGATTTTCAGCAATGATTTAGAGAAGAATGGGGAATAACATGAGCAAAACAGGAAAAACAGGGAGAAAAAAAAACATTAAAGGGATCATGTTTTAACTCGTTCTAAATTTTATTAGTTTATTACATTATAAACTATTTGCCCCAGACATACTTTATATAATCTCTCACTTAATGTTTTGTGACAGCTTTAATACAACAAAATTAGATATGCTGCTGCAATAGTCCTGACAGCTACCTGGTTTCCATGCATTAACACCATTGGCTTCTTGCCCAATACAAATAAACTTGAAAGGCTAGAGAACATATCCCGTGAAATCAAGTCGTCTACAACTAAAAGGTAGAGCTCAGCATTGTGGAATAAAATCCTATTGCAGGGGAAACCTTTGGTGATATCATTAACTGAAGTATTAGAAACATATAAATACGTATATTGAAAAAAAAACCTTGAAACAAAGGCATTTAAATACTAACTGCTCAGAGGGGACTGTCATGAAAATGGTAGACAACAATTAGAATGCACACAAACATTTTTTATTTTGTTATGGAATCATATTTGCACATTCCATTCCATCCTGTGAAGAAGAGCATGTAGCCTTCAAGTTTTACTGTGTCCCGTAGTGGAGGATGGAACTCTGAGAGGTGTAGCTGTACTGGTCAAGCCAAAAAGCTACTACTAGGAGTTTCACTTTTTGTCAGAGGTTGGTATCTTTGCTTAGAGCTGAGTGTTGTGCTTTTATAACTGAGTCCATATAACTGGAAATGAGATGAAGTATTGAAAAGATTTTCCAGTAAAAATTTAGAATTAATTTGATTAAAGTTTTGTAGTGACAATGTGAGAGTGTCTAGCGAAAAAGTTATTAGAAGCTCAGCACTTCTACTGGTTAGAAAAAATATAAAAAGAAGAAAGTAAAAACTAATGTTCACCTAACCTCATGTGGGAATACCTTCCCCTTCTTCGTTTTTGTTCTCCATTAATTAATGAGTATGAAGGATGCATATTCCAGTAGAGTAATCCTGTTTCTCTCTTGAAGCTTTCCTGAAACAATGGAAGGCCTGGCACTAATTGAAAAGCTATGGATCCTGATGGAATGCAACTTCTCTTTAACCTATTTACTGACTCTGTGGAAAGGGCATAGAGTGCCAATATTGCTAATAGTTCTGAATTTCTGGTCTATCACTTCAACTCATTACCCCTCTCATTTTTATCTCTTTATGAAACCACAAGGCTTTTACAGCACAGAACAGAAAAAAAAGCAATATGCACAAAACAGGTGGTACTGGCACTAGGACAAATTGCCTACCCGTTCAAAGATTTTCTCATTTATTCTGATGAAATGGTGATGAAGGGGACTGATCTGAGATTGAGTCATAAAAAACCTTCACGAACAGAGATTCTCAAAAGCTGTTTTATTTTCTCACTAGGTTCAAAGCATGTTTATCCATTCTGCCTTCCCTAATATAACCATACAACCTCAGCTAGTGGAGAGATAAAATTATAAAATATTTTACCTTGCCCCTTTTCCAAACAAAGCAGTCCTCTATGTATTTCACTCCCTTGGGTGTTCATATGAGTGAACAAACCAAATGTGGCAGATGTTATTCACATTCCTAATTGCACAACTGGAAGCTGACCTCATCCTGTAGCAATGCATACAGAGTACTCAAGAAGAATCTGAAGAAAAAAGAAGTGCTCATCAAATAATGTTGCACTAGTTGGGAATTTTTTGATCCCCAAAGCAAGTTGCAGTAGCATCTGGAAGGAAATCTCTCCACTAAAGACTTTTAGGCTACATCACTCTCTGTTCTTTCCTTCCCTAATGCTTAAAAAGTGCAAAGAGATTCCATTTAGCCAGGAATTATGACTATCTGCTGCTCAAAAACGCCTTGCTACTTGAGTAAGAGCTACATATATGGTTTGTGTTTTATATCAATATCGCATTGCCCTAATGTATCATGTTAAAATGAGATTCTGCTTCCTCAGCTGCTTAAGTGCTTTACTTCTTTTAATCTAGCAGTTTATATAATATGTTTTACCTTACATCGGCATATCTGGGTGAGTTCTTTGGTTTATTACAGAGCAGGTTGGACTATGTGCTCTAGTGGCTCATTTCGACTTTAAAATGGATGTGTTTTATAGAGGCATGAATAAAGATTTTGCAATTGATTGGATAAATCTCAGAAATAGTCCAATTCAGGAAACAACGTAATAGCCCAAATCCTATTAAATTCAGGAAAACTTAAGTACTTTCCTAAAAGCAATAGAGCAAATTGTAGCACGTGTTAAAACCTAAGCATGGTATTAAATGCTTAGAAATATACACCGGTTGCTTCAATTTTCTAAAGGGATGTAGCAAATTTTTTGGAGAGGAAGAAAACTTATTACATGGAATTTTTATTTATAGAAATAACTGAAATGCAGGAAGTCAGCGAAAACAGAGAGAGATCACTATTTGCAGAGTACAGGAATATCAGCCAATTACAGAAAATGGACTTTCATTTCTTGGAAATATTTCTTCCATGCAAAATATTATTAGTTTGCATTTATATACCACTGATTTCCAGCAAACTGAGATTTTGGATCAATCAAGATGTCTCAGGACAACCTCAGTTGCACATTCTCCATGCTCAACCATTGCAGTCATGCATAGGTTGTACTTCTTTTTCATTACTCTGCAATATCACCCGTGTGCATAGTCTTTTAATGCAGAAAACTGAAATTATGAGGAATAGTTTCTCAGTCCATGGGAAAAGGGCAACCTATCAATCATTTTCTATGGGGAAAATGTGTGCACGTGTACAGTTATCATGAAATAATTGATGTGTAGCAAGCTAAAAATACTTGGGCTTGTGCCCATGCTCTGCCTGTTCAGTCAGATACTAAATGTTCTCTTCTCTCTCCAGAAAATTGGCCCTCAGTGCATCCTACCTTTTATTTTCTCTGAAGTGCTTTATTTGTACTGTGTCAGAACTCTTATCATGGTTCACAAATGCATTATGATTGCAATCTCCTTCAGGTAGGAACAGTGCAAACATGCAAAAACATTCTTATTGTATGTTTCCCATCTGCCAGCCTGCAGTATGAGTTACACAAATGTGAAACCCTTCCCAACACCCATGTGAAGTCCTTCAACAGTATCTTGAGTTTTTGCCAACTTCTACTGGTATGCATTTATGTATATACACATACAGACATATATAATACGTACACATATATGTTCTGACTATATACATATATGTGTGTATACATATGTATGTATAGTGTCAGTAAGTGACCTTAAAGGATCAATTCAGTCACTTAACTCAGTTTTCTAGTCTCTCTTGGCACTCTTGGTATGTACTGCCTGGTCTCCAGGTGCCATTCCATAAGGGTGTTGTCTCCACTACATCCTGTGTCAGATATCCCACTTTCTGGAGATATCTCTGATGCCCTAAATAATTGAATGGCCCTGGCTTCTGTGTTTCTGATGCTAACTCCCACCCTAAATGCAATCACAGAGGGGATGCATGTGCTCTATCCCTTCCATCTATTGACTTTCTGCTTCCCTGCCCTATGCAGCTGGTCACCAATTAGCCCCTGTCACATGCGACTGCACAACTCACTCAGGCTGAAGATCCCAATCTCTTGTACCTCTCTCTGGGCCAAAATTCACACCAGTTACTAGCTAATGTAACCACAATAAAATGTACAACTGTGAGATAAGGAACAAAAACATATGCTTAATCAAAACCATTTTAAAAGCGTCAAATAGGGTCCATGGCTGTCAAAGGGACAACCAAATGTAGAGAGGATGTGCCAGTGGAGTTTCAAGAAGAAATCTGAAGTGGCTATACACATTGGGCTGTAGAGAGTATTTTAGGCTGTGTGCCAATAGGTTGTAGAACCAAGATTGTCCAAAGGTAAAACTGGTTGTAAGGAGGGTAAATTGAAAGGGTCTGTGATTTACAGAAACAGAAAATACTTTCTTTTTTCTTGCAAACTGAAATTTTCTGGCATAAAATATTGTAAAGAGATCAATTATTTATGAGTGAGGGGAACTGAGTGTAGGCACCAAACGAAAGGTGCTGACTTAGAATTCAAACTTTGCATCCTGCTTAGTTATGTGTATGATTTATGCACTATATCTGTACATATATAGATAACATCTATAATTATACATACATACACACACACACATACGTATATATTAGACCATGAGTATTCTGAAATTATTTTTACTTTTGGTCTGTAAGTATTGCTATAGTAGAACAGTAGACGTGTATTCCACTTCAGCCTGAATTGTAACACTGCTTAGGGAATTAGGATATGGCACAGAGCAAGGAACCCTTCTCCTTGCAGCATTCCCACCAACATTATTCCTATCTTTAGCATTACTGTTAGAGAGGATTTTGCACACAATGACACAGCTTGAACCTTGACTTTTTTGGTCTTCTACTTTTCTTCCTTTCTCATTCTTATTATGAATAATTCAAGATCGATTTTGAGCAGAGAAAATAATTTAAACAAGGAATTTTTATCTTTCTCCACACTTCCCTTCCAAATCTACACTTATTATTGTTGGCAAAACAAGAGTAAAACCCTAAACAAACAAACAAACAAACAAACAACAACAATAGAAAAAAACCCCCTCAAAACAAAAAAACCCTCAACAAAAGCATACCAGCAAATATAAATATTCATAGAATAAATTAAAAATAAAATTGAAGAAAGGGACCCTGTGAGATGCTTTAACCATTCCCCTGTACCAGCCCTTAATGTCTAGCTTGAATCTTCTCTTTGTACTTAAAACTGATATATGTTTCCCTATGTTCTTTTTTTCCTGTAGCTGTTTTATGTTCTCTGACTGATATAACTGCTTACAGCACAGATTTTTCTCAGGCACCTAAATTATGAATCCGAGTGACTATTTTAAATGAAAAAGTGCCCTGATGCTCAGCTTCCTTGTATGTCCCTTATTGTCATGCTGTCCAGAGCACAGAGACTGACAAAAAGGAAAGTAAATCACTTTTGTTACTAAACCTTTGCATTCTAATTAAGCACTTCTTACTGAACATCCATCTTTTGCCTCACACCTGGTCACTACATGTTTTAAGAGTTTTGCATCAAGAGAAATCCAGTCTGCCCTGCCAGATGTCAGGGCAAGGCCATTTCTGCAGAGATTGCTCCTGTATCTCAAGGTCCCCTTCCTCTGCCTGGCAGATGGTTCAGTCATGGGGTGACAAGGGTGATTTCCCAGTCTGGAAAACTTTTTTTCATTCTCTGCAGTTTCCTGAGGGCAAAAGGCTAAAACAATGGTGAGGTCCTAGTCACTTTAACTGAATTTCGTCTGTCTTGGGAAGGTCTTGCATTTCTAAGAGATAATTAAATCTATAATTCTGATGATAAGTTGTCCTTGGCCCATATGCCTAGAAAAACCCTACAAAAGGGCCAGTTTAAAAAGTATAAAGATACATAATAAAAGTATTAATTAAGATATTGTAGCCCTGACTTCAAGTGAAATATTTATATAGAGAAGACAAAGGGAGGAATGGAATTATCTTCTCCCAGCTCAGAAAAGAGTAAGTATTTGCAGTATTCTGAGTGGACTTCTTTTCTCCTTCATTGTGATCATAGTAGAAAATTCCTGGGGAGAGAAACCTCAAGTTATATGCAGAAAGGTCTGTCGTCAAATATGACACAGTCCGTGACATTATACAGAGCTAGATTATCTGGTTTGATGACCAGCATAAGTCCACACTGTTTTCACAAAAATTCATATTGTATGAAGTAGAGATGATCAAATTATACTCCAACAATTTACCTGAGACACAAATCTTGGTGCAAAAAACCCACAGACTTTGCGATGGAATAATTTATTCATCTGAGACAAAGTAATTGCATTCTAGAAGTTTGGAATAAAAGAGATAAGAAAGGCAGGGAATAGGAGGAGAGATGCTAAAAGTCATGGATCTGTTGGAGCAAATCCACAGAAGTGATCAGAGGGTTGGAACATCTCTCCTATGGGTGCAGGCTGAGAGTTGGTTTTGTTCAGCCTGGAGGAGAGAAGGCTCTGGGGAGACTTTATTGCAAACTTTCAATGCTTGAAGGAGGCTTATAAGAAAGATGGGGATGGACGTATTAGTGGGGCCTCTAGAAACAAGACAAGGGGACATGGTTTTAAAAAAAAGCAGGGCAGATTCCACCTACATATAAAGAATAAATTTTTTTAGGATGGTGGTGAAACATCAGAACACATTGCCTGGAGAGGGTGTAGATACCTCATCTGTGGAAACTTTTGAGATCAAGCTGGACAAGGCTCTGACCAACCTGCTCTAGCTGGAAGGTGTCCCTGCTAATTAGAAGGGAGTTGGACTAGATGAGCTTTAAAGATTGCTTCCAACCCAAAACATGCCATGATTCTACTCTATGATTCTGGTTTTTATACCTGCGTGTCGTGTACCCTTCTACCAGCAGCAGCTTAGTTACAAACAGAAATGCCTGGCCTTGTGGTGCTGATCTACGTTTTTCATGGTGTAAGCAGAATATATGTAACAGGACGTGTCTGTGCTTGTTGAACTGGGACGCTAAGAATGTATCTACAAACTGTCCCTGAAAAGACAGATGAGCTCCCCACCACCTATCACGACCCATTTTCTTGTTGATGCTAATGTTACTGGAGGAATCTGAGGCTTTACCTTCGGTAAACTCAGTAACTCTACTGTGTAACTACAGAGCTTGTGTTGAGAAAACAACACACTAATAATTGCAAGCAGGGCTGCAAACTGACTCTTTCTAATAGGGCTTAGAATCACAAATTCAGTGAGGGCACACAGTGCAGGATAAGTTGTAGGTATACACTTGGTGTTTCTGTTTGTCTGTGAATGAAATGGCTGGCAACGACAGAGAGACACTCATCCTGCCTCTGTGCAAACAGCAGGAAGGAAGAATGCCTCCCACTTCTGGGAGTTCCCAGTTCTGGGCTCTCACCGAGCTCCCACTCTTTGTATGGACAATGCCTGACAAGTCCTATTCCTGTCTTCTGCTGCTGCAAGCCACCATGTGCAAGCCAGAAGGGATCCCAGCCAGGGTCCCCAAAAGACAAACCAAACCTGGGGAGCTCAGACTGTAAACTGCAACATTAGAGGGTAGCTGCCTCCAAGTCTGAAGTTCAGCCGAAATTTATAGAGTGACCAGAGCTATGCAAGTTAGTAGCTTCTGGCTTTGTGCATTTAACAAGTATCATTTCCATTCCCTTTTTTTGGTGTTTTCTTTTTTTTTTTCCTGGGGGGGAGGGGGGGTGTTGGGTTGTTTGGTTTGGGTTGGTTTTTTTGTTTTTTTTTTTTGGTTAATTCAATCCTTAAACTTTCAACTTTGTGTGGTTTTCAGCAAAACATGAAAAAAAAGGGTTTTTTTCTTCACTCTGCTTGTCAAATCAAAATTAAAATCAGCAGTTAATAATTTTGAAAATCTTGAAACAAAATTAGGTTAGGAAATTTCTCTCTTCCTTGTTCTTGCCTCTGTGGTTTTTTTTTTTTTT